>CM056052.1:362885731-363310731 GCA_029574335.1 Rana kukunoris
GAAATTGCAAAAGACAATACATGCCTGTACCTTGCCCTAGAATATAGAACAAGAAAATTAGAAAAACATACTTTCCTTATGTGTCACAAAGGGAAAAAAAAACGAAAAACAAGATAGACTGTTATAACATTGCAAATTTTTTTTCAAAATACGCATAGAAATTTAATTTGGTTCTTTCCTATGTATCTTTCTCCTATTCTCTAGCCTTGACAACATCATCATTCCATCATAGTGCTTGTCAACATATATAAAAATAGAAAAAGAAAAAAGGAGTGTAGAGATGATAAGGGGAGAAGGGAATCGTACAGAAAGGGGCGATATGACAGAACTTCGTTGATGCCAGGGGGTTTGGTCGCCCCCAGGCGTTCTATCCATAAAGTTTCCCTCTGGAGGACTCGCTTGTCCCAGTTACCACCTCGCGGGTCTTGGGGTATGACTTCCTCGTGTGATGTTGGCGAGCCCGAATTTCCCGAGTCCCAAGGCTATGGAGAGTATCGGACCCACAAGACTCGGCGAAGGAAGAAACTCTCCGGCCGGAGCGCATCGAATGTATTGACTGCAACAGGCTCCAATGTTCTGCAGCTGACCTGGGGAGTTGGTGAGTTTGGCCAAAATGTTCCTAACCCCATACCTACTGCCGTGCCTATGCTTAGAAGGGCACCTGATTCGATTGTGCTGCCTGGACTTGGAGACCCTCGCATGTTGCCCAACCTGGCCCGATTGCAGCGCGTTGTTATGCGCAAGGTGTTAGAGAAATATAGAGAACGGAAAAGTGGACTTTTTAGGCACCACTAAAGATTTAGTAAAATTTGATTTTTAATATAAATATTAGGTATAAAAAATTCATATACAGGGATACTGGTAGTATCCTAACATACAGAATGCTATAAGAAATAAACTATATAAAACACCACAGGATCAAGTGTGTAACCGCATAACATTCAAAAATCAAAACAATGTATCAAAACAATGTATCATCAAACTATAGTGATGAATGATTCCATTGCCGAGTGATGTTTTCTGGTTTGTCACTGTTATTAAAAAGAAAATTGCGCCAACTAAAAAAGAAACAATAAAGTCCATAAATAACACAAACGTATGTAAGTCCAAAAAAAATGATGAATGTGACATCAACAGCACCCAAGTGAAATGTAGAGGATTCGTGAGCCACCACCACATGGACTGAGGCTTACCAGAGATGAGCCCAATAACAGCATAAAATAGATCCAGACGATATATCCCAAGGCAGTTCTCACAGCTAACCGGGATCCTGTCTCACACCAACACAGCTGATTTCTGATTCACAGGAGTGGGAAGCAGCGCTGGGTACTCGACAATACCAATATCAAATGGGACAGCGATAAACCCTGGACTAGCTGATTGAATATAAAAAAGTATAGAGTCAGGGAAGGAACTTCCCATAGAGGTGTAGAGTGGATATTGCAGGGTATCCCAGTCCTAAAGTATTCGAGGTGTGTCCTGCCTGAGCATGCAAACAGCAGTGGGATTTTCAAAATCCCACTGCTGTTTGCATGCTTAGGCAGGACACAGTCCAGGGTTTATCGCTGTCCCATATGATATTGGTATTGTCGAGTACCCAGCGCTGCTTCCCACTCCTGTGAATCAGAAATCAGCTGTGTTGGTGTGAGACAGGATCCCGGTTAGCTGTGAGAACTGCCTTGGGATATATCGTCTGGATCTATTTTATGCTGTTATTGGGCTCATCTCTGGTAAGCCTCAGTCCATGTGGTGGTGGCTCACGAATCCTCTACATTTCACTTGGGTGCTGTTGATGTCACATTCATCATTTTTTTTGGACTTACATACGTTTGTGTTATTTATGGACTTTATTGTTTCTTTTTTAGTTGGCACAATTTTCTTTTTTATTTCTCTATGCTTGTGTTAGATCATGTGATTGCTGCCTTCTGTGATTTCACTTATCACGTTATTATTTTATTATTGGTTTAGCGCAAAATTTTATTTTTTATACTTTTATCACTGTTATTAGTCTTGGGTGTTTCAGAAGGTCATTCTTGAGGTGCTCGACATGTTTCGCGGGACTTAGCCGCTTCGTCAGGAGCTTGAATACTATAATACAAAGTAGAGGTAAATATAGAAACTGTATAAATACGCAGACATCGTGCTCTAAAAAATGCCAAGACAGCATCATTTTGGCATTTAGTCTGTGTTTGTGACTTACCAGTTCACTGGTAGTACTAGAAATCAGATATGGCCTTCACCCAACCAGTCATACAAAAGTTCCACTGCAACACCCTGCCGGGCGGAGGGAAACCTACAGATCTTTCAAAAAGCATAGTGCGGCATATTTTGATCCATTGACACGCATAGGGGAGCACATGAACTCAAAGTAAAAAATGTCAGTATAAATGGAGGAAAAGAAAAAAGAAAAAATAAATAAAATAAATAATAAAAAATATATATGTTAATAATAAATTTATTGGGGCATATGGAAAGATATCTGTATATGCCTGTACATAAATATAAAAGGAATATACATACACACAAACGTGTGAACACACATGCACATATGCATGGGTTACTTTGCATTAATTCAAATATAAGGGGCTTATAGCATAGAAAATGATGGCACTAATGGTGGTCATTGCAGTCTAAAGCTGCTGTCAAAGATGGATAGGTATCCTTATATTGATAAATGAATGGAAAGGTCTAGGCTGTTGATAGTTATAAGACATAGGCTTATCAAAAAATAATAAAAATTATTATATATGTATATAAAAAAATCGGAAATAGCAAGAGGCAATTGAATTATTATCAATAACAATTAAACTTACTGTATAAATGGGTTAACTGAAATTGGGCACCAACAGGTGTCTTCCTAATGAGTTCAGATTAAATGGAGTCAGCGCAGACAACACAGCTAACCAGTAATGACAGGGTCAAGTGTGCTGTTGAGTTCAATAAAATAAATTACTGTTAAACAATGATAGTGATACCACACCTACCAGACATAGACTGTGCCATAAGTGGTGTGGAAAAAACTAACCTTATGTTGTCAGATATTCAGGAGAATTCGACGCTGTATCTCAAAATAACGCTGCCTCGCCACTTCAGTATACGACTGTGTGGCGACAGGCTCTCGTTTTTTTTTAAAGTACTCCCCGTCTGCGTGACTCCGGACATGACGTCAGGCGTCACGCAAACCGGCTGTCTAAACACTTCACGCATGCGCCAATGCGGCGAATGCGTCCTCAGATACTGTGGGCATCCGGATGCCGGTAAGGGCGGAAGTGCGTCTGGATAGCTGTTAAACATCCGGGTTGCCTCTGAACTCTGCCGTCCGACACCCGCCCTCAGGGGGAGGAGACATGGGCTGGTTAGGCAGAGATCAGAGGCTCGGGTGGCCATATGCGTGTCAGTATCAGATCAAGCCGTTTTTGCAAAAAAGACAGATTAAGTGGTGTGGTATAGAGCATGAGGAATTGGGCGAAAACCACATTGATGTGGTGAAATTGCAAAAGACAATACATGCCTGTACCTTGCCCTAGAATATAGAACAAGAAAATTAGAAAAACATACTTTCCTTATGTGTCACAAAGGGAAAAAAAACGAAAAACAAGATAGACTGTTATAACATTGCAATTTTTTTTTCAAAATACGCATAGAAATTCAATTTGGTTCTTTCCCATGTATCTTTCTCCTATTCTCTAGCCTTGACAACATCATCATTCCATCATAGTGCTTGTCAACATATATAAAAATAGAAAAAGAAAAAGAAAAAAGGAGTGTAGAGATGATAAGGGGAGAAGGGAATCGTACAGAAAGGGGCGATATGACAGAACTTCGTTGATGCCAGGGGGTTTGGTCGCCCCCCAGGCGTTCTATCCATAAAGTTTCCCTCTGGAGGACTCGCTTGTCCCAGTTACCACCTCGCGGGTCTTGGGGTATGACTTCTAAAACAATGAATTTGATCATGGAGGTGTCAAATTTGTGATACAGTCCCAAATGACGGCTCACTGGCGTGATCATTTTGGCATACTGGGAGTAGTATATATGATCATAGATTCGCTGTTTGAGTTGGCGTATGGTTTTGCCTACATAGAAGGCGCCACAACGGCATGTCATTAAGTAAACCACCCCTTCGGTATTACACGTATCGCTGAAAGAGGGACGGAAAAATTTGGCATTAGGCAGTTGAAATACTGTGCCTGTTTTAATCCAGGGGCAGTAGGGGCAGTAGGAGCACTGTCCACAGATATTAAGGCCCCTACTAAGTGGAATTGTGTCCTTATTTTTGGGTTTGTACTCACTATTTGTAATTCGATTTCCAATGGAAGAGCTTTTCCTGAAGATTATTTCAGGTTTTGCTTTTACGTATTTCCCCAGAATAACATCCTCACTTAAAAAGTGCCAGTGTCGCTCCAGACATTTCCTCAGCAAAGTATGATGTACCGAGAATTTTGTAATAAATTTGGTGGTTTCTTGATTAATCTTGGTTTTGGTTTTAGAATATAGCAAGGAAGTCCTTTCTCTTTTAAAGGCCTTGTTATATGCTTTCCTAAGCAAACTTTTTGTATATCCTCGTTTCAAAAGTCGTTCACAAAGTTCTTTGGCCTGTGCTTTAAAGTCTATATCATATGTGCAGTTTCTCCGGAGTCGGATATACTGCGCATAGGGTATGCTGTGTATTAGATGTTGTGGGTGTGCACTATCGGCATGGAGTAAAGTGTTGCCGGCTGTGCTTTTCCGATACAATTTGGTGCTTACATTATCGTTGATATCTCTATAAATGGACACATCGAGGAAGGGTATTATATTTTTATCCCAGGCATGCGTGAATTTTAAATTGTGGCTGTTACTGTTTAGTTTTGCCATAAATTCATCAAGAGCCGGAAGTGTCCCGGTCCAGATAATAAAGATATCATCAATGTATCTATACCAGCACAGGGTATGACTTAACAGAGGTTGGTATAATTCATCTGCAAATATGCGCAAGGTGGCCGCTGACTACAGCTGGGAGTACCCATATGTACTTCCAGCCCTTCTTCAAGAGATCAACCAGGAGAGAGAGAGGTGGTATCGAAATGCCATCTGGGAATACTTGAATGTCCCAGTAAAGGATCGTGAGACGGAATACGCCTTTCTTTGTGTAGGCAACCGCCTAGAAAACTGTTTGAGAGAATGGAGCCCTGGTCGATACATTCTCTGTGACCGTGTGGTCTTGAAGTGTCCCGGGAAACAAGATCAAGTGTTCTCCGTTACTTCTACAAATTCCCGTAGAGACATTATTACTTTGCCAGACCTGCGGTTCTACCGATAGGCCTCATGCCTCTGTTTGAATCCCTGTTGCTGCTTTTCAAGAAGACACGGGGAAGAGTTTTTGCCCCTATCCATGTTGTGTTTTATTCTCCCCGGATTCCACATTTTGGTGCATGTGCAGAACTCCGGGGGGGGGGGGTTTTGACCAGTTAGTCAGAATAGGTTCTTGCCGGCTTCTTCGCAGCACCAGAAGAAAGAAAAGAAGAGAAAATGTTCTTTATTTGCCTTCTTTTGCTGCTCGCTCTGAAATGAGCAAAAAGACTGCCATTGTAGTACCAGCGCACTGGCCGCTAGGGGCAGTGTTCTGCAGACTTCACTTGTTTTTTTCTTGCAGCAGAGACTAAAAGAAAAATGTGTATATATTTTTTTTTTGTCCCCTCCTAGGTTTTGCAACTTAGGAAAATGGCTAGCACTTACTGGAATATTACCTCTCTGGGAGGGAAAGGAGATTTCGCCCTCTGTGTTAGGTTGGAGGGTGCAGTCTCAGTTCTACCCATTGAGCTAGCAGGTATACACGGCTGTGTATACCCACATGTAAATATGTGTACTGTGCATATGTTTTTTTTTTTGTGTACGTTCTCTTATTATATTTTGCAGGTTTGTTGACCTCCTATCAACGCTGTCAGAGAATGGGGCAGTTTAGATAGATAGGATTGTGTAATTTCATAGTTCTTACTGTAGTATTCAAGAAAGTAAAATATTGTATATCCTAAAATTTTATATTCTCATTTTCCTACTTTCTTTCTATTGCTGTTACACAGAATCAGGCCAGGCATTCAGGCTTGAATGACCTTGTTGGGACACTGGAGACAGTGTTTATTTCAGTGGGGGGAGTGTGTAGCGCCTGTGTACTTTCAGTCCAGGTGCTATCTTAAATTTAGAGGGGGATGATAGAGTTATGTAGCTCTCATTCATGTGAATTCTGTAAATTTAACTTTAAGTCTAGCTGGGCTGTGCTGTTGGTCTATTCTGTGTTCCTGGGGTGCCTTACCACCCCAGGGAGACCTGTGGCGGCAGTGGAGTCCAGGCCGGAGTGCTTTCTTGCCAGCAGCTAATCAGAGTTTTTTTTTCCCTCGCGGGGCATGCTGGGGGAGGGTACTTCAAGTTAGGCGCTATGTTGGGTGGGGGAGTTTGAGGTTGGATCCGGGTACGGCACCCACCTTTAGGGTGTGCGCACATCATGGGCCCGGTGATGTGGCCTACCAAGCCAGGGCGCACGTGCTACACGTTGTCTTTGGTTCCAGGACCATGTTGACCCGGAGCAACTGAGCTGTGATAGGACCCAGTGACTTATTGGGTCCCCCTTCATTCTAAAAGAAGATCCCAAGCGAGTTGTGCTGTTCGGTGAGGAGTCAGTCTGAGCAGCGCCAGGAGGCAGGTGATCCAATAGGGCCTAGACAAGCCACTGGGGATCGAGGTGACACTGGGAGTTTGTCTAATGGCAACCTGTCAGTCGGTGACCGAAACCAAGAACTACCTG
The DNA here is from genome assembly GCA_029574335.1 of Rana kukunoris. NCBI lineage: Eukaryota > Metazoa > Chordata > Amphibia > Anura > Ranidae > Rana > Rana kukunoris. Next base: position 362,892,510 of record CM056052.1, read on the forward strand.
AGGGAAATTCAGGCAACTACTTTGATTGAGAAGGAATCGCTCCATTAAACTGCGTGCCAGAGCAAGGGCCTGTGGCAGAGGTTCCACTCCTATTTCTATTTGAGCCAAGTCGGTGGCAGAGACTTGTTTTCCTTCTCAAGGTTCTGAGTGATACCCTGGCTGCCAGTTCTGTGAGAAAGACTGCCCAGGTACACTATACCCACTCCGGCTGGAGTGGCGACAAAGCAAAGGTATCATTGAAGCAGTGTGTGTGTAAAAGGTCAATGAGTTTCTGGACTCCTGTATCTTTCATCCAGTGCTGCACTGACGTTTCTGGATTCTGAGTCATGGGGAAAGCAAAAGAATTGTTCAGAATGCAAAGAAAACAATAACTTCAGGTGAAATACAGGACTCTCTGAATACATGTGGTGTTTCAAGATGCACAATAAGGTGGCACTTGAAGAAAGATGGGCTGCTTGTTTAAGTCGCCAAAAGAAAGCCATACTATGCAAATGCCACAAAGTATCCCGCTTACAATATGCCAAACAGCACAGAGACAAGACTCAAACCTTCTGGCACAAAGTCTTTTGGAGTGATGAGACCAAAATTTAGCTTTTTGGCTACAACCCTAAACGCTACATTTAGAGGCAACAAGGCCTATGATGAAAGGTACGGAGGTGGATCGCTGATATTTTGGGGATGTGTGAGCTACAAAAGAACAGGAAATTTGGTCCAAACTGATGGCAAGATGAATGCAGTATGTTATCAAAAAATACTGGAGGAACATTTGCATTTTATCAGGCAGGAAGCTGCGCATGAGGCGTATTTGGACATTCCAACATGACAATGGTCCAAAACACAAGGCCATGTCGACCTGTCATTGGCTACAGCAGAATAAAGGGAAGATTCTGGAGTGGCTATCTCAGTCTCCTGACCTCAATATCATTGAGCCACTCTGGGGAGATCTCAAACGTGTAGTTCATGCAAGACAATCCAAGAATTTACAGGAACTGAGGGCTTTTTGCCAAGAGGAATGGGCAGCTTTACCATCTGAGAAGATAAAGAGCCTCATCCACAAATACCACAAAAAGACTTCAAGCTGGTTCAAGCTCGTTCTTCAGGGGTTGATGCTTGTATAAATGTACCTAAAATTGAAGAATATAAATGGGTATGTGGTATGGTATTAATAAAAATGGTCACAGAGCATGGAAGCCATAATGTAGGATCCCATACTCCCATACTGAGGCCAAGATAGCAGGTATGTGGTTCTCAGAGGCAGCAGCAGGGGTCTCACACGGGAGCTGAGGAGGCAGAGCCAAACGAGACCCCAGAAGGGAAAAACAGAGGCCAGTTGCATGTCCTCTGTTTTTCCCTGCTACACTAATTTAGAGGTGATGCTACATGAAGTTAAATTCCCTGATTACTTGTAGAGAGGTGACTATTACAGTACACTGTACAATTGGTTGATTTATGTGATACAATACATTATCAGTCCAAACATTCAAAATGTCTTACACACGTGATATGCCCATACTTGGGAGGAGTGGCAGAATGTGTTTTTTGGGTGAATTTCTAAGTATGCCAATGCTGTTTGTGAAAAAAATGGTCTTAAATTGACAACTTTGTGTAAAAAATCATTGTCATTTTTATTCTGCATTTTTCAAAAACTTGTTGCAAAAAATGAAGTCTTCACTAGACTCACCATGCTTTCCAAAATGTGGTCATTTTGCGGGTTTCCATAGTCCTGGTTAGGGATGAGCCGAACACCCCCGCGTTCGGTTCGCACCAGAACCGTTCGCGCGAACATTTAGAACCCCATTGAAGTCTATGGGACTCGAACGTTCAAATTCAAAAACGATAATTTTAAAGACCAATATTCAAGTTATTGTTGGAAAATGTCTTTGAGAACCCGGGTCTTGCCCCAGGGAACATGTATCAATGGAAAAAAGTTTAAAAAACGGTCGTTTTTTTCAGGAGCAGGACTCCTGAAAAATGACCGTTTTTAAAACTTTTTTTTCCATTGATACATGTTCCCTCGGGCAAGACCCGGGTTCTCAAAGACGTTTTCACAGGCAAACTATAGACACCCAGCAGGTACAATATTTAAAGGAATTTTTCATATTTTTTTTTAAGTTAAGCATCATTAAAATCACTGCTCCAGGAGCAGTGATTTTATTAATGCTTAAATAAAAATAAAAATAAATTCCTTTAAATATTGTACCTGCTGGGTGTCTATACCTGTGATAACGTCTTTAAATAGCACAATCACCTGCCTGCCAGTAAATTAGGAAGAACTGATCTATCTAAGCTATACAGTGTATAAATATATGTACAACTCCTAGAGATGTATATATATTCTCTACACACTGTAAATTAAGCTAAACTGACTAGCCTGCCTGCCTGCTCTATCTAGCTATATAAAAAGACTATCTCTCTGTCTCTCTGACTGCTCTCACTAACAAGCCGGAACACACTACATGAGGCCACCCAGCAGGCGGCCTTATATAGTGTGGGGCATGTGCTAAAGCCCTGAGCCATAATTGGCCAAAGCCACCCAGGCTTTGGCCAATTATGGCTCTTCGTTTTTTGCATGCTGTGATTGGCCAAGCATGCGGGACATACAGCATGCTTGGCCAATCATCAGCGCGCAATGCCGCAGTGAATTATGGGCCGTTTTGCGTCAATCGAATTTGGCGCGAACGACCGCTTTTGTTCGAATTTCGTTGAAGGTACGGACAGACAATTGTAGAGTCGAACACACGTTCGTTTCGAACGCGAAGCTCATCCCAAGTCCTGGTGCTCCAGGGCCTCCAAAAGTGGGTAGCCAGGAAATTAATTTATGCTCTTTGGATTTGGGCATCTCTATGTGGCTAGGCTGTGAAAAAGCCTCACACATGTAGTATCGCCATACTTGGCAGGAGTAGCAGAATGTGTTTTGGGGTTTAATTCATGGTATTCATATGCTGTACTTTAGAAATACCTTATTAAATGACAGCTTTGTATAAAATAATACGTTCTATTTTCATTTCACATTTTCCAAACGCTTGTGGCAAAAAATTAAGTCCTCAAAAGACTCACCATGCCTCTCAAAAAATATCTTGGAATGTTTACTTTTCACAAGATGGTCATTTTGCGGGTGTTTTCACTGTCCTGGTGCTCCAGAGCCTCCAATATTGTGATAGGTCTTCAGGTAATTAGATGCTGAATTTATGCCCACAGGAATGCCTGAAGGTGCTCCTTGGATTTTGGGCCTCTCTATGTGGCTAAGTGTCACACAAGCGGCACCCCTATACAAAATAAATTTCTTTCCGCATTTCCCCAAAACTTGTGGCAAAAATGTCTTTCACAAAATACCTTGGGGTGTTGGCTTTCCAAAATGTGGTAATTTTCTGGGTGTTTCTCCTGTCATAACACTTCAGGGACTCAATAAATGTGATAGGTATTGAGGAAATTCAGTGAGTGGAACACAGTGCAAAGTGGTTATGTGGTTACAATGATGGGAGGAGCAGATGATGTGCAAGGTATTGGTGTTTGTTGCTTATTATCAGAAATTGAGCAATAAACTAGCAAACTATTAAAAGAACCTGAAATTCCCCAACCACAGACACAGGATGAAACTGTAAACAAGCACACTGCCACCACTTAAGCTTACAAATTGTGAGAAACCTTGCTCCTGATACCTCCAGTCAGTACATCCTTTCCTTAAACAGACTGGTATATATACTTTTGCAGATCACACATACTGCTCTCACTAGCAGTGACAGGTTAGCTAAACCAGGCAATATCACGTATTGAGGTAGTTCAAAAACTCACTCAAAGTTGTTTACTCTCAAGCCACTACTAGAGGGAGACTCCATCAAAATGTACACAAGCAGATTCAATCTGGTGCACTCTAAAGCTGGCTATGCACTATACAACTTTTAGACATTTTTTTTATACAGGTAAATCCAATGGAAATCAAACAACAAAAGTTGTATAATGTGTATCGAGCTTTAAGCTGGATACACACTATCCAATTTTCGTTCAATTTTTTTCCTTCAGATTAACCAAAACTATATAATATGAGGTCAAACATTAGGAGTTTAAATTTGTATCCGAGCAGGCAGGCCCTTGCCCTACATGGTTTTGGTAAATCTGAAGGAAATAAGGTCTTAGGGTTGTATAGCAGGTGATTCCAACAGGCTTCTGAAATTTCCCAGTCTATACTGTGAATACTACTATACTAAAATTCTACAATGACTTAAGGGTGTCCTGGCCCTAACTCTCTTTCCCCGAAAATACAAAAGGACTGTTAAGATAAATAAAACCTCTTTTACATCCAATAAGTGTTTGGGGCCCAATAACTTTGTCCACCTTTCGCCCACTATGCCTCACCCACCACATACAGAAGTATGTCAGCTATGTTTGGTCTGGAAAGTTCTCATTAGACTGGACAAGGCCAGAGACCTTGCTACAATAATAATTTCACTTTTGTGTTTGATCATTAAGGATATGCAAAAGATGCCTTACACCACTAGGTGTATTAAGGAGATTACACCTGTATCCACCAGTTATAGGAATGGCCCATGAGCTTGCTTTATCATTCAACTTGCCTGATGGGCACAGCCTACCTAAAAGCATACCTGTAAACCGTACCAGTTTCTGCAGGACTAGTCTTAGAATTTGAACTGTATCCTGGGGTTCCACAGACCCACCTCATATCCCAGCAATGGGTAACAGCATCTGGTGCCTATAAAAGACCAGACCTCTGACCAGCACAGTGACCAAGCAGGAGAGTGGACTTCTATCTTCTATAACCGATTCCTGCTTCTGGTCATATGATAAACGCGTTACATGACAAAAAAGCTGCAAGGGATGTCTGGGACAGGCCTTTCAGGTACGTCAGTTGCATCTCTCTCAAATATGGCACGAAGGCTTGAAAGCCCCAGTGCCAGAGTGACTCGTCTATAGAGAAGTTCTGTGCACATGGTCCAGCTCTTTGAATGTTCATGATTAGTGTTGCTGGAGAGTGGCTCACAGATTAGCATGCAGGCAATTCAGGCTGACAAAACATACACTGGGAATGATGAGAATCAGGGAGACAGGGTGCCTCAACTGCAAACTGTGTCACTTGAATGAAGGTGTCAAGCAGGTGTTTTCTTTCTGTAAATGTGCACCAACCACAGCAGCCCAGCAGATCGACAATTTTTAAAGTGTGCAGGGCGCTTCTACACACTCACTATAGTGAGGTAGATGATGGCTCTCCAACTTGTTCTTGTACAAGCTTCCCTTCTTTACTTTGTCAGATATATTGCATGCATAACAATAGGGCTCACATAGAACTTATAGATGCATAAAGCATCATCACTGTGCAGTTTCTAAATGAAGTACTGCATTTTATTTGCAGGCATGATGCGTGAGGCAAGCTAGAAGTGCTAAAGAGCAGCATGGATCTGTTCTATTATTATTTTATTTTTTAATTAAAGCATTACTAAATCCACAACAGTAAAATCTGTCTATATATGCAGCATAGCATGCTTGTTATACTCACTGTGGAACTTAACCACTTTACGTCCCTGCCTTGTTGCGGGTCGGGGGTCCGATCGGGACCCCCCCCCCCCCCCCCGCTACATGCGGCGGTCGTTTTACCTATGGGAGTGATCCGGGACGAGGGGACGGCTGTTAGTTTCTGTCCGCCCCCTCCGGATCGCTGCCAGCGAATCAGCAGAGCCCCCGCCATGTCACTTCCTCTGCCTGTGTAATGTAAACACTGGCAGAGGAAGTGATGTCAGCTCTCCTCTTGGCGGTATTTTGAATCCGCCGAGAGGAGGGAAGACATCACAGTAAGTCGCACCAACAGCACACTGACACCAGTACACATAGGCACATTAACCCCTTCCGATCACCCCCCCAGCCCCCTGTCACACTGTCAGTGATTGCAGTGATCATATATTTACTGATCACTGCATTTAGTGTCAGTGTGACAGTTAGTGTGACAGGCAGTTAGTGTTAGGTCCAGGGTAGCCCCATACCCCCCCTAATAAAGTTTTAACCCCTTGATCACCGCCCTAGTTAACCCTTTCACCCCCTATTGCCAGCGTCACTAAGCGATAGTTTTTCTGATCGCTGTATTAGTGTCGCTGTTGCCGCTAGGTAGCTAATTTTTTTTTATTGCGATTTTTTTTTACTAAAGACATGTGGCTGAATACATTTTGGCCTAAATGTTTGACTAAAATTTAGTTTATTCAATTTTTCTTATAACAAAAAGTAAAAAATATTGATTTTTTTTTTCAAAAATGTCGCTCTATTTTTGTTTATAGCGCAAAAAATAAAAATCGCAGGGGCAATCAAATACCATCAAAAGAAAGCTCTATTTGTGGGAAGAAAAGGACACACATTTTGTTTGGGAGCCACGTCGCACGACCACGCAATTGTCTGTTAAAGAGACGCAATGCCGAATCGCAAAAACGCCTTTGGTCATTTAGCAGCATATTGGTACGGTCCTTAAGTGGTTAAGGGGTTAATCCTCTTCATTGTGTAAAAAAGTCTGTTTTATCCTGTATGCACAAATATTTCCCTTCTTGCATTATCTATCTTGGGAAGACCAGCTAACACACAGGTTGTAGCCAACCTGCACATGTCTTTTATGCTGGAGAGAACATTTGCTTGTTCTCGGAGCTATCCAGGTCAGGATATTGGCATCACACATGTGGGCGTGTATACAGGCTGCAGTGGAAATCTCCTCCTACCTGAACTATCAGCACTGGATAAACTGTGCAGTTTATCACTGACCATGGTATACAGATCAGCCAAAAAGGTATATAGTGGCAGTATTTTAACGTAAAAGAAGATTTATAAGCTGTGGGCACTGTGTGTGGGGAGGGGAGGTCAGATGAACTATTTTCATATTACTGGGTTTAGTAACACTTTAAATCATACTGCATTTAGATGGGCAGATAACAAATATTCCAGTCATTAAGAATAAGGATGGGGACCTAGTTAGTGAGCCCTCCAAGATTCTGGCAGTCTTCCAGGAGTATTTCTCTGAACTTTATTCCCCAATTCCGAGTTACGACACTGATGCGTTGGAGGCTCTCTTGGGGGGCCTGGCCCTCCCGGAGTTGTCTGACAGCGACAAGATATCCCTGGATGCGCCTATTACTAAAAAAGAGATAGTGACAGCCATATATGCCTTCCCGCCGCATAAGGCGCCGGGACCGGACGGTTTCCCAGCAGATTTCTATAGGTGCTTTGCTGATGAACTAGCCCCCAGGTTGAATAATCTTTTTGCCCATTGTTTGAAAGCGGGTGAGCTCCCTGCTTCTATGATGGACGCCTATATGGTGCTACTGCCCAAACCCGGCAAGGACCCTCTGGAGTGCTCGGCTTACAGGCCTATTGCCCTTTTAAACGCAGATTTTAAAATTTTGACAAAGGTTCTGGCGGGCAGGTTAGTCGGGGTGATCCCATCTCTGATAAACATTGATCAGACTGGGTTCATGCCCGGGAAGTCCACGGATACTAATCTGAGGAGGCTGTTTACATACCTACAACTCCCTGGGCCGGATGGCGGCACTGGAATTGTGGTGTCCATTGACATCGAAAAGGCATTTGATTCCATAGACTGGGGGTATATGCATCGAGTACTTGAAAAGATGGGGTTTGGACCGGTCTATAGGCGGTAGATAGCGTTACTTTACAGTGCTCCCAGGGCGGCGATTAGGTTGGGCAAGTCGGTGTCTCCATTTTTCCCGGTGGCGCGGGGTACTAGGCAGGGGTGTCCGCTGTCCCCCTTTCTATTCGCTCTCACCATGGAGCCCTTGGCGGCGGCACTCAGGGGTTCTACGGAGGTACGAGCTATCAGAGTAGGTAGTATAAGAGAATGTCTGGCGTTGTACGCCGATGACATGCTATTATTTCTTGAGGACCCTGGTTCCTCGCTCCGAGCGGCTCTGAAAATATTGGATGATTTTGCTGGATGTTCTGGCCTAAAGGTGAACTGGGGCAAGTCCTCTATATTGCCCTTGGATGAAGGAGCCAGGGGGGGAGCGGACCCTGGTCTGCCTTTACAATGGGTCTCCTCCTTTACCTACCTGGGGGTCAAAGTCACGGCACGGAGTGCCGACTACTTGACGCTCAATCTGGTGCCCTTACTATCCTTTTTTAAGCAGAAGGCTCAGGCATGGCAGAAGCTTCCACTATCATTCCTGGGAAGAATTAGTTTACTGAAAATCCTCCCGGTAATTTTGTACTTTTTGAGACATGCCCCGGTGAGAGTCCCTAAATCCTTTTTTAGGCAGCTGGATAGTATTACCAGTACCTTTCTCTGGGCCCCCAGGATCCCTCGTATAGGACTCAAGGTGCTGCAAGAACCATGGGGTCAGGGGGGGCTAGCTTTGCCTGACTGGAGGAAATATTACCTTGCGGGTCAACTTGTTTTTGTTCACAGATGGCTGACTTCTGATGAAGGGGATTCTGCCACAGTGCTGGAGGCGGCCCACCTGGGGTCGTACGAGACTCTTCGGTTGGCAGTACATAGGGGGGTGGGATCGGACCTGCCGCTGACGTCGGCCATGCGGGCGACGATCGGAGCATGGGACGAGGCGGTGGGGTTAACGTGCCCCTCCTATCTGGGATTTTCGCCACAGACTCCGCTGTGGGGAAATCCCAGGCTGCCACATTTTTACTCCTTTCCGGACCCGATGGTGTGGGTGGTTAGAGGTGTCAAACTTCTTAAGGACATTACTAGTCTTGGGAAATTAATCACCTTTGATCAGCTTAAGGATAGATTCAACCTCCCAAACTCTAATTTCTTTAGGTTCCTCCAACTCAGGCATGCCTTTCAGGCGCAGTTTCGTGAGCGGAAGATTGAGTCTATTCAGTCGACCCTTGAGGACATGCTCATGGTGGATGACCTTCCCAAGACTTTGTCGGTTACCTACAAGGAAATGTTCAAATCCCGGCCGAAGGCTCTGGTTAAATGCAGGGAGAGGTGGGAGAGAGAGGTCCCGGGTATAGATAGTGAGGACTGGGATGACATGTGGGATTGCCCCTTTCAGCACTTGGTCTCAGCAAGGGATAGGTTAATACACTTCAAATTTTTACATAGAATCTACTATACCCCAGCGCGGCTTTCGGTTTTGTATCCGTCGGTTAACTCGGAATGCTGGAGGTGCTCCTTTTCACCGGCGGATGCAAGGCATATTTTCTGGGAATGCCCGCTTATTAAGGAGTTTTGGGAGGGGGTGGTTTCATGTCTGGGGGATGTATTGCAGGTGTCTGTCCCCTTGTCGGTACGGGTGTGTCTTTTGGGTCTGGTGGAGGAGGTGGTTCCTTCCAGGGCCCTCAGGACACTGCTGAACATACTTCTATTTTATGGGAGGAAAGCCATTCTGCTCAAATGGAGGTTGCCTGCCCCGCCGAGCTTGGCCTTCTGGAAGGGCTTGATAAACTCTATGATGCCATTCTACAAGGCAACCTACCTTTCAAGGGGCTGTGTCCAAAAATTTGATAAGGTCTGGAGGGCCTGGTACAACTCTGATGATACTGCCGGGTAGATCGGGGGACTGGTGGGTGGGATATCTTATATGGATTGCTGAGTGTACACATCTGGACGATGGGCTATGCTGGGTGTAGGGGAATGGAGGTGGTTGGCTCCTGTGGCGTTGGGTCGCTAGGTCCCGGGAGGGGGAAGAACTGCTGGAGACTAGTCCTGTAGCAGCCTTCGAGGTTTCATCTGGTCGTCCCTAATTGAGTCTGCTAAATTGGGTACTCGATTCTCGTTTCTTTTCATGTAAATTGATGCCGTTGCTTGGGGTGGTGGACTGAGTTTCTTTTTGGGTGGTGTTGGGGGGAGGGGGGAGGGGTAAAAGTTTGTTGTTAGTCAGTTTTTTCAATGTTAGGTAGCTGCTGTCAATCAGACCATGTTGGTCGGGAGTGACAGGGGTGTGCTTTGTACCACCCGTAGTTGTTGGTTATTTGTTTGTTTGTCTTTTCATAAAATTTTTCAATAAACAGAAATTAAAAAATAAATAAAATCATACTGCATTTTGTGAATAATCTGCTATGGAGTATTAACTGTGAGGAGAAAGAAGTAATACTTGTATCCCTTGTGACAGGGTACACGATTGTGTGTACACCAGTGAGAGACTGGAAAGGTCAGCGTTCCCTGCCCTGGAAGGGGTTAAGCCTGGCCAACAGGTAAACCTCCTCTCTTCCCCCTATTAATTAACAGTCACCTAAGAGGGAAGTGGGAGGTGAGAGCTCAGTCTGAGAGGCATGCTGAGCTGGACGGACAGGTTGGAAACTGTCTGCATTGGAGGAACAAGGTCTGTCACAGATAAATTGTTTATTTGGACTGTTATTCTGTTTGTTTTATACTGGAGGCTGGAATAGCCCCTCCAGTATAGTGTAGTGAGGGACACTACTGTTAGTTAGCCTCCTAAATTGGAGTAGGCCATTTTGTTTTGTATTATTTATTTTTGAGTGCAATAAAGCCGTATTTATTGCTTAAGATCAGCGACTTTGCTGCATTACATTACTGCTATTTCTGCGACTTTGTCACACCCTATAGATACAGTCAGTAAATGTCTTTTACTGGTCAGACATCCTACATCTAATTAGCCTCTATTGGTGAGGCCCAGGCTACACTTGAAGGTGGAGCATCAATCACATCAGATAAAAGGTGGATTCTAACCAGGGTCCACCGGCTGACCACTGTTCTGAGCGATTACTGTCTTCTGACAGTAAAGGACCACTCTGCACACATATGAAAACATGCAAGAGAAAGGCCTGCCATAAACCAGAGACTTAAGGTATTCTCAGTTCTCATACACTCAGCTCAGGAGCAGGCAAACAGAGTTTAATTATTTCATGTGGGGTTTTGACTATACATTGCATTTCAGTTTTTACTAATGGTGTGGAATTATTTCCAAATTATGGTAGGTCACTTGAAAGACCTTTATGTTTTTATATATATATATATATATATATATATATATATATATATATATATATATATATATATATATATATATATATATATATATTAGATATGGCCGTTCTCCCATAAAATTGTTAACTTCTTCTAGTTTTTTGAATTAAGGCAGCTAATTCTATAATATTGGTGGTCTCTGGGTTTGAAGCCATAACTTGATCAATCTCTGCATTTGTATAAACACCACATAATAAAGCATATATTTCTTTTCTCTGATTCAAATGAGTATCTGCCAAAAGCCTATAATTATCCTTTAGCACTGAAGAAGAGCAGTCATTCCCAGTATAATGTCCATAGTTCTGGGGTGGTTTCGTTATGGCTAGATGCTGTTGCTGAGTCATGTGATCATTTGGTTCCTTATAAATATTGTTCACACTTTCAGGGTACAAAGAAGTGTCTGTTCTCTGACAACGTGTATGTTTGCCGCTATTTTTCAAATGTCCGCTATGTTCATGTAAACAAAACAATTGTCTTCTTCCCCGATGGTCACAGTAACCAGTTTGTGTATGGATATGTTGAGGAAGAGTCTCAGACAAAAAGTTACATGGAAGGTAATGTTGCTTGATGCAAGTACAGTCCATGCTATGGGTGTGAGGAATGAGGAGGAAGTCTGTATTAATGGAATTACAGCTACAGCAGTGATTTAGATCCTGTGGATGAGTCCATTTGCACATATTCACTGTTGAAAATTTATGATCAGCAATACACGTTTCCCTATGCAGAATTGGATTTTGTCGTTCTAAGGTGTTTAAGGTTGATCCTCGATGGCAACTGTTCCCGGCCCAAGTACCAATATCAGAGTACCCCACCTGCCTTTCCTTTGGTATCTGCTTCATCTTTAAACTTGGAGATGTTTCTTTGGTACTCACAAATAGTTCTGGCCAATTGTGGTAGCATGGAAAGGAGAAAACCGGGTTGAGCCTCGCATGATCTTTTGTCAGCAGCTCATTGCAATGTTCAGACTGTATGAAGGCATGCTTTGTTTTGGCCCTTAGTTCGTCTGCAACTGATAGCTGCTGCTGATTTAGTCTTTCTGGATGGGAAAATTTACACTTGATGCCATAAGTGCATTTTTGTCCTGAATGGAAAAGAACAAATCATTTTAGGAATATAGTTTCAAAAACAATGTTTAACCAGAGGCAATTAATATCTAAACTGTAGAATACATAAAGCCCTACAGACATATTCTTCTCTTGTAAAACAATTTTTTTTTTTTAACAGAAATGGTGGGTTGTCTACCTGTTCATTGACAGAAAACTGTAAACTGAGCCTGGAGTAGGGATAGGCATGAAAAATTGTCGAACTTTATTTCTCTGCAAAGTTGGTTTTACATTTGCTGAAATTTTTGCAAAAAGTGCCCTTAATTTTGCCTTGTGGCACTGCCAGGGAAAATAAGAAAAAAATGTGAGTCATTTAAGCTGGCCATAATAGACAGGTAGCTTTAAAAAAAAAAAAAAAAATAGAATAGCTTTGTGTACTGGACTTATCGTGTAGAAAAGTTCAGGCATTACCTGTTGTTTTAAGATAATAGCAGTGCAATGTTTGCACTAACATTGTCCCTCTATCACTCTTGCTGAAGTCTTTGTAAATGGACAAAGGATTCTCACTTTCCAAAGGCTTCAATAAATGGATTTTACTGCTTTGCAAACATCTCATTCATTGTTCTTGGTGTAAAAATACAACAGGTGTCCTTATTCATGTTTTTAGAGTGTTTTCAATATGTTCTATTTCCATAACAGTTCACTAATAGAGAAGTCCATTCAAAATAATATTTTTTTTTTATCAATGAAACCTCTAAATTAGTGAGCTGTTCTATAAACAGATCTTGCTGTTAAGCAAGGTGTGTGTATTACAAGAATGGCTAGCAAAAACCTGACAAAACATTTGGTAAAATTAAATGTATTTTGTGTATGCTGTTAAATAAAACATACCATATGGACAAGGTTGTCTTTCTGGGTCAAATGGAGTTTTCCTGAGGAAGTTGGAGAGTGTAGGTCCATGACGGCCTAATGGATCATCTGGAGGCATAAATCTATATGAACATAAATACAGTACAAGTCACCATTTTATTTAGTCATTGTTGTCACTGTTTACACAGCGGGTCCAGAAATTATGGCAAAAAATAAGTCATCCAAGGACTATTTTACCAGTTTTAGTGAACTCAAAAAGGTATAATTATAAGGCTTTGCCATTCCAGATGTGGTTCCCCGATTCATAAAAAAAAGCCAATTACTGTGCATGCAGATATTACATACAGGTAACATAAGTCACAAACAGGAATTTATAATAAAATCAGTCCATACAGATATACAGTAGGTTGAGTTTTATGGGATACATTTCTTTGTGGCTGTCCAAATAATCTGGCTACCCTGAGGCCCCATACACACGAGCGGACAGATTTGTTCAAATCTGTCCGTCCGACAGATTTGAACAAATCTGTCTGCTGGGATTTTGGTTTGCTCGCGTGTACACACGAGCAAACCAAAATCCCCGCCAGCAGACGGCGCGCTGACGTGTTGGTGACGTGGCGGTGACGTTGACGCCGCCACGTCACCGCACCAGGAAGTAAAACACTTCCGCGCATGCGCCGAATCCATTCGGCGGCGGCGCGGCGGGGGTGCGGGACGACATGTCTGCTGGTAAGTGTACTAACCAGCAGACATGTCGGGCGGAAACATTCCCACCCGATAGATTTCAAAGCATGCTTTGAAATCTGTCGGGTGGAGAAATCTGTCCGCTAGCCCATACACACGATCGGAGATGTCTGCTGAAACGGTCCATCGGACCGTTTTCAGCGGACATCTCCGCTCGTGTGTACGAGGCCTCAGTTGTTGTCCTGTTTCAACACACTTTATGCCGCGTACCCACGGTCGGAATTTCCGACAAGAAAAGTTCGATGTGAGCCTTTGGTCGGAAATTCTCCAGGCTCAGGCTCCATCTGACTTTTTCTGTCAAAATTTCCAACAGCAAAAATTTGAGAGCTGCTTCTCCATTTTTCCGATAAGAAAAGTTATTATTCCGACGCGCAAAAAAACATGCATGCTTGGAATCAATTCGATGCATGCTTGGAATCATTGAACTTAATTTTTCTCGGCTCGTTGTAGTGTTGTACGTCACCACGTTCTTGACTGTCGGAATTTTGCGTGACTGTGTGTATGCAACACAAGTTTGAGCCAACATTCCGTCGGAAAAAAATCCATGTTTTCCTTGTCGGAATTTGCAATCCTGTGTTTTTCTGTCATCCTCATGAATTTTCCATTATATCAATTAAAATAGACTTTAAAATTAGAGCAAAATGTTAATTGTTGAGCAACACTCCATTATTTCTGCTTGCCATCTATCAATGTGTAGCACCTGGTTACTTTTTGGAACCGGTGCTAGTGTAAATTTAGAAGGGGTCAGAGAGTTAAGTGACTCTGACCTGGTTAATCTGTTCAAATTTGGAGCCTCTGTGCCAGCTTTGGCTGTGCTGTGGGTTTATGATGTCATTTCTGGGGTGCTGGTCACACCCCAGGCTGACAGGTGGCAGCAGCAGAGTCAAGGGTTTGGATGCTTTTTCCCGGCAGCCTATCAGGAGGAGTTGTCCTCGCTGTACATGCTGGGGAGGGGTATTAATGGGGCAGACGCCATTTTCTTGGGTCTTCTTCCCGTGTGGCACCCACCTTTAGGGTAGCCATCCCACAGCACCCCGGCAAATAGCCTTCTGGGCCATTGTGTTCATGCTATGCAGCGATCCTGGTTTCGGGACCACATTAGCCCGAAGCATCTGATCTGCCGCTGGGGCTCAGTGAATGACTGGTTCCCCAATCTTTTGAGGTCCCGAGCTGTCCGTCCTGTTGGAGGAAGCTGTCCGATGGAGAGTCTGCCTGAGGAGTGCCAAGAGAGGCTGGTGTTCCAATAGGGGCCTGACCATCCATGGGGGACCAGGAAAACCGGTTATTGAGAGGCTGGTCGCCTAGCAGTCGGTAATCTAACCAAAAATACCTGAAGGAGATCCGGGTGTTGAATCTAATAGAGAGGATTCTGCACCATTTTGTTTCTTCAACCATTGGGAGGGTCTGTGGCAGAGACTTAGTCCCAAGTTCCGAGTGACATTCTGGCTGCCAGGCTTGTGAGAGAGGCCTGTTCAGGTGCGCTAAACCCATTCCGGCTGGAGTGGCGAAGTAAAGGGCCGTTGAAAGCAGGACTGTTTCCCATCTACATACACCTGGATCAGTTGTTTACCATTTCTGCTTTCCCTTCACCCTTTAATTGTTTGTTTGTTTTTACCCGGCTGGGTAACAAAAGCACAGAAAAGACACTGTTGAGTGGACATTCCATTTACTACAACTCTACAACTATCATCAAGTACCCTAGACAGCGGAGATACAGAGGTAACAAATCAGCAGCTTCTTCGGGGGTAGTTCTACAAATGTATTTACTACAATACAACAAACTTGGATATTTTAGATGTATTATAGCAGATTTTTTAGGCTAGTAATTTTTTAGCCCATAAAAGTTTTTTTTCTTATTGTATTTTCATTTTCATACAAATAATATATTAAGAATATTGTAACTTACTTATCATTTACAAAGGAATACATTAGCAATCTTTTTTCTATGAAGCGCTTCCAGTCTACATTTTCACATTGTAGGTCACGATAATTATCATTGGATACAATAATGGCATCTTTCTCAAAGGCCAGTTTGACAATATAGCGGTCATCATAGCACACAATCCTTTTGCCATTAATGTTTCTAGATGGAGTGTAAACTAGAATCATTTTCTTTTCCAGATCATCAAGAATGTGCTTGTCTATAAAAACAAAAAAGTTTTAAATTACTGAATACATACTTGTAATTGGAAAATCTATAAATCGATGTGTTGTTATTCATAGGGTTGTATGAATTATTTTAAAATATCACATATGTGTGCAGTTTTTATTTTGCATGCATTTGACTTTTACAAATCTTTTACAAGTTTTACAAGTATTCAGCTTTTACAAACTCACAATCAATGCCCATCTGGAGCATGTTGGAATGTAAGGTAAGGGTGGGGGGAAATAGTTTTAAGCCCCCCTTGCCTCATGGGATTGCGGCAGCCGGTTTCTAGTATCCCCTCAGGTTAAAAAATTGCGGGAAGGTTGCCCATTTGCACTTGGCCTTTGGAAAGGTAAGGTGAAACTTTATCTGGGCAGTTTAAGGGGATTGTAGTGTAGAATTGGAAAAGGTAACCTCAGGTTTTAAAAATTGCGGGAAGACTTCCCATTGGCCCTTTTACTCTGGGTAGGTCAGGTGACCACTGTATCTGGACAGTTTAAGGGATTTTTCTACATGGATTTCAAGTAAAAAGAGGGGTTCAGAGCCCCAGAGGTTCAGTCGCCTCAGTAGCAACAGCTGTGGTGTTCCCTCCCACCCTCCCTAAGCCACTGCGTTTAACTTTATTATGTGGCTAGTGTCACCTTTCGAGGGGAACAGTTTATTTTACACAAAGTTAAAGTTATTTAAAGGTGTTAAAGTTATATGTGAGAGTGGGGAGTTTCCCATTTATTTGATTATACAGCTTAAGCCGTGGCTGAACTGTTTTACGTGTTACAGTATAAAGTTTAACTTTTAATATTTATTTATTAAAGCCGATAATAAAGGCTGCGGACAAATATTTTTCCAATTAAAGGCATTGGTGTGCTTTATTGTGTCAAATTCTGCTGACTGCTATCCCATTATTGTTGTTTCCTTTATCTTGTTTTTATTATCTCCTATGATATCATCACCACACCTCTTAAGAGCCAGTTCACACAGGGGTAACACCATTTTGGGCGCGACTTTGCAAGGCGACTTCAGCACGACTTGGGGTAACGTACAAGGTGACTTCAAGTCCCCTCCAGGACAGGTGACTTTGCCAGTGGCCAATCAAACTGTAATCAGGGGTTTGCCTGAGAAAACTAGTTTCTCTTCCTGTAAAGTTGCTTCAGTTAAGGCAGGGGGTCCGACTTAGAGGCGACTTCCATTTAAATCATTGGGTACAAGTCGCCTAGAAGTCGCCTTTTCAGTAGTACAAGAACCTTTTCAGTAGTGTGCATTAAGACGGCTCTCATTCAGGTCGCGGTAGTGTGAACCAGCTCTAAATGTTTTCAGGGGTAGCTGCTGGAATCTCATTACCTATTGATGCAGGTATGTCCCCCAAAACGATATCTCCCAAAAGCACTTTCTCTACACTTGCTGGGTTTTGGGAGTTAATAGAGCAGCCATTTGTTTTGCTGTGATATCATATATTGCATAGGTTTTTTCATTTTTTTTTCCCCTGATAAACATTTTAAGGAATGGAAAGAGTGCATTTCCCAATAGAGTTTATGGGACCATTTTGCTTTGCAGGCATGTTTGTTGCTGTGTCCCTGTCACCCAGCAAAAGTGAAATCACAGAGGAAAACCAGGCAATTGTTTTACACCTCTCTCTCTCTCTCATTCTCCTCTCTCGCTCCTTTCTTTTTCCCTCTTTTGCCATCTCTCTCTTTTCCCACACACTTGCCACCCTCTTTCAATTTTTGCATCTCTCTCCTTTTTACTTGCCCTCTCTCTCTCTCTCTAGCCTTTCTCTCTCCATTCCTGACGTTTCAATCCCTCTCTCTTTCCCACTCTTCCCTATGTAACATAATCCTTACTGATGCACATAAATGTTGCTGTGCTTTGCATATTTCCTTTATTATGTGTTCATTGTCTCAACAGTTGCTGATTTTAAGGAAGTTCTTCTTTTTGGAAAGCTCAGACGAAATTATATATTTTTTTGCGTGCACAAAAATAAATGTAATGAAAGAGTTAACTTTTTTAAGTGATCCTTTGCCCTGAGGTTTATGTATGTCTATGAGAATGTCACTTGTGGCACATTATTTAGGACTATTTTGTGGGTACAAACATTTGTGGGGACAGTTGCATTCTGTATATATTTAAATAAATATAAATATATTTATTCATGCCCCTATTAAGCCACTCCCACTGTTTGGCACAATCTTACCATAGCCACTGTTTTCCACGCTTCATAAGCTGCAAAACGTGTTCTTGAATTCTGTCCTAGGGTGTCAGGCCTTTTATAATCATAGCCATGCTCAAATTTTGTCACAGTGTTTTTATTTTTTGACAGCAAAGTAAGGTAGGTTTAACTTATGGGCATTGTTGACATTCACATCTTGCTTATCCTGTTTGAATATTGAATTAAATGGGTGCGTCATTTTCTAGGTGTAGTTAAAAGTGGGCAAGGTCAGCAGAGTGTCCCAAAAATCTGGCCAACATATATTGTTTGCACATTTTAATACTCCTTCCTATAGTTTTTAGATCCCTGTGCGCTATAAGTCCCATGCTTGATTCCTGTTCATCTGTACAACCACTTTCCAACTCTCAAAAAACCGGCCCTAGGCTTTTTCCAGTCTGTGTCTGGCTGGAACCTTCCTCTGAGGCGCCGTACACACGGCAGGGAATCTCGACAGGCAGAACACATCGTTCCGCCCGTCGAGGTTCCCTGCCGGCCGTCGAAATCGGCAACCCGCCCGTCGGGAATGGCAACCAGCCATTTTTCCGGGCGGGCCGTCGAGGAAATAGAGAGCGTGCTCTCTATTTCGGCTCGACGGGCTTCCCGACGGGAAGCTCGCCGAGACCGTACACACGGCCGAGGTCCTCGCTGGAATGTGCATTCCAGCGAGGTTCTCGCTGGTTTTCAGCGAGAACCTCGGCCGTGTGTACGGCGGCTGAGACAAAGACTTGAGCACAGAGACCTTTCTGAGTATCTGTCCCCAGACTCTGTTTGACTTATAATAGTTTTTTATGACCTATGATTTTTGTTATCCATATGTC
The DNA here is from genome assembly GCA_029574335.1 of Rana kukunoris. Taxonomy (NCBI): domain Eukaryota; kingdom Metazoa; phylum Chordata; class Amphibia; order Anura; family Ranidae; genus Rana; species Rana kukunoris. The sequence goes on from CM056052.1 coordinate 362,911,285, forward strand.
CTGACTTTTTTCCAGTTTCATAGCAATCCCTATGATCCACATGCCCTTACCTTTTGCCTGCTTGACTATGATCTTGTCTGCTGGTATTGTACCATGCTTAATTTCTGGCTGCTGTCAGCTAGCTGTTGATACTCCAAGCAAACTGTGGGTTATAACCTTGAAGCTGTCTGCAGAAAAGCCTGTTATTCCTTGAGGGGTTCCTTAGACCCTGGGACTCAAGCAACCCACTTTAGAGAATACATTTGTCTGGTAATACAGAGGGTCCACAATCTCTGTCACAATACCATACCACTACATACAGTGTTTCTGAGCCAGGATCTAGTATAGACTGACTTGGTAAAGTAGGATTTGGTGCAAACTAGTGTTGCTCACGAATATTCGCATTGCGAATATTCGTTACGAATATTGCATATTCGAGTATTCGCGAATAAATCGAATATCGCGGTGAATATTCGCTATTGCGAATATTCGTATTTTTCCAAATTTATTTTTAAAACAGATCACATCCTAGTAATCTCCATCGACGTCTAAAAGCATTGCTGGTATGATTAGAGAGAGACCCTGGGCCGAGTAGCTGAGGCGATCATTTTATGTTGCCGAATATTCGCAATGCGAATATTCGTATTACGAATATTTGTGAATACTTTCTCTGCCCTTCTGTGTTTTGTGTATATAAAAAAAAAAAAAAATTAGCTTTAGTTTAGTCATATAAGTTTGTGTAAGTAGAGTTAGTGTTTAGTGCATATTAGATTAGTAATCCAGGAAATGATCTCCGTTTTCGCGTGTTGACGAGAATTTCGCAATCAATTTCGCATTCGCATTAGCGAAACTTTGCAAAAAAATTTTTTTTTGATAAAATATCACGAATATTCGATATTAACGAATATTTCACGAATATTCTTCTATATATTCGTGAAATATCGCGAAATCGAATATGGCGTATTCCGCTCAACACTAGTGCAAACCATGTCACTTTAAGAAAATAACCTCCAATGTTTTGTCAGTCACACCTGTTATACAATATTCTATTCATCTTACAAGAAGAATGTTTTAGTCAAATATTTGTTTCTATACACAGAAGGAGATTAACTTTAAGACTTCTTTCCAATCATGACATCCTTTAACAAGCCGCTCATTTGTTCTGTTTAGTTTTGTTAAGCAGACACACAAGTACCTGATATGGGTGAATCAATTCTTGGCTGTTCTTTCCTCCAGGAAGGCACAAACACCTTAATGTAGTCATGTCCTCTCTTTCTAAACCACTCCACCGCAATTTCTATGCCTCTGCATGAGAAAACTGTCTTGAATCCATGACTGTGAGTAGAAATTAAATTGCAACATCAGTTGGATCCTGATAGAAATATACTGTATGTTTGTATTAAAATGTATCTGGATATAACAGCATATAAATTACTGTCACTGTAACAAAAAAAATAAAAGTTGCTCATGGGTATAATGGCTAAACACTAATGCAGCGTACACACGATAGAAATTTCCGATGGAAAAAATCAGACTGACTTTTTCCATCGGATACTCCGATCGTGTGTAGCCCCATCTGAGTTTTTTTGAGCAGAAACCTTTTTAAAAAGTCAGAATGACACACTTAAGACAGCTCTCATAGGGAAACGTTGATTTTGAAATACCATGTGACATGCGCTCTCAAAGCCAGAGCGCTTTGTCCCACCAGCATGAACCGGGCCTTAACGTTCTGTAGAATTGCTACTTTATGTATCTTGTTACAAAGACGTATGTATTTCCTATGCTCCTCAGCTCCATCTAGTGGAGAGAAAATAAATTAAAGAAAGAATGTACATGCAGATTCACTGGATTAATTGTATGCAAATGTTTTATAAATATACCCCAATGTGCCATAAGCAAGCTTTATATTCTTTCCTAACAGTCCATCCATGATAACAATCATTGCTCTCATTTCAATCTGCAAAAGTAAACTGATTAAAACTGAAGCAGAGTAAGGGGAGGTTTGCTTAACCTACCGCTAGAATCTATATACAGTGGAAGGGGATTGGTTCCAGGAGAATGTTCGTAATCGAAAGCACTCGCATATCAAAGCAAGTTTCCCCATAGTAGTCAATGGAAACAAAAATAATTTGTTCCGCATTGACTTCAATGGCATGCATTACCGCATGTGGCCAGAGGTGGGGGTGCCAGAGAGCCTCGGAAATGCTTGAAAAGGCCTGAGGTCAGCTCGGCTGAACTCGGAAAACCTTGTAAAGGCTTGGGAATGGAGTATTTCCGAGGTTTTCCGAGCATATACGAACTGCTCCGATCGGCTGTGCTCAGCTTCTGGCACCTCCCACCTCAGGCCAAACGCGGTACTGCACACCTCTGTGGCTTCCTGCTGTTTTACAAAAAAGTTGTGACTCGGTTTGCGAGTGTTGGCTCGCAAACCGAGTCACAATTTTTTTTAAAACAGTGCTCGAATTGCGAATCGCTCATTAACCACGTTACTCGCCTAAAGAGTGGGAAATTTAAAGTGCTGATCAGGGTAATACTAAATTAAAAAATAAGTGAAAAAGGGTTTTAAATGTATTACCTTTTTTTTAGGCAACGGTAATTGTGTGATATAGTGTGGTGATCTTTTAGGAATAAATGTGCTTTTATGTAATGTAACCTCTTGCCGCCCGCACTATAGCCAAAAGACGGTTACAGCGCGGGCCTTAACTGCCGGGAGGGCGTCCATGGACATCCTCCCGAGCAAGCTCTGTCTGCGCGTCCCTGTGGTTCACGCGCAGTGCACTCTGTAATCACAGAGTCTCTGAGACTCTGGCGATCACAGATCCGAGTAAGGGGTCGATCCCAGCCCCTTCCGACGTGATCAGCTGTCAGCCAATGATGGCTGATCACGTGATGTAAACAGAAGCTCTGTAATATGTATTTTTTTCCCTCACGCTATTAGTGTGAGGGAAAAAAAAGCCGATCACCAGCTTCTGTCAGAGGGACATCGGTCCCTCACACAGAAAGCTACAGATGCATTTTCTGTGCCCACCAGTGTTAGCTACCAGGCCCAGAGTGCCACCCATCAATGCCCATCAGTGCTGCCAATCAATGCCCACCAGTGTTGTCTCATAATCAGTACAGTGCTGCCTATCAGTGTCACCTACCAGTGCACATCAGTGCCACCCATCAGTGATCATCAGTGCCCATCAGTGCCACCTGTCAATGCTGCTTATCATTGCCACCTATCAGTGCCCTTCAATGCCACCTATCAGTGACCATCAGTGCCAACCTTTAGTGCCACCTATCAGTGCCCATTAGTGCCACCTTATCAGTGCTTAGCAGTGCCCATCAGTGCAGCCTATCAGTGCCCATCAGCGCACATCAGTGACAGAGAAAAATTACCTGGTTTCAAAGTGTTAATACAAACTATGAAACAGTTTTGTTTTATTTAAAAAAAAATCGGTCCTTTTTTGTTTTATTTAGCAAAAAATAAAAAACCTAGCAGCAATTAAATGCCACCAAAAAAAGCTCTTTGTGTGAAAAAAAATAAAAAACAGTACAGTGTAGCATGACCGCGTAATTGCCATTCAAGAGTGACAGCTCTGAAAGCTGAAAATTGGTCTGGGCGGGAAGGTAGGTTTAAGTCCCCAGTGGGCAAGTGGATAATATTATTTTAAACCATATATGTTACTTTTTTTTAAGACATTTTTAATTACAGTTTATAGCATCCTAGGGCTTGTAAACCATGTTCTTTCTTTAAAAACAAATGCATATAATAATAATAACAAAAGTTTTCACAGATGAAAATATAACCATACAGTTTAAGGCCTCGTACACATGATGGAATTTTTTCGCTGGAAATGGTCCGACGGACCATTTCAGCCGAAAAATCCGCTCATCTGTAGGGGCAAACGGACGGATTCGGACTGTTTTCTCCAGCGGAAAAATTCCAAAGCATGCTTTGAAACTTTTCCGCCGGACACATGTCCGTCGGATATGTCCGCTGGTCAGTACACTCACCAGCGGACATATCCACCCGCGCAAGCGTCGTATGGATGCGACGCATGCGTGGAAGTTGTTTACTTCCTGGTGCGGTGACGTGGCGGCGTCAACGTCACCGCCACGTCACCGCGCTGTCTGCCGGCAGGGATTTTGATCCGATGGTGTGTACACGCCATCGGACCAAAATAGCCCGGGGGACATATCCGATGCAAACAGTCCGAGGACCGTTTGCATCGGATATGTCCGTCCGTGTGTACGAGGCCTAACTGTTGATTACATCTTATTAAATATACCCCCACTCCAATATTTTTATCCTTTGTACTACTAATTCATACTTCTATGTAGCCATCTTCTAAGATTCTCCTGCCTTTGGAGAAAGCCCCATATACATTTATAGACATTGAGAATATATGAATACATTGCAGTGTCAGGGAGATAAAGCTAAGTATGCATCTTGAGTGGGGGGATGGGGGTACTTTAGATCAGGGAAATGGCAAATGTGATTAATACACTTTGTTTGTAGTGCACTTATAATATATACATACTAGCCAGTATGTACTTAAGGAGTAAAGCATGTAAGCATGTTCACTTTAAAGTCATTTTTATTTTGAAAAGTGAATTTTCACTTATCCTAGTGAATGAGGTGAAACAAAGTAAAAATTCAATCAAGGCAACGTAATCTCATTCACTAAGCTTAGGCCGCGTACACACGTACGAGAACCTTGTCGGGCGATACCCATCGTTCCGCCCGAGGAGGTTCCCGATGAGTGGTCGAAAAAGCTTGTCGAGCCAAAGTCCTCATTGAACAACGAGGAAAACTAGAGCGTGCTCTCTTTTTTGGCTCGACGAGCTTCCCAACGGGACGCTCGTTGGAAGTGTACACACGATCGAGCTTCTCACCAGAATATGTCTCCCAGCGAGCTTCTCGCTGAATTCTGCCGAGAAGCTCGGTCGTGTGTACGGGGCCTAAGAGAAGTTTCCATTTGTAAAGAGAAAGGTTACTTACTTAGCTTAATAAAAGCGGTAAAGTTGTGCTGGGTAGAAAAATCTTGTTATTTCATTTTCTTTGTACTGTGCATGACTGGGTGGGTATTCTTTGCAAAAAGAGAATTTTCACTTTGTTTCACATCATTCACTAAAATAAATGACAATTCAGTTTGAAAGTCAATATGTTCTACTTCATCAATCCCATAGAATATACGTTTTTATATACTGTATGTATTTTTTTTTTCAACTGTAGGTTTTAGTAGACCTCATGCTATGCCTATGAACATGGTTTTGTTACATGATATACATTGTTCCTCTACAGAGGTAAACAATACAAAGATAGAGTCATTCATTAGATATTTAACCACTTCCTTACTGGGCACAGATTAATTGTCAGCTTTCAGCGCTGATGCACTTTCAATGACAATTGAGCGGTCATACAACACTGTACACAAATTACATTTTTATAAAAAAAAATTCACACAAATAGAGCTTTCTTTTGGTGTTATTTAATCAACCCTGGGGTTCCTTTTTTTTGCTAAACAAACAAAAAAAAAATCGAAAATGTTGAAAATAAATAAATCATGTTTCATAGTTTGTTATAAAAAAATTTGCCTTTATTAATATGTGCTGATGAGGCTAAACTGGTGGGCATTGATAGGAATAGATAAGGTGGCACGGATGGGCACAGATGAGGCTGCACTGATGGCCATTGATGGGTGGCACTGATCATGGGCACTGATAGGTGGCACTGATGGGTGGCACTGATGGGCACAGATAAGGGGGCACTGATGGCCACTGATGGGTGGCACAGATGGGGGGCACTGGTAGGTGACACTGATAGGTGGCACTGTGGGCTCTGATGGGTGGCACTGTGGGCACTGATGGACAGCATCATGGGCGAAACTGTGGATACTGATGGGTGGCACTGTGGGTACTGATAGGTGGTGCTGGTAATCACTGGCAGGTGGCTCTCTTCATCGGGACCGATGTGCCTCTAACAGCCGCCGGTGGTCGGCTATTTTTTTTTTTTTTTTGCCTCACGCTATCAGCATGAGCAGAGAAAATAGCCGATTACCGGCTCTGTTTACATCACATGATCAGCTGTCATTGGCTGACAGAGTAAGGGGTCGAGTAAGGGGTCGAACCTGACCCCTTACTCTGATCTGTGATCAGCCGAGTCTCATAGCCTCGGAGCCACAGAGCGCGCCTCGTGCACCCTGCAGGGGTCTCTCAGGTCGCTGGAGCATGTCCAGGGATGCTCTGCTCTCCCAGCAATTTTCGGCTATAGCACGGATCTGTAGTGGTTACGTTTTGGTTCAGTAGTTTAAAGCAGATGAAGTTTTGGCCTATTGGTTTACTCAAAACAGAAAATTGCTGCGCTAAATTGACAAAGAAATAAAGTCCCATAACTATTACAGTCCAATTAGAAGTGATATAATACAATCATGAAACTAGTAGATCACTTCAAGGAAAATGTGAGGGATTGAGTGTTCAAAATTAATGAAAAAATATATGGGGCAAAGTCCATGCTCGCAATGTTCCCAAGCCTGTTAACCCCACGTGGCTGTCGGCTTGAATCCTGGTATAGATATACATTGCATATATGCTTGCTTATAACTGCCTCTATGTAAGTAGTTGGTATCTTTTATCCTTAATACATTTTATACGGTTTCACACTATGGTAGTTTCTATGATACATCTTACATGCATAATTTTAGGGTGAACCATTGATTATTCCCTATGTGAGTGTACCCATTGGACACCAAAGAAAAGCCACAGAGGTCTACCGTTTTGCTGCAAAGGAAAGACTCCTGCCTTAAAGGGCAAGTTCCCCTTTACAGAAAACTCTATATGGTGAACTTACACAGGTCCCCCTCCTCGCCCCCCCTCCCCCTGGTCCCGCTGACCTGGACCATGGTAAGCTCCAGTTCTAAGCCCCAGTATATCTGTGCCAGGTGTCCAGGGCTTAGAAATCCTCTTGGCTGAATGTTGAAAACGTCCCTTGTCAGGGAGACGTTTTGAAGCATTCTAATTGGTCCGTGTTTGTCACATGGGCAGTGCCGACCAATCAACAGCCGCATAGCCGGTCCTGTCAGCTATGAAGACATGCAGGGATGCAGAGAGGATTTCTAAGCCCCAAGCTCCTGGTGCAAATATACCGGGGCTTAGAACCAGAGATTGCGGCAGTCCAGGTCAGTGGGACTGGGGGGAAGGGGGGGAACGAGGAGGGGGACCTGTGTAAGTTCACCTAGAAGATTTTTCTGTAACGGTCAACTTACACTTTAAAGATATTTTATCATACTGGGCTCATGGCTCTTATATTAGAGACCATTTCCTCTGGTAAGCACTCATCTCATATTATATGGTGGAGGCGCACTTGGGTGTTTCACCTTTTTTATACGATATTCACTATCAAGGTGGTTTTTTTTTTTTTTTCATATATGTCAAACACTTAATCCCTCACATTTTCCTTGTAGTGATGTACTAGTTTTACGATTGGACTATGTCACTTTTAATTGGACTGTAATATTTCTGGGACTTTATTTATCTGTTATTTTGGCGTGGCAATTTTCTGTTTTGTATATGCTGTTTACAGTCTTATCCGTATTGTTTTTGCCAGTGGCTTTCTAATTTGGATTTATCTATGCAATAACTTTGAAATTTAACTTGATGGTTTACTCAACTTCTGTTGAAGACACATGTTGGAAAATGTTCCATCAATCAGCAGCAGACGCTGATCTGTTTATTCTTATAGCTATGGATGCTGTCAAAATACAATGTCCTGACAGGCGCTGGCTGAACAAAAACAATAACTAACAATGTATGGCCAGCTTAACCTCTGACTTAAACTGTCATCCTAACCCTTAAAACCATTACATCCCACTTGCTTGACAAAGCATACACTAAACATTTGGATCAGTGGTGAATCTTTTCTGGCAGTTTGGAGTGTTTTACGTTAACTTTAAAATCTTTATATGATGCTCATTGTGAAACCCATTAGACTAGATCCAATTTTTTCAACAAGGGTCCCAAGGCACCCTTGAGTGCCTTTAGGTATCCTCAGGGGTGCCTTGGCAAAATGCCCAAAAATTGCCCAAAAACTGAATACAAGCCAGCGGGTGGATGAAGCCTGCCTTTCAGAAATGCGTACGGTATCATGCGGAGTCCCTCAAGGATCTCCCTTGTCACCGGTACTGTTCAATATCTATCTCCGTCCTCTTTTTGAGATCATCAGCAATCAGAAGCTACTTTGCCATGCCTACGCAGATGACACACAACTGTACCTCTGCATCAGCAACGGAGAGGATCATTCGCTGGGATTAGAGAGATCCCTCACTCTTATAGATAACTGGATGACATCCAGTTATCTAAAACTCAATGGTTCAAAAACAGAGCTTCTCCTGTTTCACGCAAACAGGAAAAGTCTCTCCACATCAACTTGGACCCCACCACCCATCCTGGGAAAAATTATCGCCCCGAGCTCCAAAGTCAAAAGTCTCGGAGTCATTTTTGACTCCCACATGACAATGGATGCACAAATAGGGGCGGTAGTTAGTGGATCACATCATCTGTTGCACCAGTTACGCCGACTCATCCCTTTTATTCCTAAAGAGGACATTGCAGTCGTGGTGGGAACAATCGTCAATTCCAGACTCGACTATGCAAATGCCCTCTATTTAGGACTTCCTAAATACCAAATCGCTCGTCTACAAGTCGTTCAAAATACGGCTGCTCGATTAGTGACTGGTAAAAAACCATGGGAGTCCATCTCCCTTTCGCTAAGATCTCTTCACTGTTCACTTTCAAGGCACTCTGCCTTATACATAAGTGTATTCAAGGAAACGCTCCCCAATATCTATGCGAAAAATAAAAGCCCATAACCCCAATCGCACTCTGCGATCCACAAATCAAAACCTACTGCACATCCCAAAGGCAAGATACAAGTCCAAAGGAGATCGGAGATTTGCTGTCCAAGGACCGCGACTGTGGAATGCACTACCAACCACCATCCGACCACTTGGCCTTCAGGAGAATGATTAAAACTCATCTCTTCTGAAGGCAAAGCCTTCCTTTATCCAAGGAATGGAAATAGCGCCCAGAGGCGATTCAGTTCGCAAGTGTTGCGCTCTATAAGTTTTTCACTCACTCACTCACTCAGTTACACAAAGCCGTAAGTTTTAATTGTGCACTATTACAACCTTCTATCCGGCTGTGTCCTAACAACCAATGAGATAAACGGTTGGTAAGAGGGATGTCGGTTGCCTGCACAGGATCTTAGTTTGCCCCTCTCCATCAGAACTGGGATCACTTTATCTGAATGAAGGAGAGAAACAGGGGGAAGGAAAACGCTGGAATGCTAGTTAGTACCAGTGTGCAAAGGTGTATTTGCTTTGGAAGAATAAATCACCAGAACGTTGGGTGTCCTATGTGTGTGGATTATATTGTTTTACGTAAAACTATTTTATTTTTTTACATTTTAAAATTGGGTGCCTTGACTGAAAAAACTGACTGCATAATTTCAAAGGGTGCCTTGACTGAAAAAAGATTGAGAAACACTGGGCTAGATCCATTTAGGTCTCTTAAGCCCCATACACACTATCAGTTTTCCTGATGGTTTTCTCTTCAGGTTTACCAAAACCATGTAGTGCAAGGGCCTGCCTGATTGCATACAAATTGAAACTCCTGAGGTTTGACCTCATATTAGATGGTTTTGGTAAACCTAAGGAGAAAACCATCAGGAAAACTGATAGTGTGTATGGGGCTTGACACATGGCTGTGTTAAAGGCGTATCGGTATACAGAATAAATTATGGCTGTTGCTGTGGCACCTGGGAGGCACAGCTACAACATATTTGTGCCCCTAGATGCTTTTTTTCAGAGTGTAAAAGTTTACATTAAAAAGTAAGTTTTTTTTTTTTTTAACATAAAGTCATTATTTTACTGTTCAGCCTTACACTGTATTTTTTTCATAACTCATTCTGTTAATTTACTAAAGGCAAATCCACTCTGCACTAAAGGTGCACTTGGAAGTGCAATCGCTGTAAATCTAAAGGGAAGATCTGAAATGAGGGGAAGCTCTGCTGATTTTATAATCTAATCAAGTACAAGCAAAAATGCTGTTTTTTATTTCCCTACATATCCCCCTCAGATCTACATGACTTGCAGTGCACTTGGAATGCAAAGTGGATTTGCCTTTAGTAAATAAACCCCATAGTGTTATTTTATTACCACCTCAAAAAGGCCCCGGACATGTTCTAGCTGGGCTCCATCGACTCCAGCTCTCTCAGGCTTTTATCAGCGCAGGCAGCGGGAATCGAGCGCCGCTCACACCATGGCTGTGTCCCCGGGACGGGGATGAACAGGCGGGCGCAAGGGCAGCCTGAACTGGGCCAGTTTAAGGCGTCTAAGACGCCTGGCGGAGCGGGGCCTTCCCCAGACGCTAGGCCGCAATCCAAAATGGCAGTGGCTCGTGGCGGCACACGCAGCAGTACTGCTCCAAAGCAGGTCCTCCAGGAGCAGAGAGCGTCTAAGCTGGACCCCCTGGAGCAGATGGGAGATCCGTTTTTTTTCATCACAGACCTCAGGGGACATAAGGGGTGAGTCCTGCTCCCTGCTCCCATCCCCAGGCTCTTATACAGCGATGGGAGGCCCTATGGATTCCCTTGTATCCTCTATGGATAGAAATATGGCAGAACTGACAGAAGCCCTGCTCAGTCAATCCAGCCAGGGGATACCAGGTTTTCAGGTGCCCCACTATTCACCTGATGCGATTCTGCTGGCCCGTTTCTCCACCATGCTGCAGCAAGAACTATCTAAAGCTTGCACCTTAATTACCACAGATCTTAAAAAGGACATTCACAGTTTTGGAAAATGTTTTGAGTGTATTGAAGCAAAGGTGGACGGTACCGTTAAAAAGGTTAATCAAAATGCTCATATGATTACTGACCTTCAGAATCGGCTGGAAGAGGCTAATAATAAAATTGAAGATTTGGAGAACCTTTCTCGGAGGTACAATGTGCGCATACGGGGTCTTCCTGAAATGTGTACTGATCTGGAAGAGGTCATGCGGGAGCTTATGAGGGAACTGATACCTGACATTGCTGACCACCACTTGGAGATTGATCGTATACATAGGGCCTTGATGGCCCCAAGATCGGATGGCCTTCCCCGGGATGTAATTGCAAAACCGCACTTTTACCGCATCAAAGAACAGCTGATGATGGCGGCTCGCAACAGGCTGGATCTGTCGCTGCATGGATCTCCAATTCAGCTCTTTACTGATCTGGCTCCTTCTACGGTGCAAAAACGCAGAAGCCCGAAGCTATTATTGCAGCAGCTGATTGACAAACAGATAAAGTACAGGTGGTCATTTCCGTTTAGATTGTCTTTCACTTATAAGGGCCGTCCTCACTCATTCACAATGTTCCAGGCAGGCGAAGGACTTTTATTAGAATTGGGCATTATCACTCATGACATCGTCATCACCTCGGCGTGCTGAAGACCGCCCTCTCTCTCCGCTGTAGCAGGAAGGTAAGCAGCGCCGGACCAAAAAGTCGCACTGAAAGACTTGAACAGTTACTGCCGGGACTTCCTTATCTACGGGACTGTTAGTACTCCGTAGCCAGGCCTGGTGATTGGTTCTTTTCTTTTGGTTGGTTACCCTCCATGGCCACACCTATTACACCTTTTTGTGCGGGGAGCCTATATTTAGTTTTTCCTCCCCCTTTAGCATATGGACTGGATTATGCTATTTTTGGATTTTTAGGCCTGTTTGGTAACTTGTAATTTTCAAATGTTTAGGTCTGTTTACTGTCCTGTTGTTCAACTTGCCCACCCCGGTGTCTGAACATGAGATCTTTGTTATTGGGCTAGAGTGGTTATACATGCCACTCGACTGCAAGACTTTTAGTTCTCTGCAGAGGATGGTACCCTTGCACATATTATTCCGCATGTTGTGTCCGGCGGGGGTTGCCCCCCTTTCAGTTAGGAGAATACCTAATTTTCTTTGGTTTAAATGTTTGATTTTCTGACCTAGATGGTCGTCGTTGTTCTTTTCTGTGTTTCTTACTTTCTTCTTTCTTGGTCTTTTTTCTTTTCCATTTTGAGAGCTCCGTTCCAGATCCTGGTCTATGTGGAATCGCTAGCGGAAGTCCCACAGTGGTCGATCTTCATCGTGGTTGCCTTTTCTACTTACTTGACGTTTCAAGGTAAGAGTGCTCTGCCCTACTACGATGGCTAAGTCCTATTCTACCGATTTATTCAGTGATTACTCACAATGTCCACGGTTTTAAATTCCCCTATCAAGAGAACAAAGGCCTTTCATTTTTACCACAGACAGAGGGCTGATGTTCTCTTGTTACAGGAAACTCATTTTTCCAAGACCTCAGCGCCTCGTTATCTCAACGCTAGATACCTGCAATTCTTTCTATCGTGTGGTGGGGGAAAAAAAGGGGGAGTGGCGGTCTGTTTTTCCAAACAAATTCCTTTTGCGCCTATCACGATAGTTAAGGATAAGGGGGAAGGTATTTAATGGCTGTGGGACGTCTACACGATCAGGTGGTTTCGTTTGTTTCATATTACGCCCCAAACACGGGGCAGCTGGAATTTTTTCAAAACATGTTTAGGATATTGATCCTTAGGATCCAGGGGCAGGTGATCTTGGGAGGAGACAGCAACATTCCTTTAGACTGTACTATGGACAAATCAGTTCCAACTAAAGTTATCCTGAGGCGACCCCCGGCTAGCAGTAGTAAGGTGGCGCGACTGTTCCACTCTTGCTATTTGATTGACACTTGGCGGGAGTGTAACCCCTCAGTTTGGGACTTCACTTATTATTCACAGGTGCATCATTCTTATTCAAGGATCGATCATCTTTTAGTCCGTACCCCCTTACTCCCGTATATAACCTCTGTTAAAATATTACTTACTCCTTGGTCAGATCATTCCCCAATCAAACTCACTACTACAGGGTTGTGGACTAAAGCGGCCCCCTCCCCATGGCGGCATAATGCGAGTATACTGAATGACCTCATACTCTATGTCGAGATTGAGCGGGAGATTCAGGCTTACTTTGAAATTAATAAGCATATTGACACGTCCCCTGCGATTAACTGGGCAGCTCACAAGGTGGCTATACGGGGTGAATTAATACAAATTGCGAGTAGACTGAAACGGACGAGGGAACACACGATTAGACAATTAGAGAGCTATCTGGAGGCTCTGTTGGCAGAACAACATAATAACCCCCGGACAGACTTGAGCTTTAAAATGGACGAGGCGCGATTGGCATTAAAACTTAGTTTGACTACAAAAGCTGAGAAACATATTAGCTGGTCCAAACATAGGTTCTATATGATGGGTGACAAGCCGGGAGGCAAGGAGGCTAGTACCCCGGCCTTTTACACCGACTTTACCAAACCTTCGTCTACCGACCGGTCATCATACTCAAAATCCTGAGCATATCGTCAGGGAATTTTATAAATTCTATATGTCATTATATAATCAGCGCAAAGGGCTAGATTCGTCCAAAATTGAAGCTTTCTTCCATGACTTAACTTACCTACTTACCTACATTGGCGCAGGATCACGTTGATCTCATGGAAGGAGCAATAACGGATGCTGAGGTTAAGGCCGCCATAAAGTCCCTGCATCCCACAAAGGCACCGGGACCTGATGGTTTTTCAGGTCATTATTATAGAAAGTACCAGGATATTCTTATTCCTCATCTATGCACTTATTTTAATGACTTACGTCGGGGCGGTAAACTTCCCATGCATGAAAACACCGCGTATATTCATGTTATACTAAAGCCGGGCAAAGATCATGGGGATTGTGCGAACTATCGCCCGATTTCGCTAATAAACACGGACTTAAAAATGTTGACGAAGGTTTTAGCTCTTCGATTGAATACCTTCCTCCGACGTTATATTCACCCGGATCAGGCAGGCTTTGTTCCTAATAGACAGGCATCGGACCAAACTCGTAGAATTTTCAATTTGAACTCGGCCACCCAATCCGATTTGGATGGCGAGGGCTCAAGGAGGGGAATGCTACTTTCATTAGATTTTCAGAAAGCGTTCGACTCCCTTTCTTGGGATTATCTGTTTGATGTTCTACATCGTTACGGATTCGGCGAGCGCTTTCTGAGTCTTCTCCGTACGTTATAGGATGCCCCGGCGGCCTCTTTGATGCTTCGGGGGTATTCTTCCCAATCTTTCGATATTAAGAGGGGAACCAGGCAGGGATGTCTGTTGTCCCCGCTTTTGTTTGTCCTGGCAATAGAGCCTCTGGCTATAAAAATTTGGGGTTGTCAGGATATACTGGGTATAGTTGGCGGCGGATATGAACATAAATGCCTGCTTTTTGCGGATTGTGGCAAACCTAGCCACTTCTGGAGCACTGGACGTTACATGTCAAAGGGTTGTCTGTATTATATGCTATGTATTCTGCTGGATTTTCAGTGGGCATGATAACTCGTATGCCGCAGCAATACCTGATGGGAGAAATATCCAGAATGTTAAAGTGGAAGTAAACCCACCTATCATTTTCAGGCAAGGAAGCTGCCATCTTGGCTTATGTTTAATCTTCAATTGCCATGATGCTGCACATGTGATCAGTTATGACACCAGCCATTGGATGGTTTGACAGTTTGGTTGAGAGCACAACCAATGTGACAGTTAGCAATACCGGCAGGCTGGAAATGTAACTGCTTTTTGAAACTGTAAGATCGATGGGTTTACTTCCGCTGACTGTGGATTTACCCTGGATACCAGCGGAGATCGTGGATATTAGCCCCCCTGCCGGTAAACCCGAGCGCGACTCGGGTTGGATTTTTCAGGTAAATATCGATATCCACGAGTCGCGCTCGGGGTCAATATGCAGAGCCTGCAGCGCGCGCTGGCTTACCTTGGATTCAGGCGGGGTACTGTACTTACCTTGTCCCTGGATCCAGCGATGCATCCCCGCTGTGTGAGCGAGTGGCGTCCTCCATTCGACTCACACAGTGCCCGCGCACCGCCGATCTCCGTTCCCTGCGACGTAACGGCGCACGGGGGCGGAGACCGGCGGCAAATTCAAAAAAGTAAACAAACACATTACATACAGAATACTGTAATCTTATAGATTACAGTACTGTATGTAAAAAGTACACACCCCCCCTGTCCCTAGTGGTCTGCCCAGTGCCCTGCATGTTCTTTTACATAATAAAAACATTTTTTTTGTGCCTGCAAACTGTAGATTGTCCATAGCAACCAAAAGTGTCCCTTTATGTCAAAAGTGATTTTAGAGCAGCTAGAAAACAGCGATAATAAATGATAGTCACTTGCAGAATTGAGCGATAGCGATTTGTGGGAAAATTCGTCATAAAAAAATAAAAGTAATGACAGCGACAATTCTGCAACTGAGCAAATTTCAGTGATTTTGATTTGATTACATTAGTGAATAATTTTTATTATAATTACATTATTATTTGTTATAATTATTTATAGTTATTTATTATATTATAATTTTATGATTTTGTGTTTCAAACTTTATCATACCCGGGATGTCTACTAGACTCTGGTTTGGACAAATTTAAGCGAGTTATTCCTAAAAATTGCAGGCCTACAGTATAAAACGCAGAATTTCCATGCAAAATAATTGTACCGCTTTTGGTACGTAATTCCAGACAGAATCATACCGCCAGGGAGGTTAATAGTGCACTCCGCTACATTTGGTGGCAGCGGTGGGATACCGAAAAGCACAATTCGGGCAATTTGAACTGCCGAATAAAAAAAGGGAATGGCAAGTAGAATACAGCAAAAGAACCGACTACCAAAGTGAATGGAGACGGATTATTCTAGGCTAAAGCGGCAGACATTAAAGGAACTGCTAGAAGCCAGGGGTAAGGTAGCCAGCAACAAATCCAAAGCGGTACTAACTGCCGAGCTGATGGAGGGAGAGAGAGCCCGCAGCGCTACACCCCCAGCAGCCATAGAAAAAAACCTCTACCAGAGAGAATTGAGGACCAGGCTGGAATTTTTGCCACAGCCTATATCCGATGCCATGCTGCATATGGTAATGGCGAATGTGCAGGAGTACGTGATGGCACAGAGTCCGCAGTATACACAGTCTCAAGCAGAATTCCCTACTGCGTCACTCTACAACCAGATAAAACCCAAAATTCCCCATCATGCCTTTAAAATGTTTTGCGAGGAGAAGGGTGAGATTGATGGGTATTTACAGGATTTTGAGAGACTGTGGGCCAGATTCTCGTACATCGGCGCATGTTTATGCAGGCGTAGCACATATCAGATGCACTACGCCAGCATAACTTCGAGAGCCAAGCACCATATTATCAGTGCAATTGCGCCCCACGATGTACCTGCGTAACGTAAATTGTTTGGCGTAAGCCGACGCAATTCAAACTAGGAGGGAGGTGGGCGTGATCCATTTAAATGAACCGTGACCCCATGCAAATGAGCGCTTGTGCGGACGGAGCATGCGCAGTGACGCGACCGTCTGGACCGGCCCTTTTGCGCATGTGCACAACTATGCATAGTGTGACACCTGAGCAACGCCGGCCCACTCTGCCTACGCAATGTGTATAAATGCGGCCGGACATACAGCCGGACATGCGCCCATCATTCGCAAAATTACACCATTTTATTTCCGGTGGTGTAGGTAATTTTGCGGCTTGTGTAGTGCCATGTCTGCTCCGAGGAGAGAAAGACGGAAAAAAAAACTTCTCCCCCGAGGAGAGGGCCATCATTATCTCGGCCATGGAGCAGTACGATGCCCGCCTCCATGGCCCACAGAGTGGCACCACAAGTAAGGCTAAAAAGGAGGAGATACTCCAGCGCATCACCGCTCAGGTAAATTCCCTGTCACATGAGGTGAGGAGACCCTAAGACATCTCAAAGAAGATGCATGACCTGCGGCATCTGGTCAGAGGCAAGCTGGGTGAGATCAGCAGGCATGCCAGGGGCACTGGAGGGGGTCCACCCTGTGCGATCCACCTCACTGCAGAGGAGAAAGTGGTTGCCCGCTGCCTACAGAGGGAGCAGGTGGAGGGACTTCCAGGCTATGACTCTGTGGCTCTGGGCTTGAGGACAGGTAAGTGTGTTTTATCAACTATCTGGTGTGTAGCATGTGTGTGTGGGGGGGGGGGGGTGGAAGGGAACATGTGTCAAGTGTGTGGGTCCACCAACATGTGAATGTTTTGTGTCACCCACAGATGTGCAGGAGGGAGATGGGCCATCTGCTGCTGGTGTCCGACCCATGGCATCTCCGGAACATCCTGTGCCTCATTCTGACCCCCTGGGAAGCCCGGTAGTATTGGTGGAGGGGAGTGCCCAGTCCGCAACTGGAGAGGTGGTTGAGGAGGAGGTGGTGTCTATGGACCATGAGGTATGCCTCTATATGGAGGAGCCAAGTGTGTTGGCAGGACCATTACACTCATCCACCCCCCTCATCTCCAGCCCCTCAGTGTCTGCCCCCGTCATGTCCAGTCCCCCCTGGTCCATCCCCGTCATCACCAGCCCCTCAAGATCCTCCCCCTATGGAAGGTCCCCAGCCACTCCACGGCCCAGGAAGGTGACCAGGAAGACAAGGGGTGTCCCTGAATTCCTTCTGGAACACCTGTCAAGGGAGCAGGACCGGCAGACCCGCCATATGGGTGAAGTCGTGGTGGAGATGAGGCGGGTGGCAGACAGCCTGGGCTCCTCGGGCCCCTTAAGTGACACTCTGCAGGATGTCTCTGCCAACACGTCTGCATCAGTTACCTGCCTGGGGAGCTCCAGTCCTCAACGGCGGAACTTGTGGGCGAGGTGAAGGCCCTGAGAGTGGCTGTACAGGCCCAGACAGTTTCTATGGAGGTGGTCCTCACCCGCATAGCTGTGGTCTTGGAGGGCAGCCAGGCAGCCAGGGAGAGACCAGGGGATGCTCCTCCTCCTGACACCCCACCCCCCCCACCCGAGGCACCCCCCGACAACTAAGGGCCAGGAGCCTGGGCACCAGGCGGAGCCCACGCCAGAGCAAGTGATTGCCTTTTTGATGTCTTTTTTTTTTTTTATATGCTCTGGTGAAGAGTTTTTTTATTTCATATGCTCTGGTGAAGAGTTTTTTTATTTCATATGCTCTGGTGAAGAGTTTTTTTTATTTCATATGCTCTGGTGAAGAGTTTTTTTTGTTTTTGATACTGCACACGGTGCAGTGTGAATGGTGTGTGAATGTGGGGGTGGCACTCCTGCCAGTAAGGGGTGTCACCCTCGGCCGTTTAGGGAGAAGTTATGCCCACGGCTGTGTGAATGGACAGCGACACCATTGGGGCCTTGACGCGGCGTTGCTGCTCCCAAGTCCTGCATGCCGGACTTGGGCTAATCCAATGTGATGTGGATGTGGTTGTGTGTGATCTAGAGACCACAGTGGTGTGCATGCGTGCATTGTCTGTGTGCCATGATGAATGTGTGTGTTTAACGGTCAAAGATTCGTAACACGAGGACCCTCCTGACTGCTCTTCCATCAGCAGACTGGGTCTCCTCTGGCAGCGGGGGGAAGTGTGGTTCGGGGGTCAGGTTATCACGTAGGTCAATCTGCAGGCCTTTTCTCACGGCTAAGTTGTGCAGAATGCAACATGCACCGATGATCTGACACACAAAGTTTGGGGAATACAACAGGGATAGGATTACTTTTTTTATGCCCAGGGACTCTTGCCTTTCGAGACTCGGGATTCCTGGACTATGCGCTGCTAGGTATGCTGTCTCTACAGGGTTCCTCCCAGGGTGACATCCTGAGTTTTTTTTTTTCTTTTCTTTTTCATAGAGTTTGTAAGTATTCGTATTTAATAAATTGCAGCATCATTTCTATGACATATGTACGGGTCTTAGATTGCGTTTGCTAACGCTGTTGGAGATATTGAAACGTTTTTTTTCTCTTTTGGTAATTTAAAAAAAAAAATACTTCAATAAATATCATTGAAAGTAAAAAAGGCCCCTATTTTCTTCTTTCCATAACAGACACCTACTGAGTCTATTGGTTATCACCAGACTGAAGTCAGTGTTATTTTAACCACTTCCCGCCCGGCCAATAGCAGATTTACGGCCGGGAAGTGGTTATGAAATCGTGACTAGACGTTCTCAAACGTCTAGCACGATTTCAATGCCGCGCACGCCCGTGGGGGCGCGCAGCGAGGCGATCGTTGATGCGGGGTGTCAGTCTGACACCCTGCATCACCGATCTCGGTAATGAGTCTCCGGCGGAGGCTCGCTACCACGTGATCAGCCGTGTCCAATCACGGCTGATCACGATGTAAACAGGAAGAGCCGCCGACGGCACTTCCTCACTCGTGTCTGACAGACGCGAGTACAGGAGAGCCGATCGGCGGCTCTCCTGACAGGGGGGGTTCGCGCTGATTGTTTATCAGCGCAGCCCCCCCTCGTATGCCCACACTACCACCAGGGATGCCCACACTGGCAGGAAAAAGAAAAAAAAACGTAAAAAAAAAAAAAACACAGGATAAAAAATAAAATAAAAATACAGGTAAAAAAAAAAAAAAGATGCCAGTCAGTGTCCACACATGGGCACTGACTGGCAACATATACATCAGTGCCACCCCTCAAAGTCCATCAGTGCCACCCTGCAGTGTGCTTCAGTGCCACCCCTCCGTGCCAATACATGCCCAGTGCCCACCTATCAGTGCCCATCTGTGCCACCCATAAGTACCCATCAGTGCCACCCATAAGTGCCACCCATGAGTGCCATTCTGTGCCGCCTATGAGTTCCAAGTGCCGCCTGTGAGTGCCCATTAGTGCCGCCTATGAGTGCCCATTAGTGCCGCCTATGAGTGCCCATTAGTGCCGCCTATGAGTGCCCATTAGTGCCGCCTATGAGTGCCCATCAGTGCCACCTAAGAGTGCCCATCAGTGCCGCCTAAGTGCCCATCAGTGCCACCTATGAGTGCCAATCAGTGCCCATCAATGCCACCTCATCGGTGCCCATCAGTACTACTTCATCAGTGCCCATCAGTGCCGCCATATCAGTGCCCGTAATTGAAAGAGAAAACATACTTATTTACAAAAAAGTTAACAGAAAAAAATAAAAATGTATTTTTTTTTCTAAATTTTCAGTCTTTTATTAGTTGTTGCGCAAAAAATAAAAACCGCAGAGGCGATCAAATACCACCAAAAGAAAGCTCTATTTGTGGGGAAAAAGACGCCAATTTTGTTTGGGTGCAGTGTAGCATGACCGTGCAATTGTCATTCAAAGTGCGACAGTGCTGAAAGCTGAAAATTGGCTTGGGCGGGAAGGTGCGTAAGTGCCTGGTATGGAAGTGGTTAAGAAATGATAGTCTGCTGTCATTGTAAAAGTACTTTTACATTAACTTTATTATAAGAGCAAAAAAAAAATACATTGACAGGCACTGTTATTTTAGCACAAGTAGAGATAAAATACCACTACTATTACAGTACAAAGCAAGTAAAGCATACTGTAGGTTGTTCACTTTGCATGTATATTTTCATTTTGCAAGGGAATTCTCCCTTGGCTTAATAAATGAGGTGAACCTCTGATTATTTCTATTATCCAATCATATGCAGGCAAAATATGTTTTTTGTTTTGTTTGTTTTTTACCTTTGCACATGATTGGGTATTGTTTGTGAAGTTACTTTTCACCACATTCAGTTAAGGGAAAATGTGTTTGCAAAGTGAATGGCCTATTTACCTATAGTAAATCAACACCATTGTCTTTAATTTTCTAAACCTAATGCTTCGTACACACGACCATTTTTCTTGGCAGGGAAAAAAAAAAAAAAATTCCGACGTGATTCCTCTCCAGCCTGACTTGCTTACACACGTTCATGCAAAAAAAAACGTCCGACCAAAGCGCAGTGACATACAACATGTACGTCGGGACTATAAAGGGGAAGTTTCTTTCAAATGGCACCACCCTTTGGGCTGCTTTTGGGCTGCATGCTTGATTCTGAGCATGCACGCTTTTTTCCCCTCGGAAAAGCATACACATGACCGTTTTTTCGCGACGAGAAAAAGACTGACAGAAAACACAACGAGAAAAAAGAGAGCTGGTTTCAATTTCTTTGCGGGCAGTTTTTTCATTGAGAAAACTGCTAGGGAGCATACACACGACCGGTTTTCACGACCAATATAAAAAAATGGCAGTTCTGTGAAAACCGGTCGTGTGTACAAGGCATTATCCTTATTTCTGCCCTACAATTAATCCCTATCTTTATAACCCATGAGTCTAACCTTCTCAATTTAACAGAAAATATAACCATACAAAAGCCTTAATCTTAGCTCTTTTGACTTTTGTAGCACAGCGGACCAAAGTAGAAATTTTAGAATCTAGTTTCAGCTATTCATCTTAAGGTTCACTTTGGAGCAATTTGTCATACCATTTGATCTCTCAAATGGCATGACAATTCGCAGCCTATTGGAGGCAATGATGCCGCTGTTCCAATCGGTGTGACACCGATTTTGCGGCACCATTTTGCAAAAGTAGATCCTGCACTACTTTTGCCAATTTCAGGTGCGACTTCAATAGATATCTGTGCATGAAGCCACACAGATGTCTATCAAGTACCAGCTGAAATCGCACTGACCTTGCTATTTTAAAATTGCGCTACTTCAAGTGAAGTAGCGCAATTTCAAAGTAGCATCAATGTGAACCAGGGCTAACATGCAGTTGTTTGGGGGTTGTATGAGTGCATGCAGGAAGGGTGCATGTAGGCAACGCTAGTACTATTATTTTTATTGGTTGCTGCATGAAATAGCTTTCATGTTATATATTGAAACACTACCAAAGGATTCTGATATGCTCTAGATACCTGAACTATGTACAAAATAATGCTATGGTTATTTATATGGTCGTAGGATACAAACTATTTTGGTTACAGAAATTGTATAGAATATCATTAACACAGCTGTTACATTTTAATTAGACATTAGTTAGACAGGCAATCTTTTTTTTTTTTCCTAGCATGCTTTTTTAATTTTTTAATTTTCAATATACAAGGAATATGCTTGCCAGAGTAAACAGGTTTCTAGCAAACACCTAAATAGTAACCCTTGCATATGAATTAACTTTAGTATTAAGATGACCTTTTGAAGCCTTGCAAAATAGATCTTCCCTGTTAATTTGTATACTGCTATTTTTTCAGCTGGGCAACAACCCTATGAGTTTATACACATTTAACAATATTAGGATTGTAAAAAATAACATGTTTTTAATAATATAACATTCCATCTGTAATTAGAAAAATATAATATCTACCATTGGTATAAAGCAATGTAGGGTGAGATGATTATGTTTATTTAAAATTTGCATATAAGTTATGTGCATATAAGTTATATTATTTTTTCTCTAAGACCCCTTTCACACTGAGGCGCTTTGCAGGCGCTGTAACGCTAAAAATAGCGCATGCACAGCGCCCTGAAAAAGCATCGTCATTCACTCCAGTGTAAAAGCCAGAGGGCTTTCACATTGGAGTGGTGCGCTGGCAGGACGGTAATAAAAGTCCTGCTAGCTGCATCTTTGAGGCGCTGTAGGGGCAGTGAATACACCGCTCCCAAAGCGCCCCTGCCCATTGAAATCAATGGGCAGCGCCGCCGAAACGCCGGCAAAGCGACGCTGCATTGGCGGTTTGTGGCAGATTTAACCCCTAGCAGAGGATAAAAGCTTCCCGCTAGCGTCCGAAAACCGCCGACGCCCCCACCGCCCCAGTGTGAAAGGGCTCTTAAAGCATAGCTAAAGGCAAAAACATTTTTTTGTTGAGGATAGAGTGCAGAGGGATTAGAACGTTTGTCAGTTTTTAAAGCAGTCTGTGCCCCCGTTAGGGAAATGTACCCCCTTTATGTGCCATGTTTACTATTATCATTGAAAGTAAAAGAAAATTCCACATTTTGGAAATGCCTTAAATTGCAGGGAATTCATCTAACTTGTTGTTTGGCTATGGGACAGGAATTGAAGGGAAATCTCTGCAATGAGACATAGATGGAGGGAAAAGAAATCTGACAGGGATTATAATCCATCCCTACTATATCTAAAATGAAAAAAATAAAGTTTTGCCAATAGTTCTACTTAAATAGCTTAAAATCTGCTCAGCCAATGCCTTGTATCTTAAGTCAAGACTTTTATTTTTAATTTAGGACAGAGTACAGATGTGTCAATACCGCTTGGCTTTAGATACACTTTAAGATTATGATGTACACGACTTATAAAATTCCTACCTCATTGCTACATTGCTACCATCTATGACTATAGCTCTTAAATTGTTGGAAGTTTGATTGCTGTCCTCTGTATGATTTCTTTGTTCAGTGTCTTCTGTGTTGACGCACCCACGAGCCACCAGCCTTGGCATGAATGTTTTTGGCAATGCTGCATCTCTGTCAGCTTGTGCTCCGTTTCCTGTGAATATTAGCTCCTGTAAAACATCGTTATCCAGTGCCTTCTCGCCCAGCTTCTTCAATGCTTTCGTTATATCTTCTTCTGCATAGCCAAGTTTTTTAAACCAAACTCGTTTTCTGTCTTGTCCATCCATGTTGTTGAGTTGGGCTCTGTGAAATAGTTATTTGCTTTTCTCATTTGCTTTTACAAATCAGATCCAAAGGATTTCAAAATCATTGAATGTGTTTTTTTTCCAGCTACATTGTGCTTTTGAAATTTTCAGAGAAGATAAAAACCAAACTGGCGAGCACTTGGCGTGGTTTAATTCAGCACTGAATGTAAATAAATGTAACTGTTCCAGATCAGAGAAAGAAAAGAGAATGTCAGTGAACTTGAAAATGAACAATGAAACAAGTCGTGTCACGTGGCTTTACATTTTTTTAATTTTGGGTCAGGAAGTCATGTTAAAGATAACTAGGGGATTTTCTATTAGTCATAGTGTCTAGCAGTCAAATGTTGCTGTTTTTACTGCTGTGTTGCAATGTGAATACATGACTTATGAAAAATATCATTAAAGTAATTACTACTTTTTGTGAACACAACCCACTTCTAAGCTACAGTGCCTTGAAAAAGTATTCATACCCATAAACATTTTCAACATTTTGTCATGTTACGACCAAAAACATAAATGTATTTTATTGGGATTATATGTAATAGACCAACACGAAGTGGCACATAATTGTAAAGTGGAAGGAAAATGATAAAATGCTACTCGGGGACTTCAACCTCTGGGCTAACTCAACCCAGGATCCCATCGCCACCGCCTGCATTGACCAACTGGAAGAACTTGGTCTGCAGCAACTGATAAAAACGCCCACGCATGCGTCAGGTCACACTGTGGACCTCATCTTCAAACAAAACATGAATATCAACAAGCTGGACAACAGACCTTTACCTTGGACAGACCACCATGCCATCAAATTTATATTAACCACCGACACCATCCTTTAACCACTTAAGACCCGGACCAATACGTTGGTAAATGACCCAAGGTGTTTTTGCGATTCGGCCCCTTGCGTCGCTTTAACAGACAATTGCGCGGTCGTGCGACGTGGCTCCCAAACAAAATTTGCGTCCTTTTCTTCCCACAAATAGAGCTTTCTTTTGGTGGTATTTGATCACCTCTGCGATTTTTATTTTTTGCGCTATATACAAAAATAGAGCGACATTTTTGAAAAAAAAAACACTATTTTTTACTTTTTGTTAAAAAAAAAATCAAATAAACTAAATTTTAGTCAAACATTTAGGCCAAAATTTATTTAGCCACATGTCTTTAGTAAAAAAAAAAAATCGCAATAAAAAGAGTGAAAGGGTTAACTAGGGCAGTGATCAGGGGGTTAAAACTTTATTAGGGGGGGTGGGGGGGCTATCCGGAACCTAACACTAACTGTTTTTTACACTGCCTGTCACACTGACACTAAATGCAGTGATTAAATCACTGCATTCAGTGACACTGTGACAGGGGGGTGGGGGGGGCGATCACAAGGGGTTAATATGCCTATGTGAGTGTGTGTCAGTGTTGTGTTGGTGCACACTTACTTGTCATGTCTTCTCTCATCAGCAGCGCTGGGAAACAGCGCTGCGATGAGAGAATACATCATTTCCTCCTTCCTGTGTAAACACAGGAGGAGGAAGTGACAGGCTGGGAGCGCGCTCCCATTGGCTGGGAGCGATCGCGGGGGGGGCGGATATCACGGACATCCGCCCGCAGATCCCGGATCGCTCCCAGAGGTAGGGGGACCCCCGCACGCCGCGGAGGGGGTCCTGATGGGACCCCCGAACCGCACTCAGGCGGGGACGTAAATTTACGCCCTTGTGCCTGTACGTGCCATTCTGTGGCCGTATATGTGCGTGCGGGGGTCCTTAAGTGGTTAAAAACCCAAACTCCCGACAACAATACACTGGGCAAGATCGCAGAGGAAACTACACTCTGAACTCTTCAAAACCAAACTAGCGACCAAAATAGAAGAACCTAATCTGAACCACTCAACGGAACACTCACTCAACGCCTTAAACAAAGCTTTACTACAAACAGCAGACACAGTCGCTCTGAAACGTAAAGCTCTCATCAGGAAAAACAACTCGGGCTGGTTTAACGACACTCTCACTGAAACAAGAACGCAGAAGAGCAGAGGGAGCCTGGAGGAGAAACCCATCAAAAGAAAACCACACTAATTACAAAGCCCTCACCAAAAATGACCACAAAGCAAAAAAACAACATTTCTCATACACCATCTCAAAAGCCCTAAACCATCCACGGGAGCTTTTCAAACTAGTCGCTCAGACTATGAACCCCACCTGCCTGGAGCCCCCTACAAGTGAGACACAAGAATTCTGTAATGAACTGTCTTGACTTTTTTATTGACAAAATTGAAAAGATTCGGGCAACAAAAACTTTTGAAAGAATGCACTGACATCTTGGCAACCGCCATAACGCACATCATAAACCGTTCAGAGAAGGGAGTGTTCTGATCACCCTCAAGCAAGGCATAATTAAACCCCTCTTAAAGAAACCCAACCTCGACCCTAAAGACCCTAACCATCGCAGACCGGTAACAAGCCTGAACACCATCTCCAAGATAATGGAGAAAGCTGTAGTACAACAGCTACAGCCCCATCTGGACGCCCACAAACTCCTAGATCCCCTTCAATCAGGTTTTCGCCCAGGCCACGGGACAGAAACGGCTCTCCTCAAGATATGGGATGACGCTCTCGAAGCAGCAGATGACGGAGAATCCTGTCTCCTAGTGCTGCTGGACCTCAGCGCAGCCTTCGACATGGTAGACCACAATACATTGCTCACGCGACTCAAAGAAGTAGCCGGAGTTGCAGACTCGGCCATGCCATGGTTCGCACCTTTCCTCGAAAACTGCACTCAGACAGTAAAAATTGGAGGCTTTACATCAGAAACACGGACCATTACATGCAGAGTCCCGCAAGGATCACCCCTTTCACCTGTACTCTTTAACATCTACATCCGCCCGCTCCTCAAAATGATCAGCAAACAGGACCTGCGCTACCACTCCTATGCCGACGACACACAGCTTTACCTTCGAATCACCAACAAAAAAGACCAATATCATGAACTAGGAAAATGCCTCACACTGATCGACAATTGGATGACTGAAAGCTCCCTCAAACTCAACGGATCCAAAACAGAACTACTCATCCTTCACGTAAATCGGAATTCCAATTCTAGGACCACATGGACACCACCCACCATCCTCGGACAAACCATTGCGCCAAGCAACAAAGCCAAAAGTCTTGGAGTCATCTTTGACTCAGACATGACGATGGATGCACAAATAGGATCAGTCATCAGCGGGGCTCATCATTTGCTCCGCATGCTTCATTCCGGAAGAAGACACAGCAATAGTGGTAGGAACAATCAACTCACGACTCGACTACGCAAACTCCCTCTAATTAGGACTACCGAAATACCAGATCTCACATCTACAAGTCGTCCAGAATACGGCAGCCAGACTGGTAACAGGAGAAAAAAACGTGGGAATCAATCTCCCCTGTCTTGAGGGCCGTCCACTGGCTGCCCGTACAGGACCGGGTGACTTTCAAGACACTCTGCCTAACTCACAAATGTACACAAGGAAACGCTCTCCAATACTTAAGTGAGAAAATAAAACCCTACGTCACCAACCGCGTGCTCCGGTCAACCAACCAAAACCTTCTCCAAATCCCTAAATCCCGCTACAAATCTATGGGAGAACGCAGATTTGCAGTCCAAGGACCTCGACTCTGGAATGCTCTACCCACGACCATCCGCCTGGAAGAAAACCATCTGGTTTTTAGGAAAAAACAAAAGACCCATCCCTTATAAAGGACCAGGACGACACTGGAATAAAAGAGCCTTCAGGGGATTTAGTTTGCATTTGTTGCGCTATACAAGTTACTCACTTACTCACTCATAAATGGTTTTCCAAATTCTTTACAATTAAATATCTGAAAAGTGTGGAGTGCATTTGTATTCATCCCCCTTTACTCTGATACCCCTAACTAAAATTTAGTGAAACCAATTCACCTAATTAGTAAATAGAGTCCACCTGTGTGTAATTTAATCTCAGTAAAATACAGTAGTTCTGTGAAGCCCTCAGAGATTTGTTAGAGAACTTTAGTGAACAAAAAGCATCATGAAGGCCAAGGTACACACCAGACATGTTAGGGATACCATTGTGGAGAAGTTTAAAACAGGGTTAGGTAATAAAAAAAAAAAACATCCCAAGCTTTGAACAACTCACGGAGCATTGTTCCATCCATCATCTGAAAATGGAAAGAGTATGGCACAAGTGCAAACCTACCAAGACATGGCTGTCCACCTAAACTGACAGGCTGGTCAAGGAGAGCATTAATCAGAGAAGCAGCCAAGAGGCACATGATACCTCTGGAGGAGTTTCAGAGATCCACAGCTCAGGTGGGAGAATCTGTCCACAGGACATCTATTAGTCGTGCAGTCCACAAATCTTGTCTTTATGGAAGAGTGGTAAGAAGAAAGCCATTGTTGGAAAAAAAGCCATTGTTGAAAGAAAGCCATAAAAAGTACCATTTGCAGTTTGCAAGAAGCCATGTGAGGTACACGGCAAACATGTGGAAGAAGGTGCTCTGTTTAGACGAGACAAAAATTGAACTTCTTTGGCCTAAAACCAAAATGCGTGGCAGAAAACAAACACTGCACATTACCCTGAACACACCATCCCCACCGTGAAACATGGTGGTGTCAGCATCATGTTGTTCGGATGCTTTTCTTCAGCAGGGACAGAGAAGCTGGTCAGAGTTGATGGGAAGATGGATGGAGCAAAACACAGGGCAATTTTAGAAGAAAATTTGTTAGAGTCTGCAAAGGACTTAAGACTGGGGCGGAGGTTCACCTTCAAGCAGGACAATGACTCTAAACATACAGCCAGAGCTACAATGGAATTGGTTTAGATCAAAGCATATTCATTTATTATAATGGCCCAGTCAATATCCAGACCTAAATCCACATGAGAATCTGTGGCAAGACTTGAAGATTGCTGTTCACAGTCCAATCTGACAAATCTTGAGCTATTTTGCAAAGAAGAATGGCCAAATTTGTACTCTCTTAGGGCCAGATTCAGGTAGAGTTAGGCTGGAGTATTAGTGATACTCCAGCCTAACTGTCACTTTAAGCTGGCGTTTTTGTTTTCTGTAACCAGAATACAAAAAACGCCGGGTTGGAGTTCTGATGCGAGCGGCGTAATTGAATTTCACCATCGCATCGCAACTTTAATTTAAAAATGGCGCTGGGGGCGTTCCCGCTGATTTACGCCAAAAAAATATGTTAATCAGCGGGAATCGGCAATTCACGATCGTATTCGGGCGCGACGCAGTGACTTTCTGACGTTTCCGTAAGAGATACGCGGCGTAAAGATAAAGCAGCCCCCTAGTGGAGTATCCTATGTTAAGTATAGCCGTCGTCATCGCGTCGAAAAAAAAATAATTTGCGTCACTTGCGTAAAACGTCCATGAATGGGGATTTGACGTCATTGACGTTCACTGACAGAATTTGGAGCATGCGCACTGGGATGCATTGACAGTCGACGCATGCGCAGTACGTTCGCCACGGGATCGCGCTTAGTTTAAATAATACACGCCCCGTACCCGCCCAATTTGAATTCCGCCGGCTCATTTTCGATACGCTGCCGCAACTTTAGGAGCAAGTGCTTCATGAATAACAGCACTTGCTCTCAAAATTTCGCCAGAGTAACGTAAATGAGAAACGTTACTCCAGCTTAAAGATGCTCCCATCTACCTGAATCTGGCCCTTAGTGTGCAAAGCAGGTAGAGACATACCCAAAAAGACTTGCAGCTGTAATTGCAGTGAAAGGTTGTTCTAAAAAGGGGTTGAATACAAATGTACGCAATTTTCCTTACACTTCACAATTATGCGCCAGTTTGTGTTGGTCCATAACATAAAATCCTAATAAATACATTTACATTTTTGGTTGTAACATGACAAAATGTGGAAAATGTCAAGGGGTATGAATATTTTTTCAAAACACTGTTGATTTTTTTTTTTTTCAAATTTCTTTGCCCATTCCGCATTAAATTAATGTTGCTAAATGGTTTGTATTTACCTCCTTAGGCCACTAGGTGGTGCAATTTCTTACAAAGGTAATACACTCCACTGTGCTCAAATTATAATAAATTACAAGAAAATATATACATCAACTGTGAAAAAAAAACATGAAAAAAACCTTGTAAGGTGATGCACTGAAAACCCTGTATCTCTATTTATACATGAGTTATCATCCCATAGATTTATGTTTCAAAATTCTTAAACAGTTCATAAAGTGAATACTCCAATTATTCCCTCTTCTTATGTGATAGTTTTGCTTGTGCCGGTGTGTTCCTTTAAGATGTGTGCAGGTTATCACCAAACCGTCACCATTCAGTGCTATCCCATCACCTTCAGAAATGATCACTCACCAGATATTAAATCAACCATAGCCTGTGGTTCATTCGCCAGGATAACCAATCCTATTAGGACTTTCCTTTTTACTGTTGGGTACTTCAAATGTGGAATGCCATCACCTCCTGTGGAAGCTCACATAAAAAGAATGGTGCTCCACATGGTGTAGTATGTTAAAATAATATTTATTATAAAATCAAAAAGATCTAGCACTCACATTTGGTTGTGCTTATGTGCACTAAGCTTCTCCAGCAGTGTATGCATCAAAATGTGGGTAGGTAAACAAAGCAGTGTTCCTTATGGTCTCCCAACCGTCTTACAGCCTGTGTGGTTCAGCAGCCTCTACGTTTCGCAACCAAAGTCGCAACTACACCATGTGGAGCACCATTCTTTTTATGTGAGCTTCCACAGGAGGTGATGGCATTCCACATTTGAAGTACCCAACAGTAAAAAGGAAAGTCCTAATAGGGTTGGTTATTCTGGCGAATGAACCACAGGCTCTGTTTGATTTAATATCTGGTGAGTGATCATTTCTGAAGGTGATGGGATAGCACTGAATGGTGACGGTTTGGTGATAACCTGCACATACCTTAAAGGAACACACCGGCACAAGCAAAACTATCACATAAGAAGAGGGAATAATTGGAGTATTCACTTTATGAACTGTTTAAGAATTTTGAAACATAAATCTATGGGATGATAACTCATGTATAAATAGAGATACAGGGTTTTCAGTGTATCACCTTACAAGGTTTTTTTTCATGTTTTTTTCACAGTTGATGTATATATTTTCTTGTAATTTATTATAATTTGAGCACAGTGGAGTGTATTACCTTTGTAAGAAATTACACCACCTAGTGGCCTAAGGAGGTAAATACAAACCATTTAGCAACATTAATTTAGGGAAGCGCAATTTTCACTACACACCCAAAATCTATATGGGAAAGGATACCAGATTGGTAAACAGACCCAGTTTTTTCTAAATTGCAGCACACCCACTAATCACAGGATATTCCACTTGCGCCAACCACACACACACAAAACATTCCTCATTAAAGCCCACAAACCTTTTTATTTTGTTTTGGACAGAGCAGGGAAGTTTTCATCCTCTGAGGTTTTTATTTTTTTTTTCTGTTTCCATACTTCCCTATTCCCTCCGTTTCTGTCAGGATAGGAAGTTATGGGACAAACAGACACACAGGCAAAACACATTTTTAGCAGAGTGAGAAAAGGTCCCTCCCTGTTGTCTCTCCCTGTTACGGTGACAATCGTACCCCCCATTTCTTGTATAGGTGCGACAGGGACAACCTCCCTTGTGGGGTAAATCCCCAGTAACAAAAACCTCCACAGTGGGGCCACAAACAGAAACAAAAGCATGACATAAAATATACCTCTTCTCACTTTATCCAAAACGAAAAACGTTGTCTGGAGTTAGGCTTTAATTCTTTTTGGCATGCAAAATATTTCCCTTTCTACAACAGCAAATTTTGTTTACTGACAGTTAAAATGTCAGTAAAAAAAAAAAGAGCTAAGAATCCTTAAAGCTGAACTTAACTGAGCAACACAAACTGAAAACCCTATTTAACAAATTTTTGATAATCAAAGCAAAGTCATCCATCCATCCATGTCTCCATACTTTATTTTGTTGAGAAATCACTTTGAGAAATACACCATAGCAATTTTATCTGGGCCATCTTTAGTATGTGCAGATGATTCATCATGTAACATTTATTTTCTGGAATCCATCTGCCCTTAGCTCACACATGCAGACAGGAGGATGCGCTTAGCTGAGAAAGCCCCTCCTCTCTTTTTCCAGGTGAAAGAGGAAAATGCCCATGAAGATTCCTGGAAGTATGACATTGTTTTGTAATGAATACAGAGGGGCGCTTGTCTAATGTGATAAACAACTTGAATGGATGCGCAAACCCTACTACAATGGTCATAAGTGCCGCGTATCTTCTTTACGCTACGCCGGCGCAACATTGAGAGGCAAGTATGAAATTCACAAAGAAAATGCACCCAACATTGTGTAGCATATATTCGTCGGCGTAAGCCGACGTAAGTCAAAGTAAGTGGAAGTGGGCTGGAAGTGGGTGTGATGCATGGTAATGAAGCGTGACCCCATGCAAATGATGGGCTGAGCGTCATCCAAGTACTTAAAACCAACGGCGTAACTTGGGTGTATCCCCGTGCGCATGCGTACAACCATGTCGAAATAACTGCCTAAGATACATCGAATTACTGCCTACGGCGTGAACGTAGCCTACGACGTGAACGTAACCTACGCCCAGCCCTATTCACGTAGTACTACGTAAACGATGTAAAATATGACGGCTGTTCCCTGGTCCATACCTTTGCATGAGTTGCGCCTCCTATATGAGGAATAACTTTATGCCGGACGTAACCCTTGCGCAATATGCTTAAAACATGCGCCGGGCGCAAGTACGTTCGTGAATCGGCGTATCTCCCTCATTTGCATCACAAATCAATGGGAGTACCAAATGCGTCCAGCGTAACTATGCGCCCACTATACGCCGGCGTAGGCAAGTTACGTCGGTCGGATGAAGTTAATTTTTTTTTTACAGTATCTTAGTTCTATGGGTACGGTGCATAGATAAGACAACGCATATTTACACTTACGCGGCGTATATCGAGATACGTCGGGGTAAGTCCTACGTGAATGCGGGCCTATATATTCCCTGTAGGGGTTCCTTTCTTTCTGGTATACAAGTGTCACACTGGGACCGCCTAGAAGAGGAGGAGGAACAGATGGGGGGATGATTGCTTATACATCCAAATACTTGAAGGCTTGTTGTTTCAGTTGATCTAGTGAGTGTATATATTGCAGCATGTGGTGGATCACATTTTCTTGGTGGTTTAAAAAAGGTTCATGGTCATTGGTCAACTACTGCACTTTGGTGAGTCCAAAGGGTCTGCACTATATGAACATTTGATCACTTTGTATATAATTGCACTTATCACCATTGGAGTAGGGTTTTTGCATTCATTCAAGTTATTTATCACATTAGGCAAGCACCCCTCTGTAATCATTTCAATATATTTAGTGCCATTCTCCATTTTTTGGGAGGCAGCTGCCTTTTTTTGTGTTTTGTGTTTTTTGTTTTTTTTCTGTTTTCCTTATTATTTATTTTTCCCTTTTCTTTATCATAAGCATGATTTTATCATTAATTTCATTATTTCACATATATGTCCCCTTTAGGAACATTTATTACACCAAGCAATCATTTTTATTATATTATATTATTATATTTATCTATGATATCATTTTGGCTTAGGAAGCAACTGAAGAAATGTAAAAAAAACAAAAAAAACAAGTAAATGTAATGATATCTATCTATTTAGTAATGCTAGAAACATGAGGAATACAAATAGTTAAAGTGGTAATAAAGGCAGAAATCTTTATTTTTGCCTACAGGTAAGCTTATAATAAAGCTTATCTGTAGGTTAAATGAATACAGTTTCTTCGAAACATGCACCATTTAGGAGATATTCTAGGCAGCAGCGTGTCACCAGTGCTTGCACACTGAGGGAATGGCATACCCGTGCCATTCCTGCAGAGCCCTGTGCCACGGGCGTGATCTCTGCACACATGGGCGAGAGTGACGTTATTGCCGCTCATCCATTCAAGTGGTCACAGCCCGCAAACCTGGAAGGAAGGCTAGGATGGAAGATGGAAGCCTCTGCAGGAGGGCTTCGATTCAAGGTAAATTTTTCATAATGTACTAGCATGCAATGCATACTAGTACATTATGCCTTTACCTTGCAGAGTTTTTTTTCCCTTTCTAAACCTTTACTACTGCTTTAATGTTGATTGAGAGATTTTGGTTCCACTTTAAGTTTTCTCCTGAACTGAAATAGTAAAATAACAGATCACAATTCAGAAAGAATAAAGTTGCACTATAAAAATTATTATTGAGAAAAAATAATTTGTTAAAAAGAGCAAAGTTCAAATATATTTTTTTATGAACACTTACAATATATGGGACACAGTATAGCCAGCGTTTTTTCCTGTTCTAAAATATAAAAATAAAAAACACCGAGATTTTCGGTGAGTACATCGCAGATACATGCATGCATTTTTTTAAAAAACACTGTTTTGCCTATTACCTAGGCCAATATGTTAATAAAATATTATTTGTGTTAATTTTATGTATATGTTCTTTGATATTTAGAAGCTCCTGAAGAAGCGACGCCAACTTAGTCGCGAAACATGTAGAGCAGCTCTTATATCGTCTAAGAACCAACCAAGGGTCCTCATCTGAAAGCAGTTCTCTACCCAGCGCATATACTGTTTTGAATTACATATAGCCCTGTGGCTAATAAGTGAATGTTTCTTAGAGTGACCTATGCGGTTCTTATTATTTATGTTTTTTTATTCCTTTTCTCTAATGTACAGTACAGTGTAAATGTCGTGTTGTAATTGCTGTGTCTTTTTCTATTAAATACATATATATATTTTTTTTAATTCTGTGCCTATAAAGTCCAATTTTTCCTAGTTGGAGGCGTGTTCTCATGCCTCTTCCAAAAATCCATATTATCAAGGATGTGGCACATTCTCACTAATGGGTGAATGATTACCACCCCAGGGCAACCGTAATCAAATTAACTACACTTACAATATATACCAGAGGTGATTAAGCTTAAAAACACAATAGTATTTTTGCAGTATTTCATTTTGTGTAGATGTATACTGCTACGAGTGATCCATCCACACCAAAAAGCAATAAAAACATCAACAAGCTGCATCACCATCTATTACAAAAGAAGAAAAAAAATATGTTGTCCTTTATACACTTATATTTGGCCTCCTCAAAAATGTTTTCAAAGTCAAGCAATACACAGCATAAATCAACATTTCTCAACCAATTTTCATTCACGGGACTTATTAAAAGTATTCACAATCTTGATGCACCTCAGTCTAAAATGTCTTGCCTAAAAACGATAATTGTTAGTTATTATCAGCAGCAGGAAGCCTGAGCCTGGAACAATGTACACAGCTGGTTTAATAAATGAAACCATACATCAGAAGCCCCCTTCACATCAGGGGTTCCCCATCAGGGATGGACTGGCCATTGGGACTACAGGGAGATTCCCGGTGGGCCAATGGCTCAGTGGGCCGGTCCGAGGTCTGCTGCGACCTACCTGTCAATCGCCGGTAGCTGGCGCCTGACGGGTAGATCGAGATTTAGCAGGGCCATACACACGGTCGGTTTGGACCGATGAAACTGGACTTCAGTCCGTTTTCATCAGTTTGGACTGATCGTGTGTACGCGGCCTTAGAGTCCAGCCTTCACATCAAAGTCCTCCATCACAGAACCCTGAACTTCAAAAATGTGTACTTTCATATGGTAGTGGATATTTGATATGGTGGGATATCAATGAATTCCGTGTGATATTCACATTCATTCAATGTTTTTTTTTGAGATAGCGCACTATTAATATTTCTATAGAATAGAGTGAAGTCTGCTGCCAAGTAGAACAGTTAATAAATCAATAATCATTACCAGTCAATATGTCAATAATCAGAGAATTCAATACATTTGTACAAGGCTTTTAAACAGCGAAGGGGCTTCTCCTTCTATTTGGGAGTAGGGGTGCAACGGATCGTCACCGATCCGTGATCCGAACCGGTCACCCCGTTCGGATCGGCACACCCTGCGATCCGCGGAGCGCTCCGGCGGCCATCTTCCTCCACCCAGTGTGCTTGCCAGAGCTCAGTGCACAGCGCGACACGCCTCCCCGCCTCAGCACGCTGACTTGTAGTCAGCGTGCTGAGGCAGGGAGGCGTGTCACTCTCACTCTGCACTGTGCTCTGATCCGTTGCACTGCACCCCTATCCAGGAGGAATCGGTATGGAATCTCTCCCGCTTGCTCTGTTACCCTGCTCTGTTACCCAGAATGCAATCTGACTCATGCTTGTGTTATTTTTGGTTACAGGCATAATGACCCTCTATTACAGAAATAGGCAAATGTACAGTACATCCTCTAGTTGTAGAACAACAAGTCCAATCATGCCTCTGGAATGGGTTAAAGAAAAGCTGTTGTTTTGCCCTATATGTGCAAGCATAGGTTTACTTTAAATGCTATGTTTACCTTTAAAACAAATATTAAATCACATGATTTTGCATTTTTTTTTTTTTAATGAGCCTGCAGAACATTGCACTTGCCCTCAGCAGCTCGCAGGTGCAATATCAGGCTCTGATTTTGTGCCGTATTCCCATTGGGCTCTCTGTTACAAAGTTAGAGGAAGAATGAATGAACTACAAGCGTGCTGAATAATGCACTTGCAGCCAATTCAAACTACAAGCATGTCTGCAGACTAAAAGTTATTTTCATCACAAAACTGAGCTTATTTGCTTAAATACAGTATATGTAAATCTGACGGACTGTTTACATGTTAAATTTTAAAAGCCGCAGCAAACCTGCTGACTTTACATGCTTGCTAATGTGACAGAATACCTCTGATTTTCACATTTAACTAAATGTGAAAATCAGAGGTGTTCTGTCACATTAGCAAGCATGTAAGGTTTGCTGCTGCTTTTAAAATTTAACATGTAAACAGTCCGTCAGATTTACATATACTGTATTTAAGCAAATAAGCTCAGTTTTGTGATGAAAAAAACTGAATCTAAAACTCTGTAGGGTGTAACAAGATTAGTCTTTTTTCTTTATTGCTGATCCGAAAAATGATCCGATCCGTGACTCCTGATCCGATCTGTGAGTTTTTTGATCCGTTGCACCCCTATTTGGGAGTATTTTGGATGAATTCCCTGGGGTAGCCAGTGACTGCCAGTTGTCAGCATTCCGAGTCAAAAGACTTGTGAAGAGGTGGGCCTGTAATTGAAAATTATTTATTGCATTATAAAACTGTAGTAGCAGTTTAGCTGCTGCCCCTCTAAGGGTCCTTTCACACGTGCGGACCGTTCGTCCGTTTTTAGACATCCGTTTTTTGACCGCAATGCTTTCCTATGGGTCCTTTCACACGCATCCGCTAACGTCCGTCTCCGTTAAGCTCTGTTTTTTTGAACGAAAGAAAACCCTATTTTTCTTCCGTCAAAAAAACGGAACGGACGAAAAACAGACGTTAGCGGACGATCCGTTTAACATCCGATCCGCTAACGTCTGTTTTTCATCAAAATATGTAATAAAAAAAAAGTTCTAACCAAAAAAAAACGGATGAAAAAACTGATGAAAAAAACGGATGAAAAACTGATGAAAAACTGATGATAAAAAACGGACCTAAAAAAACGGTCCGCACGTGTGAAAGGGCCCTAAGGCCACGTACACACGATCAGGTTAACCGATGAAGCTGACTGATGGTCTGATGTGCCTACACACCATCGGTTAAAAAAAAAACGATCGTGTCAGAACACGGTGACGTAAAACACAACGACGTGCTGAGAAAAACGAAGTTCAATGGTTCCAAGCATGCCTCGACTTTGACCCATCGGTCAGGCTCCATCGGTTACATTTTAAAGCAAGTTCTCTTTTTTTGACCGAAGGATAACTGACCGATGGGGCCCACACACGATTGGTTTGGACCGATGAAAACGGACCTTCAGTCCGTTTTCATCGGTTTTGACCGATCGTGTGTACGCGGCCTAAGGGTTGGGTTTTAGTGTCAGGTCCCCTCTCATGCCTAATGTGCCTCAGATCCTTTAGGTCACTAAGGGAGGAACAGCGGTGACTGCAGGCAGCAGTCACAGCCATACCCCATATGATCAGGGAACTGCTTGGGGTCCAGGGCTGATGCAGACAATCTTTGAAATGAGAACTTAGAACATTGGCTTTTCAGGCTGGACCACTGGCAGAAGCTTCTGGCGTGCCCTTCAGCCAGTGTGCTATCTGGCAGCGCCTTCAGCTTTTAGAACAGCCTGTCCCCTGACTCCATGGAGTTTAGCATGTGGCCCATGTGTGTTTGTAGAGACATCAGGGATGGCGTGCCAACATAACAGCCGCAGACGTCTACAGCAGGGAATGCAGGGGCATCAGATAAATAAATGCTGTATGGCTTGATCTAGGCTGGGAAGTGCTGGGGTGGGCTGTGCCTCCCCAGATTTCAATTGTGCCCCCCAAAGCCCCCTGCCCACAAACCCCCACCCACACTGCACTTACATGGGCTACATAGGGCCAATGCAAATAGGGCCACTTCCTCCGGCAGCTCTCAGCAGGTACAATAGATGCGGCTGCCAGCCCCATTCACAATAATGACAGTTCATCTGCAGTGATGGAAACACTTTGCCGATCATTAAAGTGAATGGGCCATGCGGCCTTAACTATCCGCTAAAACCCCCAGGAGGAAGCCGGGAATCAGCTGTCCTTTTTGTTAGTGTATTTTATGTGTAGCCCAAGACAATTTCTCTTCTTCCAATGTAGCCCAGGAAGGTCAAAAGATTGGACACCATTGCTTTACACCATTATCAGCGTCTGCCACCATTACAAGCTCCTGCCATCAATGCTGGCTTGCCATCATCACCAGCTTCTGTAGCCTCTCCTGCAGTTTTTCTGTGCTCCAGCAATGTAAAGGTGCTACACACATAGGCCCAGATTCACAGAGAGCAAGGCGCACATTACGCCGCCGTAGCGCACACACCGTACGGCACACCAACTTAGCGCGGAGAGGCAAGCATTGCATTCAGCAAGCCAGTGCTCCCAACGCTGCGCCAGCATGGCGTGGGTTTCGAAGGCGCACTCCGGCATAGGTGGAAGTGGGCGTGACCCCATGCAAATGATGGAGAGGAGGGGGATTAAAATTGGAACTTGAGGGGTAACTTCAAATGTCTCCATCCCTAGCATATTGGATTAGAGGGGGAATTTGTGGTACTTTGAATGAAGCACACTGCTAAATGAAAATAAAATTGCATTAATGTTTATTGATTCCTGGTAGATAATAAAATAATATGGTAATGCCTGCAATAACAATAACATTGGATAACAGGTTAGTGATTCTTATATTACACATATATTCCAACGCAGTTGGAAATGATAAATATACATGACTATAGATGGCCGTAAACAGTTGAATCTTAAACATAGTTCTGCAAAGGAGTGGCATGTAGCAGTCGTTGAATAGCTCTACACGTTTCATGGGTATTCCCAATAATCAGGAGTGATTAAAAACAATCTATAGAAAAATAAGAAATGATGAGGGTAAGTGCAAAATAATTCCATGGATGGAACAAGGGGGAATGGGTTGGAAGAGAGGGAATAGAAGACTATCCCAAACACTCTTACCTGGGGGTAATATAATGATACATGAAGTTAAGTTGATGGCTGGAGAAACCACGAATGTAACATCCCCCCGGAACTGAGGCAAACATGGTCCAAGGCTATGCTGGCCGACCAAAGATACATTGTGACCATATAACAGTGGGTAGGAAGCCCTACGGAGCAGGATACATAGTATGGGTAAATACTGTATAAGGTTCCCAGAAAAAAAAAATCTGTGGAGAAGATAAGGTAAATAAAAAAAAATACAGCCTGCTGCATGGGCGGGGGAAAGAGAAATGAGCCAGATGGCAAGAGATAGATGAAAGGAGAACACCGCTGTGAATGAAGGAGGATTGATGGTCACCAGACTTGGTGATCCAAGTAAGTACCACGGAAGGCCCAACAAGGAGATACACCCAATGAGTGAATACCCTAGAACCATGAAGAAAATAGACTCAGACCTTGTGCGTCCTGCTCACTGTCTGAGTTGGTGATCAAGTAAGTACCACAGAAAGCCCTATAGAGAGATACAACCAATGAGTGAGTACCTTAAAGCCTTGAAGAGAAAAAACTCAAACCTTGTGCGTCCTGCACGCTGTCTGAAGGTAATTGTGGTGAAGTTGTCAGCAGTGAGGGATATTGGTCGAGCCTGCAAACCGAGGGTGTCTGCCAACGTCATG
This sequence comes from Rana kukunoris, assembly GCA_029574335.1. Classification (NCBI taxonomy): domain Eukaryota; kingdom Metazoa; phylum Chordata; class Amphibia; order Anura; family Ranidae; genus Rana; species Rana kukunoris. Next base: position 362,951,023 of record CM056052.1, read on the forward strand.
TCGCGTGACAATAGTCTGAAGGATATGCAAATGATGGTCCAAGCGTGGCGCAGTGTTTTACGCCCGGCGTATCACGAACTGTGCATGCGCCGTGACGTGGACGCATGCACAGCACCCTCCTGCTACTGCTCACAACCACGCCGGCACAACTGCCTAAGCTACGCCGGATCACTGCGTACGACGTGAACATAACGTACACCCTCATTTGCATGTATGAATGGCTAATCAATGGGAAGAGCACCATGCATCCAGCCCATATGTACGCCCACCCTATACCCGCGTGTGCAAACTACGTCAGCGGGGTGTAGCCAGTTTTAGGCGCATTTTGGTTTGTGGGTCTGCCACACACATACGCCGGTGCACATTTGCACTTATGTCGCCATAACGTGCTATACGTCGGAGTAAGTGCTTTGTGAATCTGGGCCATAATGTTTTTGTAGTTTAGCCTCAACTATAAAAGTTTTTTTTTTTTTTTACTAAAATCATAGGGCCAGATTCACAGAGCGATTACGCCTGCGCAACTGCTGTTGCGCGTGCGTAAGTCTAAATGTGCGCGTGCGTATAGTTGGACGCGATTCACAAAACAATATACGCCAGAAATCTTCGTTTTTTGGTCCGGCGTAATTTAATTAGACATTCGCTTCCCTTCGCGCAAAACTGCGCTAGACACACCATTGATTTGCTAGTCAAATATGCTAATGAGGGAGTTACGGGGATTCACAAAAAAACGCAGTTGCTGCGCAGGCTACGCGATGTGCGCAACTGCAAAATGTTCTGTCTAAAGTTAGAGGACCTAAAAGCTGGTCTAAATTTTGAAAAAAAGTCTAATTGTCTGATAAAGCAACACTGTTAGTGAGGAGTTCAGCAGTCACACGTGTTGCCCAACAATCTGTATGCCAACATGCCAGGGGCATCGTCGCGCATAGCTATACTACTGACTTTAGATGAACAAAGAAGGATGAGGGCACGGAGGATGGCACTAAGGAGGGCACGGGAGATGTTTTTTTTTTTTTTTGCTTATATAAAATTTACCATTTAATCTAATCTAATACAATATTCTTATCTGATACAAGCCCCTCACTCTTCACTTGATATATCACACACGCATAGACATCTTTGGCATGAGAGATTCTGAGGTGTCTCGCATCTTCAGATTCACCCCTCATGTCATCCTGGAATTACCACAACCTTGCAGGAGGACATCAGCAGCCCAACACATGGCACCACCCATGACACCCATGACAGCTACATATCCAATCAGAGCCCCATCCCCACAGATTGCGAACAGAACATGTATGGGGACAGCTGGCTGGTTGGTGAGTGACATGGGAGTCAGGCATGACTATCCCCTCCCGTGATGCACACCTCACAAGTGGCACATGCATGACTAACATCCTCCTGTCTTTTCCCTTCAAGGTGACTCTGCATATGCACTGGGACCCCATCTCATGACCCCATCTCATGCCAGCTCACATTATGCATCTTTGCACGTTAAACACACACATTAATCATGGCACAATGAGAATGCATGCATGTACACCACTGTGGTCCCTAGCACACAAAGAGAAAAAGAACACCCAAAAATCACACTAGCACTCAGCAAGAAACAGACACAAAAAAATCAGATGAAAAAATAAAGCCAGAAAACAAACGCTCAGAAATATATCAATCAAACAAACAGTCTCAAACACTTATCAAAATACACTTTCACAAAACTACCAACAAGCACTAGATCACACAGAACACTAATCTGACAACTACAAAACACACTCTAACGAACAACAGAGCAAAAGCACTTGATTCAATGGGAAGGGACACAAAGGGATGTACTTTTGCAATGGAAGGGCGTTTGTGTGTGTCTATTTATGCTGTCTGCGTAGTTCACAACGTTGCCCTAGTCCATTTCCAATTTCAATGATTGCGCCGCTCCCGAGTTGTGAGCATGCGCACAACGGAGCTGACATGGTTTCCTTCACGCGCGCATGCGCGAGTCGGCCGGCCCTTCATTTGCATGGGGTCACGGCTCATTTCAATGTAACACGCCCACGTCCCTCCCAATTTGTATTACTCCTCCTTACGCCTCCGGAAAAAACCTTACGTTTGCGCAAGCTCTTGCGTAAAAGCTACGTGAATCGCCGGATTACGCGGCTAGATTGCGCAAGTCTAACGGAAAAGTGGTGCGCTACGCCGGAATGATAATGCGCCGATCTACGTGAATCTGCCCCATTGTTTTTACTAGTATCAGTGTCAGTTAGTTTAATGTCAGTGTGTTTTCCATAGGATAAAAAAAAGTAAAATGCGCACTGTTGTTTTTGAGGTACAAACAACAAACAACATACACATACTGGGCCAGATTCTCAGATATTTGCCTTGGCGTAGCGTAAGCCTTTTACACTACGCCGCCGCAACGTAACAGAGCAAGTGCCGTATTCTCCATGCACTTGCTCCGTAGTTTGCGTTGGCGTAACGAAAATGGCCCAGCGTAAGGCCGCGTAATTCAAAGGGGGTGGCTTGTATTTAAATTAAGCGCGCCCCCGCGTCGATCGAACTGCGCATGCGCCGGCCGGGGAAAAAGCCCAGTGCGCATGCTCCAGCTCACGTCGGAAAGCGTCGTTGAAACCGACGTCAAAACGACGTGATCGTCACTACGCAATGCCCTATTCGCGAACGAGTTAGTAAAACGACGTAAGTGATGGAAAAAGTCGACGCTGACCCGACGCCATACTTAACATGGCATCCGACGGTACTGCGTAAGGTTACCCCTCATATTAGCAGGGGTAACCTTACGCTTTCGTAAACGACGTACGCGACGACGGGGCGGCGTAAAAGCGATCGGGAATCGGCGTGGTAGCCTCATTTGCATAGGCAAATGAGAAAACAACGTAAAGGCCACCTAGTGGCCGGAGTTGTCATTACAACTACGATCCGCAAGTGTAATGGTATTACACTTGTCGGATCTTCAGGCGTATCTATGCCAAAGTGATTCAAAGAATCACTCGCATAGATACCCGGCCAAAAAAACGGCAATACGACGGGGTATCTGAGATACTCCGTCGTAGCGCCTCTGAGAATCTGGCCCACAGTTGTGCTTATAAGTTTACATACCATGGTAGAATTTATAATTTTTTGGCCATTTTTTAGAGATTATGAATGATAACACAACATTTTTCACTCGTGATTAGTGTTTGGCTGAAGCCATTTAATCAAATAACAGTGTTTTTTTAAATCATAATCATAACAGAAACTAGACAAATGACCCTGATCAAAAGTTTACATACCCCAGTTCTTAATACCATGTATTTCCCCCTTTAACATCAATGACAGGTTGAAGTCTTTTGTGGTATTTTTGGATGAGGCTCTTTATCTTCTCAGATGGTAAAGCTGCCCATTCTTCTTGGTAAAAAGCCTCCAGTTCCTGTACATTTTTGGGCTGTCTTGCATGAACTGCAGGTGTTTAAGATCTCACCAAAGTTGCTCAATGATATTGAAGTCAGGAGACTGAGGTGCTACTTCAGAACCTTAACTTTATTCTGCTGTAGCCAATGAAAAGGTCGACTTGGCCTTGTTTTGGATTATTGTCATGTTGGAACGTCCCATGCGCAGCTTCCTGGCTGATGAACGCAAATGTTTCTCTAGTATTTTTTGATAACACACGGCATTCATCTTGCCATCAATTTTGACAAAATGTCCTGTGCCTTTGTAGCTCACACATCACCAAAACAGAGTTACATAGTAGTCAGTGATCCACCTCCAATGGTATACCTTGTTGACTCATCTCCAAATGTAGTGTTTATGGTTGTGGCCAAACAGCTCAATTTTGGTCTCATCACTCCAAATTACTTTGTGCTAGGAGATTTGAGGCTTGTCTCTGTGCTGTTCGGTGTATTGTAAGCGGGATACTGTGTGGCATTTGTGTAGTAATTGCCTTCTTCTGGCCACTCGACCATGCAGCCCATCTTTCTTCAAGTGCCTCCGTATTGGGCAATTTGAAACAGTCACAACACGTGTTTTCAGAGTCCTGTATTTCACCTGAAGTCATATGTGGGTTTTTACTTGCATCCCGACCAATTTTCCTGGCAGTTGTGGCTGAAATTTTTGTTGGTCTACCTGCCCGTGGTTTGGTTTCAACAGAACCCCTCATTTTCCACTTCTTGATTAGAGTTTGAATACGGCTGATTGGCATTCTCAATTCCTTGGTAATCTTTTTATAACCCTTTCCTGTTTTATACAGTCCAACTACCTTTTCCCGCAGATCCTTTGAGAATTATTTTTCTTTCCCCATGACTCAGAATCCAGAAACATCAGTACAGCACTGGATGAAAGATGCAAGGTCTGTTCATTAGTCCAGAAACTCATTCACCTTTTATACACACACACTAATTACAAGCAAACAGCTCACGGATGAGGATGGTTCCCTTTAATAGCCATTTAAACCTTTGTATTAACTTGTGTACATGTTATCAGGCCAAAATAACCAGGGTATATAAACTTTTGATCAGGGTCATTTGGGTAGTTTCTGTTATGATTTAAAAACAGTAAACGCATTTAATTGATAATAAATGGCTTCAGCCAAACACTAACCATGAGTGAAAGAAATGTGTTTGTGTTATCATTCATATTCTCTGTAAAATGGCAAAGAAATCATAAATTTTGCTAGGGTATGTAAACTTATGAGCACAACTGTATCTGGTATCCCTGTGATCGTCAAGAGCAGGAGAATTTATTTTAGGTTGTTCTTGGATGGGAAGTAAGTTATGGTAATAGCAAGCTAAATTAAATATAGCTAAATTAAAACAATTTTTTTCTTTTACTATTTTGGGCCAATTTTCCATTGATAATAAAACAAATTATGAGATATCCGTTAATATTTACACCAAATGAAAACCCCATTTGTTCTGAAAACAAGGTAAATGTGATGATCGTTGTGATGATATGCACAGTTCTACTAAATCAAGTCAAAGTTGCTAAATTGTTCTCGGGCATTAATTTTGTTTTACTCTCCATCACAAAGGGGTTAAGATAAAAACTGCCTAGTCTTTTATTCTTAAATTGCAAACTAATGGAGCTGCTTGCTTACTTCCCTGTGGCTGTGTAAAATGTGTGGCTGTGGTCTCTGAAATATTACACTTTAATATTGACTTCATGATAAAACCTGCCTTATCTTTGCTTTTTATATTATGGCCAAATAAAGCTGCTTGCATACTGTACATCAACTGTACAATATTTCTGTCTATTGTCTGCAAAACAATGAAGTCTAATATTTATTCCTTGATAAAACCTGCCTGGTCACTCCCTTTTACAATGCAGTCTAATTAAGCTAATTATATACTCTGCATTAACTGTGCCATATTTAAAGATATAGGGCCAGATTCAGAAAGACTTGCGCTGGAGTATATCGATATGCGCCGCGTAACTGTAAAGATGCGCCGTTGTATCTATGCGGCCGTACCCACCAAACTAGATGCAACAGAAAACTGGCTTTCTCCGATCGGCTTAACTTTCCCTCGCCAGAGTATCGTAAGCGCATATTTTCGCTTGTCGCATCCGTCGCGCCTATTGATTTCCCATTCAAATATGCAAATAAGGGAGATTTCCTGATTCGCGAACAGATTAGCACCAGACGCTGGCTACATGTCGTCCGTCTGTCGCAAAGTTATTCCTATAAATAGCTGCTTTATCTTTACTCCTGATGGCCACAGGTCAGCAGGAGAGCAGCTACAGCAGCAGCGTTAGCGACGAAAATAGCAAGCTGAACAACCACACTTGCAAGGACAACACCTCTGTGTGCCAACATGCCAGGGGCAGCTGTGGTCCTAGCACTACTAATGGGTCCCCCGGTACGGAGGAGGCGGGCACGTGAGAGGATATACCGCACACGCATGAGCCTCTTTGGCATGGGGGATGAGGAGGTGTATCGCCTCTTCAGATTCAGCCCTGATGCAATCCTTGAACTAACCACAACCCTGCAGGATGACATCACCAGCAAGACATACCGCTCACAAGCAGTGCAGCCACTGGTGAAGGTACTGGCAACACTTAATTTCCTTGCAAGTGGATCATTCCAGCGTACAAGTGGAGTGGTGGCTGGGATGTCACAGTCCTCCATGAGCAGATGTGTGCACCAGGTTGTACCCGCAATCCTCAGACGCATGTCCTACCACTTCATCAGACCAACCACTGAGGAGCTGCGGCTGAAGGCAATGACAGATTTCTACAGCATTGCCAGATTCCCACGCACCGTGGGGGCCATTGATTGCACACATGTGGCACTACAGCCCCCCAGTGCCACAGAGCACATATACCGCAATCGGAAGCATTGGCATTACATCAACGTACAGGTGATAGCTGATGCCCAACGCCTCATATGGCACGTCCGTGCCAAACACCCTGGATCCAGCCATGACAGCTTCATATACAATCAGAGCCCCATCCCAATGGAATTCGAACAGAACATGTATGGGGACAGCTGGCTGGTTGGTGAGTGACATGGGTGGCAGGCATGACTGTCCCCCCCCATGATGCTGACATCACAAGGGGCACATGCATGACTAACATCCTCCTGTCTTTTCCCTTACAAGTGACTCTGCATATGCACTGGGACCCCATCTAATGACTCCTTTCCGGAACCCCCAAACCAGAGGAGAGAGAAGATACAATGTGGCACATATCAAAACTCGTGCAGTGGTGGAGTCCCGTTTCCTCTGCCTGGATAAGTCTGGGGGGGGCCCTTATTGTATTCCCCTACCTTCGTGTGTCAGATCATCGGTGCATGTTGCATTCTGCACAACTTTGCCATGAGAAAGGGCCTGCAGATTGACATACGTGATGACCTGACCCCCCAACCAGACAGCCCCCCTGCCAGAGGAGACCCATTCAGCTGATGGAAGAGCAGTCAGGAGGGACCTCGCCGTAGGCATCTTTGGACACTAAACCAAAGCATTGATCACACGGACAATGCACGCATGCACACCACTGATGTCCCTAGATCACACACACCACATGGCATTGGATTAGCCCAAGTCCAACATGCAGGACTTGGGAGCAGCAACGCCAGCGTCAAGGCCCCAATGATGTTGCTGTCCATTCATACACCATTCACACGTCATTCACACAGCCGTGGGGATAACTTCTCCCCAACGGCCGCGGGTGACACCCCTTACTGGCAGGAGTGCCACCCCTCACATTCACACACCATTCACACTGTCCCCTGCACTCCTGACCGTGTGCAGTTAAACTCAAAATAAAAAGCTCATAACCTGAGCAACATTAAAATAAAATAAAAACTCATAACCTGAGCAACATTAAAATAAAAAAAAACTCATAACCTGAGCCAAAAAAAAAGCCCTCATCTGGGCTGACGGGGGCTCCTTCTGGTGGGCCCTCTCTGGCTCCTCAGCTGCCTGGAGGGAGTGATGGGGGTCAGGGGGCATCTGGAGGTGGCTGATCCCTGGGTGGGCCACTCCTGGCAGGTGTGGCCTGCATGCCCTCCAAGGCCATGGCTATCCGGCCGAGGTATGAATTTGTGTGGGTCTGCATCCTGAGCTGCCGGGTCACTTCATAATGTTGGGCCCGCTGCCTCTGCCTACCCTGGTCTCGGATGGCAGCTGTGTTGGCCTGGACGGCTGCAGTGAGGTGCCGAAGATCAGCCTGCACCTCCCCCAGATGGTGGACACCTTGCCCCGGACTTTGCGCCTCAAATCATTGATTTTTTTAGCCCAAAACATTGACCCTGCCAGCAATGCTCTCCAGGTTGCCCTGCTTCCTGTCCCGGCTGGTCTTCCTACTTTTCCTGCCATGGAGGAAGTCATTGTAGGTCTCCATAGCGGAGATCACTACTGACAGCTCCTGGGCATTGAAGTTGAGGTGTCTCCTCTCTTTGCGGGGAACGGGAGCAGCCATCACACAGCAAAAGTTACTTCCCTGGGGTGGGGGGAACCGGATATACTTTTGCGCCGGAAAGGCGCATCCGCGGCTGCTTTTATACGCGCAACGGAACACATTGCGCTGCCGTTTCCCATGAAGTGGTGCTGACGGAAGTTGTGAGCATGCGCACAGGGGAGTGAGTGGAGCCCTCCCTCACTGCGCATGCTCCGTGGATGATGCGATGAACGTAAGTTGCTCCGCCCATCATTTACATATGATCACACCCACTTCCACTTGCGTCGGGTTGCGCCAGCGCATTTTTGTTACTCCGCCGCAAAGTAACGAACATGCTCTTGGTGAATACTGTACTTGACTCACTAGTTCGCGTCAGCGTAACGTATATGCGCTGTGCTACGCCGGATAAAATATGCGCGCATCTACCTGAATCTGGCCCATAGTCTGTGATTTGTATTTCTTGCGGGGAGACGTTGTGTTCACAGAGTCTCCCCGCAGGGATGTAGTCCCAAGGGAGAGGGCAAGCACGCTGACTAACCCCCAGCTAGAACGGCTTGGATTATGGGGGCAAGCTTTCTGAGGAGAAACGGGAAGTGAGAAATTTAGACAAAAAAAACATTTAGAAGGGAAATCGAAGGAAAAGTTTAGTGAACCAACAATGCACTAGCTTAAAGGAACCTCGCCACGTCACCTGCCACAAGTTGCGGATTAAAACTTGCCATGTCGTCTTCACATGTTGCAGATTGTCACTTGCCTGCTCCAATTGTCCCTTGCTGTGTCCCAGAGTCAGGGCTGTCAGGCAGCAAAGAGATGATGTAATCTCTCTGCTGCCTGCGGCTGCCTACACAGTGAGGGCAGAACTGCAGGGATTCAGGGCGGGCGGTGAGAGATGATGTCATCTCTCTGCTCCCCCACTCACCTGCTCGCTGATTGGCCAGTCACTCGCTCGGACACTCGCCAAGCCGCCCAGCTGCCCGGCCCACGCGCTCTCTCACCCAAACACCCATCAGCAGAGCCGCCCGCTCTTTTAGCTGCCCGACAGTGGAGCAGCACACTTTGTCACCTGGCCACCGAGCCGCCCGCTCCCTCACCAGCCTGCCCAGCTGCCAACCCACTCGCTCTCACCTTCACCCACCCGTGGAGCCATCCACGGAGCTGCCCACCGAGCGCTCTCTCACCCGCAAATAGTTTCTAAGGAGATGGAGGCAATTGCCCTGTTGGCCCCTGGGTGGCAGGTGAGTGTGCGTACAGATGGATAGGGATAGATACAGCTCACCGATCATCTGTGTCATGGATATGCAATAAAGTCTGGCAGCTTACCTGTCTCCATGTGTTTATTAGAGGCCTGACTCTCTTCCTGGCTGTCTTTTATCAACTTCCTCCCTGTATGGCTTCACCCCAGGCCACCCCAGGAAGCCTATATTAACCACTGCACTGCTAGTCTGCTTTGCTGTTCAACCTTTGTTTGTAGCTTGAATTCCTCTCTGCTGTGTGCTAAGTTTACCTTCCTGTGTACTGATTTTGGCTCGTAATTGACCACTCCTGCTTGCTGGTTTCCCTGACCTTTTGCCTGTTCCTCGGTAACCCTTGTCTGCCTGTTGCCCTGACCTTGGCTTACCCATCACTATCGCTTGTCCTGGTTGCTGCTCCCCTTCTCTCCCTCTGGAGCTTGGCCTAGGGGACCCCAGGGGTCGCGACCTGAATCCAGCTGCAGCAAAGGCCATCCTCACCACCAGAGGCTCTAGTGAACACCAAGCTGAGTCTTAGACTTGGGCTCACGCTTCCTCTCTGTTCGCAGCAGTCGGCTACCCTGTGGTGCATCCCTGACCCTAACGGGGTGCACTTGTCACCTGCCCACAGATGACCTGGCAATCTGCTTGACCAGTGTCAGTCTCATCCAAGTCCGTAATGAAGGGCCGACATGCCGCACGTATGCGGGCACGGTCTAGGCCACTAGGGATGGGGAAATGTCTTTAACCACCAGCCGACCAGCCGCCGTGGTTCTACGGCGGCAGGTCGGCTCTCCTGGGCGAGAGCCCGTAGCTCTACGTCGGGACATTCGCGGCCACTATGGGGCACGTGCTCGCCGCCGGCGGCCCGCGCGCGCGTGCCCCCCGCTCGCCCCCAAGTCCCGCGTGCCGGCCGGAGGTGCGATCGCCGCCGGGCACGCACGCTCGTTCGTTACAGAGCGGGGAACGGGAGGTATGTGTGTAAACACATTCCTCTCGTTCCTGTCAGTGGGGGAAACGCTGATCCTCCGTTCATACAATGTATGAACGGAAGATCAGTGATTCCCCCTAGTGAGTCCACCCCCCCCCATACAGTTAGAACACAAATAGGAACACACTTAACCCCTTCACTGCCAATGGCATTTTTATAGTAATCCAATGCATTTTTATAGCATTGATCGCTATAAAATGGTCCCAAAAATGTGTCAAAAGTGTCCGATGTGTCCGCCATAATATCGCAGTACCGAAAAAAAACGCTGATCGCCGCCATTACTAGTAAAAAAAAAATATTAATAAAAAATGCCACAAAAACTACCCCCTTTTTGGTAAACGCTATAAATTTTGCGCAAACCAATCAATAAACGCTAATTGCGATTTTTTTTTTTACGAAAAATATGTAGAAGAATACGTATCGGCCTAAACTGAGGAAAAAAAGTTTTTTTATATATTTTTTTGGGATATTTATTATAGCAAAATGTAAAAAATATTGCATTTTTTTCAAAATAGTCGCTCTATTTTTGTTTATAGCGCAAAAAATAAAAACCGCAGAGATGATCAAATACCACCAAAAGAAAGCTCTATTTGTGGGAAAAAAAGGACGCCAATTTCCTTTGGGAGCCACGTCGCACGACCGCGCAATTGTCAGTTAAAGCGACGCAGTGCCGAATCACAAAAAGTGCTCTGGTCTTTGGACAGCAATATGGTCCGGGGCTAAAGTGGTTAACCAGCATTCAAGCCATCAAGTATGCATGGGTTGCCGTCACATACAGAAATTTACCGATAGTGTGTACGGCGGTCTCGTGTGTAGTTTGTGGCGTCTCCCGGAAGTCGTTCGAAAGGGGAGGGAGGATTCGGAGAGGGTTGTCTGGTGGGTGGATAGTGCATGCACAGCGAGGAGCATGATGGCGTCATGCTGATGCATTTCACTCGTGACCCGTGTTTCCTGCTCTGAAGAATTGATCAATTTTCATATACAGTATATATACCATAGGGTGCAGACTTTTTAACTTTCACACAGACTAAATAATATACAGTGATTTGGGTTATTTTTACCAAAGAAATGTAGACTACATTTTTGCCTAAATTTATGAAGCAATATTATTTATTTGCAACAGAAACTAAAAATGTGTTTCATTTCAAATTGTTCTGTATTTTTTCATTTATATTGCAAAAAAAAAAAAAAAAGTGGTAATTAAATACCACCAAACAAAAAATATATTTGGGTGAAAAAAATTATCATGAAGGGGGAAACCTTCCAAAGGTCAAGTGGTTTATACGTGCTTAATATTTTTGTGCTCCTTAGTCAAACATGCACTAATCTAAAGGAAGTATAATGGCAGGAGTACAAAGGACAGTTATCCACAGCAATTAATCTGATATGAGTCTAATAAATCCAATAAATCTTGATTGCTGAGGCTTGAATTATGTTACTTAAACTTTCAGAATATAATGAGCAGGACCAGATGATTTCTATTATGCAGTCTTTGGTCCGCAATGCAATCTCCTCTGCTAAAGTCCATTTCGTGGTTTTACTTCTGCCCATTTGTCTCTCCATTATATTACTGTAGCACCCTCTAGGTAGGTAGGTGCTAGAGTAGGATTTTTCTGTCATAGGGCAGGCAAATTTAGGCAAGCCTGGTTGGCAACCAGGACTGTTTTCATCTGGGCTAGGTGTGGCTCAGGGTAGCAGCTGGTAACTCACAGGCAGCATCACTAAGAGCTCCCTCTTATTTCTAGAGCTTTGTGGAAAGTACTGGAAAGAGACAAGGTGAGGAGAGGTTGAGCTGCTTGGGGTACTCTAAGAAGCTCGAATCAATTCCCAACTTTGATTGGCAGGGTGCAGGCCTTCTTAAGTAACCAGGGTCAGTCCAGCTGGGGAGGAGTTGGAGCTGTTGAGAGCTTGAAGATAGAATGTTAGGCTGTCAGGGCTCCCCAGGGGTGACCCTGGGCCTAGGGCTCAGGTGCGGATGGGGCCCTTCAAGAAACCATGAAGGAGTCTTTGACAGGAGGCACAGGAGGAGCAAAGAGGACAGCAGGATAGAGCATTGCCAGGCAAGTGTTCAAGGAAAGGAACAACTGGTCGCAGCCAGGAGGGATGGTGAGTGAAAAGCACAAACTGGAGGACTAGGGAGGCACGCCTGAGAGGACTGGGAGCATGCAGTTTGGGATAAGTGCAGAGCCAGTGGAGTGGACTGTGTTGTCAAGGACAGTGGAGAAGGGCAGCTGCAGCAAGGAGAGCTGGCAGGGCGCTGAAAATGGGTTACTGGGCTTAGTAACTGAAGATAGGACAGCTAGCACCAGAACTTTCTATCTGCTACACTATAGGGGCCCGCAAAAGGCTATTGCTAAGGCCAGGCCTTACCACGTTGTCCCAGCAAGTTCTGCAAAAATTCTAATGGGCATCCCATACTTCCTATACCTCATCCAAGTTCAAATCGCTCAATAGAATCTAAAAACAAGCACATGGACTGTTTTCTGTCTTGGGAGTGTCGGAGAGGTGAACGCCGGACTGGACAGGGTGACAGGTGGGCCACAAAACTTAGCAGCCCCTACGGGGGTACCACTACATTACATTAGAAGAATAAGCTGTTAAACTGATGATTGAGGGAAATGGAATACATGCAATATATCACACAGAACTGGCAGGTAGTGTGCGAGTCAGCACTCACTGGCAGCTATAAGGTGGATCACAAGGGATCAATAACGGGGGAGGGGGGGGCAGCAAGATATACCCAAAATGAATTAATAATAATAATTATTCCATACAGTCCATAGTAGTAAGAAATATCAAGGAGAAGTCCACAGGATGGATGGGTCCACAGGTGGATGGGGATTTCACACACAGTCATCTGCAGCTCCTCAGCAGGAAATAGGAGTTGCCTCAGATAAACAAATACAGCAGAAAGAGGGCGCCTGGGTCAGTGTGACAGTAAAAGCAAGTAACACTTTATTCAGATACACTTACATAAAGGTATCTTGCAAGCTGCACACAGGGTGCATATAGATCACCAATCAAGCAGTCAGCTGTCACAAGGGATAAGAAGACCGCTGTGGGAATAAGCTCTGACCCGCCACATGGAGGTATAAAACTGGTATCGTCTCCAGCTCTCACAGAGCTAGCAAGAGACCAAATCAGGCTGGGGCGGAGGGCCGCAATGCATTTCCGAGGCGCCACCTCCTTCAGGGAAAACCTTTTCCTGTTTCTCTTTTCCACTGGACAGTCCACATGGAGTCATCTAAGCCTGCACCACATGGTCCTAATACCCCTAAGGCAGCATCGCTAGTATGATAAAGACTGTTTACTTACATGACTAGTAGACATTTGTTTGTGTTCATTAGTGTTGAGCAGAATATGCCATATTCGAATTCGCGATATATCTCGAATATATAGTCGAATATTCGACATATATTCGCTAAATACGAATATTCGTGATATTTTTTGGAAATTAAATGATTGCGAATTTTCGCGAATTTTTGCGAATTGCGAATTGCGAATGCGAATATTCAAGAAATGCGGATTGGAGCACTCTGATTGGCTCAGAATATTCGTGATATATTACAATATAAAATAATTGCGAATATTCGAGAAATGCGGAATGGAGCACTCTGATTGGCTCAGAATATTCGTGATATATTACAATACAAAATAATTGCGAATATTCGAGAAATGCGGAAGGAGCACTGTGATTGGCTCAGAATATTCGTGATATATTACAATACACAATAATTGCGAATATTCGAGAAATGCGGAAGGAGCACTCTGATTGGCTCAGAATATTCGTGATATATTACAATACACAATAATTGCGAATATTCGAGAAATGCGGAAGGAGCACTCTGATTGGCTCAGAATATTCGTGATATATTACAATACACAAAAATTGCGAATATTCGGCAAATGCGGAAGGAGCACTCTGATTGGCTCAGAATATTCGTGATATATTACAATATAAAATAATTGCGAAATTTCGAGAAATGCGGAATGGAGCACTCTGATTGGCTCAGAATATTCGTGATATATTACAATATAAAATAATCGCGCGATATCGCTATTACGGAATAATCGCATTGCGATTTTTCGGCAATATAAAATGAGCGCTGCAGCTACTCGGCCCAAGGTCTCTAATCATACCAGCAATGCTTTTAGACGTCGATGGGGATCTCTAGGATGTGATCTGTTCTAAAAAAAAATTTAAAACATTCGAATATTCGAAATAGCGAATATTCGCCGCGATATTCGCGTTATTCGCGAATACTCGAATATGCAATATTCGTAGCGAATATTCGCAATGCGAATATTCGTGAGCAACACTAGTGTTCATATAAATTCTTATATGTTCATTTATCTGTTTATCTCTAGTTTCACCATTATTCATACGCATCTTATATGGCCACCATCTGTTCATCGTAATAAAGATCCAAAGTTACAGACAGTCTGGTTATTTAGGATGCAAGGTTTAAGCTGTATGTTGAGCTACATACACGCCAAGAATATCGAGAACAGAACAGCACCATTCACATTGCTATATCACATATTGCAGAAAAGTTATGGAGCATAATCGCACATTCCCCTCAAAATTTTTAATTATTTTGACCTGAAGCTGTATCTTGGAGACTGGAGCAAATTTATACTCAGGACTTAAAGATTTACTAAACCCACAACAGTAAAATCAGTCTGTATATGCAGCATAGCATGCTTGTTATACTCACTGTGAAACCTAAGGGGTTAATCCTCTGCATTGTGTAAAAATGCTGTTTTATCCAGTATGCACAGATCCTCCACTACTTACACAGACCCCAAAATATGCCTAGATAAGACAGAGCATTTGGAGTCAGCCTGCCAGAGAGTTTATTTTTTCTTGGGAGAGTGCATGTAATCAACCCAAGGCCATTCGGCACTGTCAAGACATAGGGTCAAGGGTCCTGCATCCTGATAGGACAGCCAGTGCAGTATGAAAACTCCTACTACAAGCTTTAATCAGGCACTGCTAGAAGTCGCAAGACTGCTGTATACTGCCAATGAGAAAAGGTAATTAGCAGTTTTTATTTAAAATAATTGCATTTTCATGTTCTGTGTACTGCGGGAGACCAGATATAGTGAATGCAGGGTCCTGTGTTTAGTAACACTTTAATTTTCCTTTATTAGTGACCCAATTCTGGTAAAATTTAGCTACTTTCATTACCTGAGGCTTTCTCCTTGTAGACTAGTGTTACAATTGTAAGTTATCTCTGCATTTCTGTTCCCACCATGTAATCGCGGTCCTTAAAAAAAAAAATACTATCTTATTCATGTACAAAGTATCACAGTGCTGTTGGTTGATAAAAAATGAACAATAGTATTCGGCCAACTCAGTTTGATCAAATCTGATTGAAGTCTGATCTGATCAAGATTATATCGATCAGAAGGGAAGTTATGGCTATTTTTATCCCAACTTTCTGAGATGAGAAAGAGGGACAGTCTTTTTTAACAGAAAGAGATAATACAGACAATGAATAAACCAAAAATGACTGGTTAAACACAGAAGTGCAAATTCTCCACACACTTTTCCTTCATACTATTTTCAAAAGTATTAAATGCAACTGGTAGTTGATTAATACAATATATTATATTTATCTTTATAGATATCCATAGATCAGACCAAAAAAATAGCTTCCGGGTACTCTCTTTTCCTCCCCCTCTCTAAAGACATTCTGGTAGGTAATTGGCTCCTGTCTAAATTGTCCCTTGTATATGAATTTGAATGTGAATTAGGGACCTTTGATTGTAAGATTCTTGTGGGTAGGGACTGATGTGAATACACAATATGGGCTAGATTCAGGAACACTTACGACGGGCGTATCAGTAGATACGCCATTGTAAAAACTAATCTGAGCCAGTGCAACTTTAAGTGTATGCTCTAAATGAGATACGCTTAAATGTTGCTAAGATACGACCTGCGTAAGTCACTTACGTCTAAAATATGCATACGAGCCTAATAAACCGATTCCCCAACTTACGATTCCCGAAAGTTACCCCGGCTATAGTGAGGCGCAGCCAATGTTAAGTATGGACGTCGGGACTGACGTAGTTTACGTAAGTCGATTCAGAATGGGCCTGGGCGTAAGTTACGTTCACGTCAATTTCATCGACAATTTGTGACGTGATTTGGAGCATGCGCACTGGGATACATTCACGGCCTGCGCATGCGCAGTACTCCAAAGACATGCTGGTAGGTCAATTGGACCTCTTCCAAAAAAAAATAAAAAATTGGCCCAGTATATATGTATATATGTGTGTATGACTGTGTGTCCCTAGCATGTCATGATCCTACGGGGTAAAAATGACCGCACCAGCCAAGCAGACACTGGCTGGAAAAAGCGCCCAGAGGCGATTCAGTTCGCATGCGTTGCGCTATACAAGTCATTCATTCATTCATTCATTCAGTACAATCAGCGCAGGATTGCGCTTAATTTAAATACTACACGCCTCCTACCCGCCCAATTTGAATTATGACGGGCCATTTACGCTACACCGCCGCAACTTTACAGGCAAGTGCTTTGTGAATAAAGCACTTGCCTGGAAAAGTTGCAGCGGCGTAACGTAAATGACATACGTTATGCCCGCACAAAGATCCGCTCTCCATCCTGAATCTAGCCCTATATATGTAAAGCGCTGAGTAAATTTACAGCGCTATACAAGTACCCGTAACAAATAAATAAATTAAAAAAAACAGACAAATGGGGAGGGAAGAAGGACAGAGGTATTTGGAGCCAAAAGTCTCACCTAAAAGAGGGTTAGTCAAGAGATATGCCATACAGCACAAATCCATTAGCTCACGGAAGAGACATAAGAAAATACTAAAGCAGTGGTTCTCAACCTCAGTCCTCTAGTACCACCAACAGGCAATGTTTTCAGGTTTTCCTTTACTTTTCACAGCTGCTTTAAATGAATATCAATGACATGGTATTGATAATAGCTATTGTATCAAAGGGTAGCTCCCAAAACATGGCCCCTTGGTGGTACTTGAGGACTGAGGTTGAGAACCACTGCTCTGAGGTAGTTCATAGCTGATTTAATTTTCTAGCCTCAAAATCACTGACTGTCTTAATGAGTGATCACAGTGTTCTGCCGGCGTGTGGGGTGGGGGGATTGCGCGAGGAGCCTTCCCAGCCAGGAAAATACAATGGTTAATGATAGTGGCTATAGTCATCGGCAGTATTCGCATGTAAAAAACAAAATCCAACAGGATTGCTGAACCAGACAATTTTCAATCCATGTATGGCCAGCTTTACTCACCCATAGCACTCACAAAATTATGTTAACAGTCATATCATAATATGTTTCAAAATAGCAAGCTACATCTCCTCTAAACATGGCCTTCATTAAAGGAGTTATAAAGTCAGAAGGTATTCTATCTTAATGCATTCTATGTATTAAGATAAAGAGCCTTCTGTGTGCAGCAGCCCCCCTTGCCCCCCATTGGCTCCTACTGCTGTCAATTAAATTCAGTTAGCCAAAGAGAGGGAGCGGGCCGAACCGCAGCTCTGTGTCTAACTGGACACATGGAGCTGCAGCTCGGCTTGGGTGCCCCCATAGCAAGCTGCCTACTGTGGGGGGCACTCAACAGGAGGGAGGGGCCAGGAGCCCCAAAGATAGGGTGACCAGACATCCCCAGTTTCAGGGGACAGTCCCCTGATTGAGGACACTGTCCCCGGACCAAGTCTGTCCCTGGTTTTGTCCCCAGATTGGATTTAATAGGGGGCGGGGCAATTTCAAAGACAGTCAGTGCAGAATTAAACTAAAAAATTAGAATTACACCCCCGCTCCGCCGTACCTACTAGCATAGGGGGAATGTATTTTTCCATTATCCGTGCCCCTTTCTGATGATCATGTGCTGGTCGGAGCGGAGGGAATATTTCTTCAGCTCCGCTCGCATGTTATTCTGCCTTGGCTCAAATCCTGGCCAGCCACCTGCCTATCTCCTTGCCTTCCCTGGCGGAGTGATCTTCCTCCACTCCCCATCCAGTAGTAGCCGGGACCCGAAGAGTAAGACTTGACAGGCTGTGAGGCGGGCGGCGACGGGCAGAGAGTCGCTGATTGCCACCATTACTAGTAAAAAAAAAATATGTCCCCGGATTTCATTTAAAAAATCTGGTCATCTTACCCAAAGAGGGACCTGGGAAAAGGAAGATCTGGGATGCTCTGTGCAAATCCAACTGCACAGAGCAGGTAAGTATAACATGTTTGTTATTTTTATAGGAAAAAACAAATGAGACTTTAGAATCACTTTAACAAACTAAGTGCCTTTGTACATGTATTCTGCAGCCAACACAAAAACAACGCTATTTCTGTTTGTTTTCTGTAAAGCTCACATGTATAAGCTATCTATTCAAAAGAACAGATTGCCAAGTAATTAGTATGCAAAACCAAGGAGGAAGTATGTCCTTTGCAACAAAAAAAAACCTCACTGATTAGAGTCACAGTAAGAAAATGATTTGAGTGATGTGAATTTCTCAATACTTTAATATTCCACAATCTACTTTATAACAGTTTTTGATATGAAGTGTTTGATAAGCTTACTACAACTCTGATTAAATGCTGAGCATGGCGTTGGCAATCAGAAACTTACAACTTCCACAGAAACAGCAAAAACTACTTGCCAGTGTGGTTAATGGCACAAACATACACAGATCTATGCAAAACTAAAATCTCATGTGACACGAAGTCTTTAGAGCAGCTAAAGATACTAGATTGAAACTGGTCTGGTTTAGCAAAAAATTTAAGCATGCATTATTTATATCTAAAAATATGGAAAAAAATATATTCAATAAATATAAATGTTTAGAAGTTGATTTATTCATACTTTATAAATATTACTATAGCGTATGTGCACCTTTAAAAGAACCCCTGTCATGTGTGCCGCCACCACCCCCCACCACATTTTTTATTCCACAAAGCAACACTAAAGGAGACCTTTGGGGTCCATTTACACCAGATATGTTACCAGCGCATTTACATTGTAAAAGCAATGTATTTCAATAAGAGCAGTTCAAACCAGTGTTTTGCACTGATAAAAACATAGCACATGGCGTACATTTTTGCAGCATAACACAAAGCAGCACCTGTAAATGCACTGCAATGCGCAAAGACGCAAGAATCAAAACAGTCAGTTGATGTTTCCGTTACAAATAAAGTTTAGTGACATTTTTAATTTTTTTTTAAAGAAAGGCATTGCACTGCATTTTAAAACATAATGCAGCATGCCAATGCATGTCGTATTGCGGTGTGAATGGACCCTCAACTGAAAAACATGGAGGCTTTCATTGAAGTCTGCAGATTAGTAGTTCTCATTTTCTAATTTGCATGTGTTTCCAAACTAGTACTAGTGTCCTTTTCAGGACATCAGCAATGCTACCCCCCATATTTCTTTCAATACAAGTTTCCTAATTGCAGTTTTTACTGCCTACCTTCCTCAATGATGGAACAACACCATTGTCCCCCTATGAGGGAGTGAGGGGGCCTAGCCCACCCAGCCCTGTAGGTTCTTAGCCTCTCTTTATTTTAGGAGACCGCATGGCGAAAGTGCGTGTTTTTTAAACCAATTTCGTGTGCGTGCAAGTGTGGTGGTTTTTGTGGGGGGGGCGAACTAAGCACAGGCGTACCTTGCATAGCACACATTTATGGCCAGCTAAAGACAATCTTCGAGGACAAAAAAAACACACAAAAACATACAATATACAAAAAATGATAATTAAGCCACGTACACACGGGCCGAATGTCGGAAGACATTGGCAGTTAAATAAAAAATGGCTGACATTTGGCCCATGTGTATGCAACCTTGTCCGACAGAAGCCTGCCATTTGGCTGGCTTCTGTCGGATGAGCATATTGGAAACCAGCAGCTGATGACTCCCGTTGGCCAATGGCAGAGAGCACTGATCAGAGTTTTCTATGGCGGGGGGCTGTCCCCCTGTCAGAACACAACAGCTCAGCAGGGGAGATCGCCGTACTAACTTTGCATAGCCGACAGGTTTTTTGGCTTAATCTGCTGGGTTGAATGAAAAACAAGTAATAGTTTGTACCAGCTTTAGACTGGGATCTTTGGTGAGATAAGGAAAAGAGAGGGCTATGGAATGGGGTCTGGGAGAATGATCTCCCACAAACATGTGTGCAAAATCATCTTCCTTATGCGTTTAATTGCCATGCCTGCATAAATGTTTCACCAAATGTTCCTGTTTCACCAATGTAAGATCCTTGGTTGAATTTTTTGTATTGAAAGAGGTACACAAAACTACTGGAGGTATAGCTGTATGATCCTATAAAGCCCCATACACACTATCAGTTTTCCTGACGGTTTTCTCATTAGGTTTACCAAAACCATGTAGTGCAAGGGCCTGCCTGATTGCATACAAATTGAAACTCTTGAGGTTTGACCTCATATTAGATGGTTTTGGTAAACCTGAAGAGAAAACCGTCAGGAAAACTGATAGGGCCAGATTCAGGAACACTTGCGCTGGAGTATTTCGATATGCGCCGCGTAACTGTGATGATGCGCCGTCGTTTCTATGTGCCCGTACCCACCAAACTAGATGCGCCCAATAACGGGTCATTTGCGACCGGCGGAACGTTCCGACGCCAGAGTATCGTCAGCGCTTAATTTCGCTGGGCGCATCAGTCGCGCCTATTGATTTCCCCTGCAAATATGCAAATGAGGGATTTTTCCCAATTCACGAACGGATTAGCACCATACGCTGGCTACATGCGCCGCGCGTATCTCGTCCGTCCGGCGCAAAGTTATTTCTACAAAAGGCTGCTTTATCTTTACTCCAGACGGTCACAGGTCAGCAGGAGAGCAGCTACAGCAGCGTTACCGACGATAAGAGCTAGCTGAGCACCCCCACTTGCAGGACAACACCTCTGTCCATGCTTGTCTGTCAAATTTTACAGCCATGGAGGAAGACATCATAGGTCTCCATAGCCGAGATGACGGCTGACAGCTCCTGGCCATTAAAGTTCAGCTTTCTCCTGTGTGTTTGCGGGGAACGGGAGCAGCCATCTCAGAACAAAAGTAACATCACTGCGGGGAGGGGGAGCAGGATATACTTTAGTGCCGGAATGGCGCTTCTACGGGCGCATTTAAACGCCCAACGGAAGGCATTGCGCTGACGTTTCCCGTGAAGTGGTGCCGACGGAAGTTGTGAGCATGCGCACAAAGGGGGCGAGTGGAGCCTCACTCACTGCGCATGCTCCGTGGTTGATGCGCTGAACGTAAGCCTCTGCGCTGGGCTCCGCCCATCATTTACATATGATCACACCCACTTCCCCTTGCGTCGGGTTACGCCAGCGCATTATCGTTACTCTGGCGCAAGTTTACGCGCAACTGCTATGTGAATAACAGTACTTGCGCCGAAAGGGTCTTCAGAGTAACGTAAATGAGAAGCGTTACTCCAGAGGAAAGATACTCTCATCTACCTGAATCTGGCCCATAGTGTGTATGGGGCTTAACATTGAAGGTCCCTTTTGCACGTGTAACACTTTAAGAGATTTTTTTTGTCACAGTTTGCAGCCTTGTATGTTGCAAGATTCGGTTCTGTTTTTTGTGCCTCCGTAATCAGAATATAGTTTCAGGATGATACATTTATGTCTGAGGTTGATTGGTTGCCTGAAAGCCAAAATCTGGGCTTGTTGCAATATTTCTGTTAGAGTTTCATTGTCTGTTATTGTGGGTGACAAATCTTTTGTTATCTTTCTTATCCATTCTAGTGCTAGATAGTAAGTGGTTACTAAAGGCATACCTTCCGACTTTAGAACTTGAGAATGAGGGACATTTCAGGATAAGTGACCTGTGGGGTGCGTAGCGCGCCATGGCGAAGAGTGGATAATGGTGGGTGTGGTGAGGCCAAACTTAACAGTGGGAGGGGCTTAAGGGATATAGTTAAAAAAAAAACTAGGCTTCCTTGTACCTCAAAATATGCATTGATTGCTGTGCCACAAACAAGAGTTTTACATACACATATAAACCTCAGCACAATTGATACAAAAATGAGACTCTTCTATTACATATGCTTCTGTGCACACTGGAAATAGACAGAGTTAACACTTTGTCTGAGCCTACCTTTTGGTTGGGTTCACACTAGTGCAAATTGGATACTGTTTCCCCACATTCAAAATTTGCACGGCAGTTCTCTATGGAATCGGTTCACATATCTCCGCAGGGGCTCCGGTGCAAACTGCACAGGAGTGCTGTGTGTCTTTTGGTCCATTTCAGGTCCGAATTCAGACAAAAATTTGGGTTGAAATCTGACCTAAAACTGTGAATGGAGACGCACCGGACTCCTGTTGTGAGCCGCTGTGTGCTTATATGTGAACACAGCCTAAAGAATTGCATTAAATATTCAGGGCAGTCTAAGAGTGGACCTTTAGAGCGGTAATTTTTCATCTTTCCATCTATTAAATCTTCTGCCCTTTTTGTTCTAACTTTGGATAGTAAAACATTTTTTTTCCTACCTTATACAGCCCACTTTCTCTTTCTTGTCTGGTCATTAGCCTAGGCTTATGACATCATGCACAGCTCTCTCTCTCACTCTTGTAAAAGTTTGCCAGGAAGAGGGGGGGGGGGTGAGTCATAAGAGGGCCAATGAGAGCTGTAGGGCTGTAGAGATGGAGGGGTGCCTCTGTGTGAATCCAGGAGGTGAACAGACAGCAGTTTCAGCTGCCCACAGTTAAAATGGATGCAGCCAGACTCAGTGGAGGGAGATTTCTGCTGCATATTTGGCAAGTACAGAATTACTGTATAGATAAAATAATATGCAAAGTGGTTGGAGGGAAGCTTCAGAATGGCAAAGATTATTATATATTTTTTTTAATATGGAATGCTTCACAAATTTTGCATGTTATCCTTGTGCAGGGGCCATGCTAATCTTCTCTGTATCGTTCCAAATTTAGTATATGTGCTGCCGAAGCAAGCACAGGCAAAGATGTTTTTATTACAAATTATGTGAGCAGACTGCAGTTCCTCTTTAACAAACAGCAACTGTTGAGACCCTTTGATAAGAAGTATGGAACGTACATGTATTGTATATACCGTGTTTCCCCGAAAATAAGCCTGGGTCTTATATTAATTATGCCAACAAAAGACACAGTAGGGCTTATTTTCAGGGTAGGTCTTGCCATGTAATGTGCTGTCTTCTCTCCCCCTCTCTCTCCCCCTGCCTGTCAGGAATCCCCAGTGTGAACTGAGTTAAAATGCTTAAAAAATCCTATAATCCACTCTATTACAGTATTATATAATGTACACTGTGTGCGTTTCTGTAATATAATTGTGCCAAATGCATTTGTTATAGCGCCGCTCTGCACTTCTGTTACCCGCCGGAGCTCTCTTCCCCGCAATTATATTACAGAAACACACACATTGTACATTATAAACTACTTTAATAGAGTGGATTATAGAATTTTATAAGCATTTTTAACTAGGGCTTATTTTTGGGGTAGGGCTTATATCGCAGCCCTCCAAAAACTAGTGCTAGGTCTTATTTTCAAGGTAGGTCTTATTTTTGGGGAAACAGGGTAGTGCAGAAATCTATAAGGCAAAAGGCAAAAGGCAAAGATCCAGGGTGTGCAATGCACAGAATGCAATGGTCAGGAGTACATAATGCACAGAGTTCTGCAGACAGTGTCATGTTTAGAAGTATATAACACACAGAGAGCAGGGTCACAAGTATGTAATGCACAGTAAGCATTGTGACCACAAAACAAAAAGGGAGCAGGAGTTAGGGTTGTGTAATGCACAAAGTAGGGGGCAGGAGAGTGTAGAATGCTCCCCACAAGCAATACTCTCCCCCACATTACCCTTTCACCTACCCCACACCCCCGGAAAAAAAACAGTACTAATCTGTATGCTCACTCCAGCACAGATCTTG
Organism: Rana kukunoris; assembly: GCA_029574335.1. NCBI lineage: Eukaryota > Metazoa > Chordata > Amphibia > Anura > Ranidae > Rana > Rana kukunoris. The sequence continues at coordinate 362,975,027 of CM056052.1, forward strand.
TCCCCCACCCCAATCCCCCAGCACGTATCCTCTTCCTCCCTCTTCCAGAACAAATCCAATTCTACCATCAATGCCCCCCCCCCCCCAATCCCAAGTTCCACTTCTAGTACAAATTCCATTCCCCTCCAAATCCCTCTTCTAACATAAATCCTCCTCCACCCCAATCCCCCTGCCAGAACAAATCTTTTTTCCCTCGATCACCCTTCCCAATACAAATCCCCACAGTACAAATCTTATTCCATTCCCCCAAATCCCCCCTCCCAGCTCAAATCGTCTCCTCATTTTTAGCACAAATCTCCCCTCGCAAATCTTGCTTCTAGTACAAATGCTCCCGACAGAAACCCTCTTCCCCCTTCTAAAACAAACCTCCCGTTCCCCCAACCCCACCCTCTTGCACACATTTTCTCACCTCCAAAACTGCCCCAGCACATATCCTTTCACCCCCCTACCAAATCACTTCTCCCAACTCTAATATTTGTTGACGCCCCCCCATCTCCGTTCAGTGTGGCTCCATCCAAACCTCCTCATTGGCTCCTCCTCCTGTTGGATGATAACATCAGATCGGAGGAGGAAGAGCCTAGAGAGAGCTTCCCTGGTAGAGGTGCCAGCTTCCTTTCCTGACATTAGAGCACACAGAAAGTAATCACCTTTGTCTATCTGAGCCTACCTAATGCTAGGTACACACAAACAGCTTTTTTTTCTTCGAATCAGGAAGTGATGTTAGTGCAGCAATCTCCCCCGCTGTGCCTTTGCATTCTGACAGGGGGGCTGCCCCCTACTAGAACACACTGATCATCACTGGCAGGTATTGTCTGCCACGCTGATCGGATGCTGGTTTTCCAGCATGCCCATTCGACAGAAGCAGTTTATTAGACTGGCTTCTTTTGGGATAGGCTGTTGTACACACTGGTAAGAAGTGGTTGAGACATGACTCGGAATGTGGCACCACATCCACATGTAAGCGGAAAAAAAAAAAATCAAGTATGAACGTGGACTTTAAATTGGTAGCCACTGGTAGACCCAAAATGGAGAGCACGCAATAGAATAAAAAGCCAAGTTTATTTAACATGATAGTAAAAACATATTAAAAACAAACATGGAATACATGTCAATTGATTCCATTAAAAATATACTGTTGTCCCACCTAGGTGAAACCTATGTGAACACTTAAAGGATCCGTAAAGGAAAACATTTTTAATGCTAAATAGCTTGCTTTACCTTATAGCAGTCCTGCTTTCATGTCCTTCATGTCTGTTTTTGCTTTAATCCCTTCCTGAACTCCACACTTCCTGCTTGTCTGGCTCCTTATGAAAAAACTCATGGTAGCTTTTCATTGTGGTCCATGATCAAGAAGATGTGATTACTATGTCTAAAACTCCTCAGAACCAATCAGATTCATTTTAAAAACAAACACTGCCCTGTGTTTGTTTGTTTTTGTTCTGTATGTCTCTACACGCAGAACAAACTGAAACTAGTCTAAAAATGAAACTAAACTGCAGGCACATTATATGATTGATTTTTATCTATTTTTAATCATTTTTAACAACTTAAGCCCCGGACCAATATGCTGCTAAATGCCCAGAGGCGTTTTTACAATTCGGCACTGCGTCGCTTTAACAGACAATTGTGTGGTTGTGCGACGTGGCTCCCAAACAAAATTTGCGTCCTTTTCTTCCCACAAATAGAGCTTTCTTTTGATGGTATTTGATTGCCTCTGCGATTTTTATTTTTTGCGCTATAAACAAAAATAGAGCGACATTTTTGAAAAAAAAAACAATATTTTTTACTTTTTGTTATAAGAAAAATTGAATAAACTAAATTTTAGTCAAACATTTAGGCCAAAATGTATTCAGCCACATGTCTTTAGTAAAAAAAAAAAAAAAAAAAAAAAAAAAAAAAAAAATCGCAATAAAAAAAAATTAGCTACCTAGCGGCAACAGCGACACTAATACAGCGATCAGAAAAATGATCGCTTAGTGACGCTGGTAATAGGGGTTAAATATGCCTATGTGTACTGGTGTCAGTGTAGTGTTGGTGCGACTTACTGTGAGTCTTCTCTCCTCTCGGCAGTTTGAAAATACCGCCGAGAGGAGAGCTGCATCACTTCCTCTGCCAGTGTTTACATTTTACAGGCAGAGGAAGTGACGCGGCGGAGGCTCACGGGATTGGCTGGGAGCGATCATGAGGGGGCGGACAGAATCGAGCAGCCTCCCCCTCAGCACGGATTGCTCCCCAAGGTAAGCCCGCTGCCGCACACAGCGGAAGGGGTCCCGATACGCCCATCTGCCTGTACGTGCCATTCTGTGGACGTACATAGGCGTGCGTTAAGGTCCCTTTCACACTTATACGACTTGTCTCACGATTTTGGACTGCAAAATCGTATGACAAGTTTTTTCCATTATTTTCAATGAACACCAATCATACTAGCACAACTTTAAAGGAGTTCTCCAAGCTAAAACGTTTAACCCCCGCTGTGCCCGGGCTGTAAAACTATACAAAATAAACTTTCACTTACCTGCCTACGATCCCCCGTTGTTCCGATATCGCCGCCCGTGCTCCGGTCCCTGCCAGCTTCCTCTTCCTGCGGGTCGGTGACTCACTCTGCGCTCAGTCTATCAGCGGCCGCAGCAATGTCCCGCCGCGGCCGCTGATAGGCTGAGCGCAGAGAGAGTCACCGACCCGCAGGAAGAGGAAGCTGGCAGGGACCGGAGCACGGGCGGCGATATCGGAACAACGGGGGATCGTAGGCAGGTAAGTGAAAGTTTATTTTGTATAGTTTTACAGCCCGGGCACAGCGGGGGTTAAAAGTTTTAGCTTGGAGAACTCCTTTAAGTCGTGCCGACTTCAAAGTAGTCCTTGCACTACTTTGGTCCGATTTTGATGCCACTTACACAGGCATTCATTGAAATCGCGGGCTCGAATCGAGGCAAAAATCGCGGTAAAATCGTGCAACTTTGAGGTCATACAAGTGTGAAAGGGACCTTAGTGGTTAAAAGGAATCAGTTAACTATTATGTCTATATACCCTGTAAACAGTCATTTCAGCAAAAAAAATGTTTTTCCTTTACTACTCCTTTAAGAAACCCTGTAGGTCTGCATCATACGTTAGGGCACACCTGGAGGGTTTCTTAAAGCAGATCTCCACCCTAAAGGGGAGTCGCGCTGATCGGAACCCTCCCCCCCTCCGATGTCACATTTGACACCTTTCACGGGGGAGGGGGGTGCAGATACCTGTCTAAAGACAGGTATTTGCACCCACTTCCGGCCACACGTCTCAGGCACATCCCGTCCGTCCCCCGCTGTGTGCTGGGAACACTCGGCTCCCAGCACACAGCGGGAGCCAATCGGCGGGCGCACTGCGCCGTAGGGAACCGGGCAGTGAAGCCGGAGCGCTTCACTTCCTGGTTCCCTCACCGTGGATGGAGGGGGAGCAGCAGGGTGACGAGCGATCGCTCGTCCTCTGCTGCGGACGCCGCTGGACTCCAGGATAGGTAAGTGTCCCAATATTAAAAGTCAGCAGCTGCAGTATTAGTAGCTGCTGGCTTTTAATATTGTTTTTTCATGGGCCATCCGCTTTAAGTGTCCACCTAGGTGGGACAACACCATATTTTTATGGAATCAATTGACATGTATTCCATTTTTGGTTTTATATGTTTTTACCATGATGATGAATAAACTTGGATTTTTATTCAATTGAGTGCTCTTTATCATTTTGGGTCTACTAGTGGCTACCAATTCAGGGCCAGATTCTCAGCGGCGCTACGACGGAGTATCTCAGATACCCCGTCGTAACGCAATTTTTTTTGCCTCGTATCTATGCGAGTGATGCTTAGCATCACTTTGGCATAGATACGCTTCTACATCTGACAAGTGTAATACCATTACACTTGCGGATCGTAGTTGTAATGACAACTCCGGCCACTAGGTGGCCCTTACGTTGTTTTTTCATTTGCATATGCAAATGAGGCTAGTACGCCGATTCCCGATCGCTTTTACGCCGCCCCGTCGTCGCGTACGTCGTTTTCGTCCGCGTAAGGTTACCCCTGCTTCTATGAGGAGTAACCTTACGAAGTTCCGTCGGATGCCATGTTAAGTATGGCGTCGGGTCAGCATCGGCTTTTTCCGTCGCTTACGTCGTTTTACTAACTCGTTCGCGAATAGGGCATTGCATAAGTGACGATCACGTCGTTTTGACGTCGGTTTCAACAACGCTTTCCGACGTGAGCTGGAGCATGCGCACTGGGCTTTTTCCCCGGCTAATACGCCGATTCCCGAACGTTTTTACGCTGCCCCATCGTCGTTTACGTCGTTTCCGTAAGCGTAAGGTTACCCCTGCTATAATGAGGGGTAACCATACGAAGTTCCGTCGTTGCCATGTTAAGTATGGCGTCGGGTCAGCGTCTTTTTCCGTTGGTTACGTCGTTTTACTAAGTTGTTCGCGAATAGGGCATTGCGTAAATGACGATCAGGTCGTTTTGACGTCGGTTTCAACGACGCTTTCCGATGTGAGCTGGAGCTTGCGCACTGGGCTATTTTTGCTGCCGGCGCATGCGCAGTTCGATCGACGCGGGGGCGCGCTTAATTTAAATACAAGTCCCCCGCTTTGAATTACGCGGCCTTACGCTGGACCATTTACACTACGCCGCCGCAACTTACGGAGCAAGTGCTTTGAGAATACGGCACTTGCTCTGTTAAGTTGCGGCGGCGTAGTGTAAATAACTTGCGCTACGCCGCCGCATTTCTATGAGAATCTAGCCCATAGAGTGCAGCAATCAGGATGATTTTTTGCGCTATAAACAAAAATAGAGCGACTATTTTGAAAAAAATTCAATATTTTTTACTTTTTGCTATAATAAATATCCCCAAAAATATATAAAAAAACTATTTTTTTCCTCAGTTTAGGCCTATACGTATTCTTCTACATATTTTTCGTTCAAAAAAAAAAAATCGCAATAAGCGTTTATTGATTGGTTTGCGCAAAAGTTATAGCGTTTACAAAATAGGGGGTCGTTTTTGGCATTTTTATTAATATTTTTTTTTAACTTGTAATGGCGGCGATTAGCATTTTTTTCAGTACTCCGACATTATGGCGGGCACTTTTGACACATTTTTGGGACCATTGGCATTTTTATAGCGATCAATGCTATAAAAATGCATTTTATTACTATAAAAATGCCATTGGCAGTGAAGGGGTTAACACTAGGGGGCAGGGAAGGGGTTAAGTGTGTTCCTGGGTGTGTTCTAACTGTTTGGGGGGGGGGTGCACTCACTAGGGGAAATCACTGATCTTCTGTTCATACATTGTATGAACAGAAAATCTGCGTTTCCCCCGCTGACAGGAACGAGAGCTTTGTGTTTACACACATAGCTCCTGGTCCTCGCTCTGTACCGAGCGATCGCGCGTGCCCGGCGGCGATCGTACCCGCCGGGCACGCGGGCCGGCGTCGGGCAAGCGCCCCCTAGCGGCCGCTAAAGAGAGGACGTAGAGCTACGTGCTCTCGCGTAGCAGTGCCACCGTCCCGCCGTAATATGACGGCGGGCGGTCGGCAAGTAGATATAACTGCCTTATAAGTGATTTTAAAGTGGTATTAAACTGAAAAACAAGCATTATATTGCAGCTTACCAATCCTTAGATGTATTGGCTGCATTTGTTTTGTTTTCTTCCAGTTGTATCCATTTAAAGACAATAAGATAATACAAATCATTTACCACTGAAATGGGTGTTTATAATGATCAGCTTTTATTTATTAATGTAAAACCTTTAGAGCCGGTTCACACTGGGGCGACCTGGGATCCGACTTGAAGTCTCCCCAAGTCGTCCCAAGTCGCGCGGTTGAGAAAATGAATGGAAGTGAATGGGAGCCGTCTTAATGTACACTACTCAAGTCGCTCCGACTTCAGAAAAGGTTCCTGTACTACTTTAATCCGACTTGTAGGCAACTTGTACCCATTGATTTTAATGGAAGTCACCTCAGAAGTCCGATCACTGTCTTAACTGAAGCAACTTTCCAGGAAGATAACATACATTTCTCAGGAAAACCCCTCCCTGCCACAAAGCTGTTCGTTGTTTGATTGGCCACTGGAAAGCCTCCTGTCCTGGAGGCGACTCGAAGTTGCCTTGCAAGTCATGGCCAAGTTGCCTCCCAAAGTCGCCCTGGAAGTCGTGTTGCCCCTTTGTGAACCGACTCTGATCCTAAAAAGGAAATAACTGTTTGCTGTAACAGATTATAAAGTGTGAGCTGGAGTTTGGCTTCAGTTTGTTAGTGTATCTAAATCTGCTAGTCCATCTAATACTGCCCTCTCCCAGGCTGACAATGTTGCTGTCCAAAGGTGCCCTTGAACTCATTCATTCAGAGTGGGAGGAACACTCTAATACAGAAGGTGTGTTACCACCAGCCAGATCACCAAGTGAAAACAGAGGGGGAAAAAAGCCTGAGAAAATAAAATGAATGCAGCCACCATCTATTGATATGTAAGCTGCAATGTAATGCAATGTAAGCTGCAACATTTTTCGTTTTGGGTTTAACACCACTTTAACTTAAGAAATGGCCACGTTTTCTGACAGTTTCCTTCCCCTTTCTCGGCCTTGCCCACTGTGCCGATCATACCCACACCCTCTTCCCTTGTATATTCACAAAGGTCTGGTGTCATGTCCACCGAAGTTCTGCCACATGTTTCTTCTTCCCATGAAATTGATGCATCTCCCCACCCCATAAAAAAATACAGGGATCTACTGCACATGCATAGCAAGCAGGACCCAGCATTTAGTGACAGCTCTGCTGATCTCTAACCTCCAACACCCTACACACATGCCAGCTAAATCAGCTCTCAGCCCAACTGTTCATTGCTAATAATGTACATGCATCTCTCTTCAGGAGATCATGGACATGTAAGGTGACCAGATTTTTAAAATGGAATCCGGGGACATTTTTTTTTTTTTTTTTATTGGCAAATATTTTATAAGCATATTTTCCTTCAATGATATATGCAGTGTATGTGCCATGTGTTTATAAAATGATTGTATGATATATAGGTTATTTCACACATTTCCTCCCCGAGACAAATAAAAGAAGCCTCTTCAAATTTTTTGGGCTATGACTACTAAATGTTAAGAAAATAAGACGGAGAAAAAAAAACTTGGAGGGGGGATGGGGTGGCAAAATTCAAATCTAATCCAGGCAGGGGCGGCTCCAGACAATTTATTTTTGGGGGTGCTATGGTGGTGCTTGAGATGAAAGTGGGGGTGCTAATGGGGCGGGCTACCGCACACCTTTGGATGTGGCCAAAAAGTGGGTGTGCCCGGCAAGTGGGCGTGGCCTGCAAGGTTTCGTCATGTCCTGGCCTCTGTATACCAATACACAACCCTACACTTCCTTTATACAATTCTACAAATGGACTTGTTAGTGCAATGGCAAAACCTATAAATGAATATCCAGTGCAAATCAACCAATGTATTGCAATATAGCAGTGATGGTGTCACCCCCGCTGCAAAAATATTTAGATAAATTGCAGAGCTTCAATATGCAAATAATGGTGAAACCCCCTACATACAATAATTATAACAGAGATGCAAATCAACCCGTGTATCAGGACATAGTAGTGATGGTGTCACCCTCTCTGCAAAAGGTAAGACTTATTGCAGAGCTGCAATGTGCAAAATCATAATAAAATATACAATTGATGTACATATTTAAAACTTTTATAGGATTTTATATATAGGGGCTTTCACCATTATTTTCACATTGCAGCTCTGCAATATTTCATACCATTTGCAGAGAGGGGATGACCATCACTGCTATATTGCAATACATTGGTTGATTTGCACTGGATATTAATTTATAGGTTTTGCCATTAAGCTTATAAGTCCATTTGTAGAATTTTATAGATGAAGTGTAGGACAGCGCTGCATTTTTTGCTTTTTATTGATTTGCGTTAGATAAGGGAACCAGTTTACAAGATTCTCTTATTGCTTTGAGATTTGTTTTGGTTGTATGGTAGTTGTTTTACTTGATTTGTTATTTCCTCGGTATGGTAGTTGTTTTACTTGATTTGTTATTTCCTCGGTATACTGGTAACCACTGGGCCAGCATATTGGTGGTCAGTGTACCCCCTCTATGCTTCTGGTCCTACGTGCAGGGCTCAGGGGGATGCTAGGCACAGAGTGCAGGGCTCAGGGGGATGCTAGGCACAGAGTACAAGTTCAGGAATGCATTACGTACAGGTTCAGGAGTGCGTTGTACAGAGTGTAAGGTTCAGGAATGCATTATGTACAGAGTACACATTCAGGAATGCATTGCATACAGAGTACAAGGTTCAGGAGTGCGTTGTACAGAGTGCAAGGTTAAGAAATGAGTTAAATAGCACACTTATCTGCTAAAATCTTGATTGCCAGCATGCAGGAGCCGAAGCAAGAATGGCAGCATCAGATGGATCCCCCCACAGAAAATATTGAAGCAATATTTTGCTAAAAATACATTAAATGCATTATTGGCTGACACGAACACAACATAACTTATAACATTTCTGCCAAATTTTAAATTTAAAACTGTATTGAGGTAATAATTAAAGCTCTATGTGGGAATGAGGTCTTGGGGCTCATTCACTTGGGCCATGTGGCCTGTACAGTATGAATCAGTGGGTTGTTTATGTGACTGGAGCCACCTGGAGTTGTGCGCAGGCAGCCTATGTTACACTATGTGGCTGTATGAACACATCTGCAGGTCCTAATTTGAAAGGTGTGTGGGTGCAGGTGTTTTTACTACTTTTAACATTTTTAATAATGCTGTTGAACAGATGAATGAACATGAAGTTTTATGAATTGAACACAGTGAGTGATTGGTACCGATCACTCACTATGTTCACTGAAGGAAGAGGAAAGGCAGGGGTTGGTAAATAAGATATATTTACCAACCCTCACCCCCATCTTGAAACGATCCCCCTATGTGCAGAGAGCGGAGAAGAAGCCGCTGCTGCAGTTGACACAGAGGGATTAAGTCTGCGCGGGGGGGGGGGGGGGGGGGTGGTAGATCCTGGACAGGGAGAATGATCATGGCTTATCCACATTTACATTGGAGTGATTTGGCATGCGATTTCACAAGTCAAATTGCATGCTAAATTGGCAGCAATGGCCCTGTCTGAATCGCTGTGTTGAGCTGCACTGATTCCCAAAAGTAGTTTCTGTACTTTTGCTGACTTCGGGGTGCAATGGACCTATGAAAATGAAATCGTGCAAATTCAGCTCAATTCACACAATTTAATTCCCCGTCAGTGTGAACCTGGGCTCAATATCCATTAAAAGGTTTTAAAAATTCTGAGAAAAAAAAAAAAATAGAAATATAGTTAAATGATTAAGGCTAGGTATACACTGGTGTGATGTGAAAAAGCCTGCGAATCCTGTGCGGGTTCCCGCATCACACCTGACTCACAGACAGTTCACACTGAGCGGCGAAGAGGATCTTAGGACCGCGCAGGACTTTTGAGGGGTCAGGTAAGTATAAGGGGGGCTCAGAGGCAGCAGCATTCGATGTTTTTTCACCTTAAAGCGGAGTTTCACCCAAAAATGGAACTTCCGCTTATCCCACTCCTCACCCCCTTACATGCCACATTTGGCATGTAATTTTTTTGGGGGGGGGGGGGGGGGGGAGTGGGCGCTTCAGGAGGAGTGGGACTTCCTGTCCCACTTCCTCCTTCCGCCGAGGGGCTGGTTAGGCGATTAAGCTTAATCGCCTACAGCAGCCCCTCCCTGTAGGCGATCGCCTGGGACACATGACAGGTCCCATGTGATCGCCTGTCCAATCAGCGGCGAGCCGCGCCGCTCGCACATGCGCAGTGGGTGCCCGGCCGTGAAGCCGAAGGCTGTCACGGCCGGGTGCCCACAGTTACGATGAGGACGCGGCCGGGGAGGGGGGGGGAGGGAGAGAGGAGCGGAGCCCCGGCCGGCGCGTCGCTGGAACGCTGGAGCAGGTAAGTGATTGTTTATTAAAAGCCAGCAGCTACACTTTTTGTAGCTGCTGACTTTTAATAAACATAAAACAAGGCTGGAACACCCCTTTAATTCATAGATTGCATTAAGGTGAAAACAAAATTTCCTTTACAACTTTACAACTGGGACAATGTCCATATCAGTCAGTAAAGGGTTACACAGTGTTGTCTGAGCAGTAATACAGAGATTTGTAGAGGGGGATGGGGTGATGATAGTGTAGAGGGGGAGGATAAGTTACATTAGATAGGGGGGTGGGAAATTTGTATCAAAACTGAACAGAGGAGTAAGAAGCCATGCTGAATAAGATAGGCTGTGTCTGGAGGATAGTAGAACAGGCTTGGGGCAGTGAGATGGAGGAACGAGATCCACTGTGATGTGAGATAGAGAAGGAAAATACAGGAGAGACTGCATGGAGACTGACCTGGGCACAATCACTGGGGCAAAGAAGGGAGAATCTGAGCAGGACAAGTATCTGGAAAGGGGAGGAGTAACAAAACTTAGGAGGTAAATAGAAGATCATGCAGGGAAAGAGAGCCAACATCACAGTCATGCAGAGAGAGAATACCATGAGGCTGGGGATCCGCTGCTAATGTAGAAGACAGTCAGAGGGAGAGAGACGCTCGTCAGGCTCAGCTGCTGGGTCCTTCACTTCCTATTCTTCCCGCTCACTTAACTTGGCTGTGTAATCCATCCACTGAGGTGTCTAACAAAGGAGGCGGAGCTCCGAAAATAGGCCCCGCCCATCCCGACATCAACCTGACAGCTCCATTCACTCTCCCTGCAGCCATGCATCCCCCACCCCCCCATCGCTGAATACATGGTCACATTGACTGCTGCATGCCCTGCTAGCTAGGCTGTCAGCAATAGATTTAGGCACCACCCCTGAATCCGGGGACAAATCCGAGGACACTCAGGCTCTGGGGACAGTGTCCCTAATCCAGGGACTGTCCCCGGAAAACGGGGACGTCTGGTCACCCTAGAAGCCACAAAAAGTTTAGTGATGGAAAACTTCCGGCACTGGGAGCTGATTTATCTGAAAAGATTAGAGGAGATCATCAGCACTGTCACTAAATGGCAGGTTCACTCTAGAGGTTGTGGGAGTCAAAATGGCACCAATACTGTAACTGCTACACGCACAGTAGTGGCAGGAAGGCAATAACATTATGTTGCTACTACGAATGCACGATAGTATTAGGCCTCATTCACACATGGCCGACTCCGTCGCAGTCTGTTCCGACGGAGTCCACCAGCTCAGCGGGAGATCAGTCCGCAGAGCCGACGGATGACAAGCTCCGCTCTGCTCACTGAGCGGGGAGGAGCATGTCGAGTCCCGCTGTCCTCTATGGAGCGATCTGATGAAAACGGACAGCATGTCCGTTTTCATCAGATCTTACCCGATCCGATCCGCATGGACGGATGTGGACGTGAGCCCCATACGTTTGTTTTTAGCGGATCGGATCAGGTCGGATGTCAGCGGACATGTCTTCGTTGACATCCGACGCTCCATAGACATGCATGGAGCGCTCGTTCAGGTCCGCCTAAAAAACTGACAGGCGGACCTGAACGGATCCATGTGTGAATGAGGCCTTAATGTTCATATGTAGACTAGAGCCATCCATAACGGTCATACCCAGCACAACGCACATCCAGAGTTGTCCCTGCAGCAGGTGAGTCTGTTTTCCAATGGAACACGACCTTGTAATTTCTGTCCATGTCAGCTCAGACCACTGCCCTACCCCTTGGCTTCCACTGCAGTTTACACAGCTGGTAGGAGGCACCAACTACCACAATTCCTGCAACCATTCACCTCACAACCACCGCACCAGCATTCTCCCATCACTACTATGCATGCACTCACCTTCTCACTACTTTGCCTGAGGTTTACCCACCCCTGCCCCATCACGCTAACATCAACAACCGCCACCCACGCTTTCACCACCACAGCTGACCTGCATTCTCCTCTACCCTTACCATACTTTGTATACAAATATCCACTCTCACCACTGCATCTAAAGCCTTGTACACACAATCAGATTTTACGACAACAATTGCGTACGCTCCATCGGACAATTGTTGTCTGAATTTCCGACAACAGATATTTTATAGCATGCTTTCAAATTTTCCGACAACAAATGTGTGCCGTCGGATTATCCAATCATGTGTACACAAGTCTGTCACACAAAGATATAAAGTACAAACGCACATGCTCAGAAGCAATGCTAACCATAAGACAACATTAGCAGAAGTTTCCCAATAGGTGGCGCTAAAGGGCTGAAAAAACACATAGTACATATAGTACGTCACTACGTTCGTGTTTGTTGACTGAAAAAGTTCTGCCGTCTGTATGCATACGGATTTGTCCGTTGGAAATCTGATTGTGTATATGAGGCTTAACCCCCATCCCCACTCCCTGCTCTTACCACCCCTCATTACTTCACTTGCAACTACACCAACCCCTGCCTCATTGCTCTGTGCCACCACACTGATGCATGCCTCAGCATTTTCTGTCACTCTACCTATACAAACTACTATGAATTCTGGTAAAGGAGTGGTGCGCCCTTCTGTATTCAGTCTACTCAGTGAACAAGCACCCATTTCCTAGTATAGGTTGTCTGAAAAACTACACTGTATTTTTAATATAAATTTTTTGCACAACCATACCTCCCAACTTTCTGAGATGGAAATTAGGGACACCTATTAGCAAAAGTTTGTAGGCATAGGACGCACCCCCTGCCACACCCCTTTAAAGAATTCCTTTATACTGGCTTTTTGGAATTTACAAATGCAGCAGTTTATAAAATTGGATGAAAGGTTTAGCATTGTAAAACCAATTTTTTTTTTTATTGTTTAAGATGAGTAGTGCAATTGATATATATATATATATATATATATATATATATATATATTACACACACACACACATACACTATAACTATATATAAACACGACTATATAGATCAAACCAAAATAAAAGTAATTAGTATGTGTTAAATAAAATACAAACTTCTTAATGAACTACCGAAGGCTCAACTGCATAGCTCTATAATATTATGTCTATGCAATGCTACACTATATAGTAAATAATACAAATACAAATATATAAAAATTGTATACACATGAGCAGGAAAGAGAGACAGAGGGACTTTGTTAAAAATGAGGGACAGTCCCTCGAAATCAGGGACGGTTGGAAGCTCTTCATAAAACATACAATTCGTAGCAAAAGATTTCAATGCACTTTAAGATTCTGCAACTTAGTGCAATATATTTGCAATTGCTAAATGCCAAATAATGTATATGTTCTTAAAAGTTGTATAATATCAAGAAATTAAACAGCCAACGTCAGTGCAGTGTACAGGAATTCTAACAAATTTAATTAGAACGTCAAGGAAAAAAAACTTAAACAAATAATTGCATATACATAACATGTGTAAGTAATTAGTATAATGTGTTAAATAAAATACAAACTTTTTCTAATGAACCTGCAGGCTCAACTGCATAACTTTATAATATTATGTCTATGCAATGCTACACTATATAGTAAATAACATAATATATAAAAATGGTACTTACAGACTACTAACAGATCTTGCTTCTGATTTCACAAGTGCATGTTTAGAGTCAGTGGATGAAATGCACTAAAATAGAAATCTGTGCTTCTACCAGGAAACTGTAGAGCTATATTTACAAGTAAGGTGTACAAATTAACCTGGGAAACTATTTTTTTTTACTTCTACTTCCTTCTAGGATAATAGCTAGCAAAATATTTGCCATTGTGCTAATGCAGCTCGGTATGTATATTTCTGTGCATAATAAAATAAATTAGCTTGGAGCACTGTTGAAAATGTGCAGGTTTAACCTTACATTACCTGCAAGATAAATCACCTTTTATCATAAAACAGTATTTAGAAAACTGGTCATAAATTAGAACTATATTCTTTTATTAGTTTGATGCATATTAAAGCGGAGTCCCGACTAAAATAAATAAATATTAAAAGTCAGCAGCTACAAATACTGCAGCTGCTGACTTTTAATAATCGGACACTCACTTTCTCAGGGTCCAGCAATGCGGGGGAACGAAGCCCCGCTCGTCTCCCCCTCCTCCGGAACTGGCATTGTCACTGTGGGTGCCTGGCTGTGGCTTCCCAGCTGGGCACTCACTGCGAATGCGTGAGCCACGCTGCGTACTGTGACTGGCCGGGCAATCATCTGGGACCTGTGACATGTCCCAGATGAGTGCCAAGAGTAAGGGGGAAAGTGAATTTCCTTCCGGCGCCGCGGTGCCCAGGGAGGAAGTGGGAGCTGGAACGCTTTCTCTCTCTCTTAAAAAAAAAAAGGAGGGTTTCCGCCAATTGTGACATGTCAGGGGGTCACCTTCCCTTAAAGCGGAAGTTCCATTTCCGGGTTGAACTCCGCTTTGAATGCAAAGCCTTATTTTTTCTAGCAATGCAAGCATTTTTTTTTTTTTTTTGACAAATCGGCAGTTTATGCAAAAAGATTAAGGAACCTTGAGCTCTGCAACAGATATACAATATCTAGAAAAAAAAACAAGATAATTTTTTTGACAAAAATAGAGTGAGTCCCCATACATTGACATCCTGCATTAGGATGACAGTGGCAGGAGATCTCAACAGATGAAGGGGTCTAAAGAAAAGGTAAAAAGTAAGGCCGCAAACACATAATTTATTAATGCCATCTGTTTTTTGTTTGTTTTGTGTTGTCCATCTCTCTTTAATGTTGTATTCATCTGATCTTTTACAATGGATCTTGCTGAGAGAAAAATCAGATGTGGCACAAGAAACTTAACCAGCGTTGTAGGGGGCACAAATTAGTTAGTGAGTCACATTCAACAAGACTTGTTCTGAAATGTTGAGGACATTTTGTAGTTTCTGCATGCCACTGAGAATACCTTAAAAAGAGGCAGTCTCAGAAGGGCGGAGGATGGTATTTATTTTTACTACTTTGTAGTACATGGGTCTTCAAACTATGGCCCTCCAGATGTTCAAGAACTACAATTCCCATCATGCCTAGTCATGTCTGTGAATGTCAGTTTTACAATGCCTCATGGGATGTGTAGTTCCGCAACAGCTGGAGGGCCATAGTTTGAGGATCCCTGTTGTAGTATTTATTTAAATTTAACTTTTTTTAAAATTATTATAAAAATAAATAAAAATTTACGTAATTTTTTATTTCTGAAATTTTTCTTAGCAGCCCTGCTGGGGGCTTTGGCGAAATATCAGGGGTCGACATAGACCCCATATGTTGCACATTTAAAACAGAGAAAGGAGATTGAGGATACAATCCTTAATGTTCATCTCTGCCGCCTCAGCTGCACAGAATGAATGAACAGAAATTGCTCTACACGGTCTCCCTGTTCATTCACAAACTAAAGCATAGTAAACAAAGTTTACGAAAGAATATTCATTTTTATCAAGTTGTTATGGGTAAAGTTCCATTATAAAGTGCATTTGCCCTTCTATGTTGGTAGTGGGCACATACATTTGTTAAGAGATTGCTTAGTGTCCAGATATTCGCATTCCTGTCTGCACGTACCAAGTTTTTGTGCTTGAGTTTGGGCGTTTGGTCTTTTGGATGTACAACCTTCTGCACCAGTGTACTGCTGCATTTCTGAAGAATGTCTATAATCATCTACTGTTGCATGCCTGAAGTTTGTGATCCTCTCCTGTTGTATCAAGTCTATTTTTTTTTTTTCACCATCTGCAGTCTGATGGCTTTTTGTAGCATTACATTTACCGAATATTATGTGCACCCATTTGATAATGTCAGGGGCCACACTTGAGACCCCCTATATAAAAGAAGGTTGACCATCACTGCTTTATTGTGTTAAAATAAAGCAGGTTTGTATTTAAAGATTAAGCATTAGTAAACAGTATTATATGCCTCCCATATTCAGAAGTATTATAACCATCAGTGTAAATTATTACTTGCTTAAGCAGGTTCCCATCCTTAAGGCCAGCAAATATACAAATAGGCTGGGTGGGAACCTTACATTACATCCGGACACCTAGCACACCCATCTATACAACCTGAAAAGACTTGACACATTCCATCAGCACAATTTACCATTATACACTTAAAGTGATTGTAATCGATCACCTTGTAAAACAGCTCATTCAGTTTATTATTGAAACAAAAGGCAAATAATTTGTGTATGGATATTAAAAAACATTATACATTTTCCCCCCTTTGTATAAGTGATCTGCTCCCTCTCTTCTCAGCTGCATAAGAGCTGGGGGGAGGAGGAGAAGCAACTGTATGTTGAGCTTCCCAGTGAATGGCTGTGCAGGGGAAGCATGCTCATTGGAGGAGAGCAGTTCCCAGCATAGCTAGAGAACCATCCGCAGTATGTTCCCCTGCTTGGCGTGGTCAGTTTTTAATAGGAAAGCAAGGGTACTAGCAGGAACACCAGGGATTTCACTCAAAGGAAGCACTACAAAGAGAACAGCAGACATGTTCATACAAGTAAATGGCACAAATGAAGAATGTGAAACACTGGGGTAACAAACACTAACTCTGCACACCACACAATGCACTTTACACTAAGCTCACTGCAGCATATCAAATGTACAGAGTACAGAACACTTTAACTAGGTACACAAACCAGACAATCCCAAGCGTTATCAGCCCTAACCAGTTTACCCCTGTAAACAACATAACTCCTGTCAATGGCTGGCATAGTGTTCAATATGGTGGGGTTAGAATCCCAGTCAGGATTTTATAGATATAGATCCACAGAAAAGACACACATTATACACAAAGCTAGGGATGAGCCGAACCACCACCCCCCCCCCCCCCCCCGGTTTGCACCAGGACATGCGAACTTAACACTGTTAAAGTCTACAGGACATGGATGTGAAAAAATCAAAAAAGTGTTAATTATAAAGGCTTATATGCAATCTATTGCCATAAAGTGTTTTGGGACTGGAGTACTGCCCAGGGGACGTGTATCAATGCAAAAAAAAATATAGTTAGACTTACCGGTGACGGTATTTCTAAGAGCCTTTCAGGACAACCCTGGAGAGAGTGCAGCTCCGCCTCTTTTTAGGAAACACATGTGATCTTTAAAATCCCTCCTCTTCCACCATGGCCTCAGTTATTTGTGGACTCCGACAACTGGAAAATAAAGCACAGAGAACCACAGCAAACCATGATAGATATTTAAAAACATACTACTTATTCAAATACCTAGGGAGGGAAAATAGGGGTCGTCCTGAAAGGCTCTTAGAAATACCATCACCGGTAAGTCTAACTATATTTTTCTCAAATCGCCTTTCAGGACAACCCTGGAGAGGATAACCGAGTAACTTACCTTAGGGTGGGACTACTGCTTGCAGTACCTTCCTGCCGAAGGCTTGCTCTGCAGCAGACAGTAAGTCTAGCCTGTAATGCCGAAGAAAGGTAGAATGGCTGGACCATGTAGCCGCCTTACAGATTTGGTCAGGCGTGGCACCGGCCCTTTCAGCCCAGGAGACTGCCGTAGATCTTGTTGAATGGGCAGCAACACCTGTAGGAGGCACTTTTCCCTTGGCTTGATAACTCTCAGTAATAGCTTGTTTAAGCCATCTGCCTAATGTGCTCTTGGAAGCATTTTCCCCTTTACGTGGCCCCGAGAATATAATGAACAGGGCATTTGATTTCCTAAATTCTTTGGTGACAGAGAGGTACTGAAGCAAACATCTTCTTACGTCAAGAGTATGGAAGGCTTCCTCCCCTGCATTAGAGGGAACTGAAGAGAATGTAGGGAGGATTATTTCCTGAGACCTGTGAAAGGTTGAAGAGACCTTTGGTAAAAAGGCTTGATCTGTTCGGAGGATTATTCTGTCCAGAAAGATTCTCAAAAAAGGCTACGTGACAGCTAACGCTTGGAGCTCGCTGACCCTTCTTGCCGTAGTGATGGCCACCAAAAAAAATTGTTTTAAGAACTAAACTTTTCAAAGAAATGTCCTCTATGGGCTCAAATGGAGATCCTGTGAGACCCTGTAACAAAATGGATAAATCCCAACTGGGAAAGGTTTTGAGGGCTACCAGCCTACTTCGAACCAGTGCCTTAAAAAATCTTGAAATTAAACTTTCTTTAGATAAGGGTTTTTCTAGGTAAACTGAAAGTGCCGCTACCTGCGTTTTAAGGGTGCTGACTGCTAACCCTTTTTCCATTCCAGCATGGAGAAATTCTAAAACAGAAATTACATTATTAATTTGGAAATTCTTGGATGAACACCACGAATTGAATTTTTTCAAACTTTTAGGTAAATTGCCCTGGTTACCCCCTTTTCTGCTATCCAGTAAAGTCCTTACCACCTTATCAGAAAGCCCCTTTGCCCTTAAGAGATCTTCTTCAGATACCAGGCTGTTAAGTGTAGCCGTTCCACTTCCGGATGGTTCACAGCACCTTGTGACAGAAGGTCTTTCCTGAGAGGTAGCTTCCACGGTGGTTTTGTGGCTAAATTTTGAAGTAATGCGAACCAAGGTCTTTTCGGCCAATAGGGAGTGATTATGATCAGACTGGTCCTTTCTTCCCTGAACTTTCTTAGGACTAGCGGTATTAATGCAAGGGGGGGGGGGGGGGGGGGGAAGGCATAGCACAGTTGGTAATGCCACTGCTAGGCCAGTGCGTCTATGGCCAATGCCTGATCTTCTCCGTGAAGGGAGAAGAATCTCCGAAGTTTCGCATTCTGCTGGCTGGCAAACAAGTCTATCTGCGGTTGTCCCCATTCCCGAGTGATGGCTGTGAAAACTTCTTAAAATAAGCTCCACTCTGCTTCCACTATGCACCTTCTGCTTAGTAAGTCCGCTAATAGGTTCTGGGACCCTTTTAGATGAACCGCTGACAGGGATGCCACGTTCAGCTCTGCCCAAGATAGAAGTTGATTGGCTAGCTGCATGAGGTCCCTGGTCCTGGTCCCCCCCCTCCTTGAGGACATAGGCCACTGCTGTGGTATTGTCTGAAAGAACTTGGATGTGGCGGCCCTTCACGATCTGTTGAAAGGCCAGGAGTCCCAGGAATATGGCCTTCAACTCCCTCCAGTTCGAGGATTTCCTGGCTTCTGGTTTTGACCAGGTGCCTTGAGCAGTCTGCCCGTCTAGATGGGCGCCCCAGCCCCAGGAACTTGCGTCCGTTGTTAGGCGTTTTTCTACTGGAAACACCCAAGGAAGACCTCTTGTCAAATTGTCTGAGTTCCTCCACCACCAGAGTGGTCTTTTTACTTTTGATGTCAATCTGAAGTGTTTTTCTAGAGATTCTTGGTGTGACCAGGATTGAAGAATGTTCAATTGAAGGGGACGAGAATGTAACCTTGCCCATTGGACTGCCGGGATTGAGGCTGTGAGCAGACCCTGTACTGCCATGGCTGACTGATACCCTGAGGTTTGTCTGAACTTGGGCTACTGCGACTAAAACCTTCTCTATTTTTTCCTGGGGTAAAAAGACTTTCTGAAGGACCGAGTTTATGGTATAGCCCAGAAACTTTGTCTCTTGAGTTGAAACTAGATTTGATTTCTCCAGGTTTAGTAGCCAGCCTAGACTTCTGAGATGAACCTGCGAGACCTGAAGATTCTTCGCAACTTGATCCCGGGAGTCTGCAAAGAAAAGCAGGTCGTCCAGATATGGAACGACTGCAATCCCTTTCAGCTTCAGGGGTTCCGAATGCCTACGCCATGATCTTTGTAAAGATCCTGGGGGAGGAGGAAAGACCAAAGGGAAGGGCCCTGAATTGAAGATGCCAGACGGTGGGCCCTAGGTTCACTGCCAGGCGGAGAAACTGTTGGGATGCTAGGGCAATCAGAAACGTGCAGGTAGTCATCCCTGAGGTCTAGGGATGCCATGAAGCAGGCAGGGGTCAGCAGTTTAGTTATGGAGTAGATAGTGTCCATACGAAAATGTTTGTATCTGATCGATTTGTTCAGAATTTTCAGGTTCAAAATCAGGCGGAATTTGCCTGAGGGTTTCTTTACCAGAAAAATGTGGGAATAGAAACCTTGACCCTCTTGTTGTTTTGGGACTTGGACTATCACTTCCTGATTTATCAGATCCTGCAATAGGGTCATCATTGAGAGAGATTTTTCTTTGTCGGGGGAGGGCTGTGACATAGAATCTTCTCGGGGGACATTCTGAAAACTCCAGACTGTACCCTTCTGTGATGATTCTTTCCACGAAAGGACTTATGGGTATCTGAGTCCTCTGTGGGAGAAAAGCAGCTAACCTTCCTCCTACTGGAGTCAGATTGTCACTTACTTTTGGTATTTTGATCTGAGGGAGATTTGAAAAAGGATACTTCCTCTACCTCCTTGGGAAACCCAACGCTTTTTATTTTCTTCCTTATTTTTATAGGGCTGCTGAAAAGGACGAAAATTCTTTTTTGGGTTCTGACCCTTTTTAGGGGGGGGGGGGGGAAACGCTTTCTTTTTATCTGCCATTCTGTCCAGCACCTTCTCTAGATCCTGACCGAACAGCAGATCCCCCGAGAATGGCAACCCACATAGCTTGACTTTAGAGGGTGTATCTCAAGACCAGGTTTTTAACCAAACCGCACGCCTGGCTGAGTTTACCAAGGCTGCTGACCTTGCCGCCATTTTAATAGATTCAGCAGATGCATCTGCCATATATTTGACCGCTTTCAAAATTAAGGGGAAAGACTCCAAGAGGTCCTTTCTTGGAGTACCTGCCTCAACATGACTTTTTAGTTTTTCAACCCAACACTCAAGATTGCGGGCGACCCATGTGGCGGCCATGGCCGGTTTTAAACTAGTTGAAGTGGAATCCCAGGCCTTCTTTAATAGGGAATCGGCCTTCTTGTCCATGGCGTCTCTCAGAACGCCCATATCCTCAAAGGCTAGTTCTGTACGACATGACACCTGTGAAAAGGCAGCATCAACCTTTGGCTTTTTATTCCACACCTCTGTGTCACTGTCTTCAAAAGGAAACCTTCTTTTCATGGTTTTGGAAAAGAAGGGGGCCTGCTCGGGGTCTTTCCATTTCTTTTTAATCGTGTCCGAAAGGACTTTATGGACCGGGAAAACTCGGTGTTTGGACTCATCCCGACCTTGATACATCTTATCATGTATGGAGAGTTGAACTTTCTCCTCCTGGATCCCCAGGGTAGTGTATATTGCTTTAAGTATATCCTCAACCTCTAAGGATAATTTAAATTTAGAGCTTCTACTACTATCCTCTTCCTCTTCATCCGAATCCCTGATGGAGGGGAGAGTGCTAGTCCCTTCGTCCCCCGAGTCCCCTTCTGTTTGCCTAGGCACGGAGACTTTGGGGCTAGGTGGTGGTTGTTGATGCTCCCCTTGGTTTGTGGGGCCTTGTAGGAGAAGATCCTTCACTGAACCTAATGAACTTGCCAGTTCCTGTATTGAGGAGAATAAATCCTTGTACTGCTGTGAGGTTTCTTCTTCTACCAGATTCTTGATGCAAGACCTGCACATAGCCTTTTGCCAAGAGTCCCTCAAGGGATTTTTGCAAGATGGACATTTTCTGGGTGTATCTAAGGGCCTAGATTTGCTAACAGATTTTTCCTGCAACGAGAAGACGAGAAAGATACCCATATGTATTACTTCCTTCATCCCCCTCTTTTTTTTTTTTCAACACCCTAAGTGAAATAAACCAACACCAGAAAAGGACAACAATAAAGTGTAAGCTTTAAGAACCACCACCTTTTACGATTATTCAGACTAAGACCGTTCACACCTAGTCTGGAAACCACAAGCTCCCTCAGGGAGGAACAACAACAAACCCAAAAACTGACCCACTTAAGAACAAGGCACCGCTGTACCTGACTTACCTGGGCCTGACCGGTGCTTGCAGCGCCTGTCTCCGCTGACTGTCTCTCCTCCATCGTGTAGAGCGCAGCAAGGGAAAGATGCCGTTTTCAAATATTCCCGGCCTCACGCGTCATCATCGTGGGCCGGAAGAGGAGCACCGGTCATGTGACCCGTCCCTCAGACGCTGCATTCCAGGCCCCCCCAGGAAATAGCGTCTCCGTGCGCGACGCACTCTCCGGCCGGGACCCAGAGCTGACATGCAGCACTACACCGACCCGCGGATACCGCTCGGCCCCCGGGCCAAACCGCAGACTCTGGGCACACAGACACTACCTCCCGGGGAGCCAGAAACTCCACTGAGTAGGAACGCCTGGGGACTCCTGAACATGCTTCCTCCCCGTAGAGGTGGGCCAGGATGGTCGCAGCACACCCGGCTGAAAAAGTAGGAGGTAAGCCTATCCCCTCCGCCCTGGAGAGAGTACAGCTCCCTGGTTCCTTACGTTGCTTCAACCATGGCGGAGGAAACACAATAACTGAGGCCATGGTGGAAGAGGAGGGATTTTAAAGATCACATGTGTTTCCTAAAAAGAGGCGGAGCTGCACTCTCTCCAGGGTTGTCCTGAAAGGCGATTTGAGAAATATGTTTTTTTTTCAGGAGAAAAAGGAATAAATGTAATTTAAAATTGCTTGCGGCTGTAATGCATTGCCGGATCCCGACAATATAGATAAAAATCAATGAAAAAATTGGAGTGGGCCCCCCCCAGTCCATATATTAGGCCCTTCGGGTCTGGCCCCCCCACCCCTGAACCATACCAGGCCGCTTGCCCTCACCATTGGCCTTTGGTCAATTATGGCTCTCGCAGCAGAGTGTGCTGCGATTGTCCAAAGCATACAGGTCAGGTGCATGCTTTGGCCAATCATAAGACATCAATGCACATCGATGGGGCATTCCGCCATGCTCACATTTCCAGCGAACACCCTATAATATTTGCGTCGAACGTAGCTCTTCCCTACACGTAATCAACTCCACAAATGTACATAGAAGTGGAACAGGAGCAAGGGAGAAGCTTGCCCTGTATTCAAAGTATAAAATTATTTTTATTTTTAATAATGCATTGCCCTTCCATGTGCTCCTTGCTGCAAAGGCCAGTTATAGGTGAGGGCAGTAACCACCTGTTTGTAATGTTGAAATACTGGTGAGGGGACACGCTTGGATACCGTTGCTGCCATTGTACTATATACTAGGTGTTCAGTACACCCCTGTGCCCTTAAGGAGGGATGGCCTGCCTCTAGGCTTACCTACCCTCTGCATATCCATTATAATGCATGTGCTTTCATTGTGGATGCTCTAAACATTTAGTGGACTACAAAAAACATCAGGGTGCCTTGACAGGGCTCTGTAGCTTACTCATATATTTGATGAAAGCACAAGGCGCTGGTGAACAGAGTCCACGTGAAAGCACTCACTATCCTGCTTTTATGGACTGACGTCCAGGTATACACCCTAAAAATGCGTTTACATTCAAGATGGAGCTGCTATAAGACCGCAAACAAAACAAAACAGATTATAGCGCACACATACAAAATTGACATTTAAATCCTGCAAGGCTATTTAAAAATATTGGGATTTGGTCACACTATAATGCTCATATAGTGCCTAGCCCACCTACTGCGGCAAAATACCCCATTACCAGTGGTTCCTACACTATTCATAAAGATCCTGCATCTCAACCATGGGAGACAAACTCCTCTTTATGAAAGAACTGAATAGACACCTCCTATAAAAACACAGGTGGACACTAATGAGAGTAAATGAGGGGAGTGGGGTGCTCCAGCCCAAGGAACCTGGTGAGGATCCATACAGTATATAAACAGACTTGGGGGGCACACCATAAAAAATTATCTCACAAGGTATTCTTTAGTGAATTAAGCCCCAATATCCATGATGACCGCCACACCAGTCATATGGATGACGCAAATGTAGCAGAATCGATTTTGAGCTAATTTTTGGAAGAAAAAAAATTAGTATTTTAAGCTTTTATAAAAAAAAAAAAAAAAAAAAAAAGTTTTTTTTTTTTTTTTAAGCAAATTGTTAAGTAGTTTATTCCATTTACATACAAAAAACAAATAAAAAAAACAAAACCCCAGTGGTGATTAAATATCACCAACATAAAACCATTGCTATACATAAAACATTCTTGCAGCAATACACTACTTATGGCACAAACAATGCACTAGATTTACAAATATTTGTTTAGCGTTTTTCCCTTTCATAATCAGATGTTAACCACAAGGGGAATTCCTCGAGCCATCACTAAGGGGATCCCCACAATATATTTGATACTTTCCCCATGTACAAAAATCCCCCATGTGGTACACATTGCTTAAGTGTCAACGGAAGCCCTGAAGAAAAATAAAATAAAAATGCAACAAGGTTTTCAGTCCGTTTTATCCATCTTTTTAATACACATGGATATCACACATTGGAATATATGATTATTTTTAATTCTACAATGTATGAAATGGTTATATATGTTTTCATTGCTTAAAATATTATGCCTCATTTTCACAAATGTAGGGGCTGGCCTCTCGGCATTTAAAGTTCTACTTATTAAATGGAGCACCGCTAAATGCAAGAAGGAAAGATTACATGGTGACCAATCAGGATCCATCTTCGTTAAATGAATCATTTTACTAGTTATAAATGTGCTTTGCTCCTTGCAGTGCATATTGTAAAACAGTATACGAAAAAAGGACCCCTACTCAAATTTTAAAGCCCGAAATGTAACATCCAACCTGTACCAAGCCATGGTACATGGTGCACTTCCACCTGATATTCATAACCATGACCCTTTCCTCTCTGCTGTTTGGTTAGCCCACTGAGGTTTTATTTTCTACAATAGCAAAATCTGCTTTACAATAAGATTCTTGTAGGTTTCAAAGAAAAAAAAAAGGGGGACCTAAAAAGGAGGTCCCACTGATTCTATTCCAAACCCCCCCTTCCCACCCCACACTGCCCTCCACCCCCAACCCCCCCGCCTGGATTGTAAAAAGTTATTTTTTTCCTGGAAGCACCGATTTCTGGCAGATACCCACCCCCATTTCCACTCAGCTCACACATGAGCAGTGGGAAGCCAGCTGTGAAACATCAAGAAGTCACAGCCAGCTTCCCACAAGCAAGAGGATGGCACTGGAGACCTGAAGATTGGCAAACAACCGACCCAGGTGATGACAGCACTGGAACCCTGGACTTGTAAGTGTATGTATACTAAAAGACAACAGATGCAGTATTTTTTCACAATGACTAGAGCTCCTCTTTAAGCATTGTGCGATTGCAGAGATTAATACCTGAACTCCCGATGGCGTAATAATTTGCCCTGTTTTTCAAAGGGGTATTTGTGCTTAAGTCAGAGGTTACCCAATTTACCCTAAAATGAGTTCAGTGTAACAAACTGCAAATTCTGTTTTTATAGAATGGTTTAAACCAGTGTTTTTCAACTCCAATCCTCAAGGCACACCAACAGGTCATGTTTTCAGGCTTTCCATTATTTTGCACAGGTGATTTGATCAGTTTCACTGCCTTAGTAATCACCACAGCCATTTCATCTGAGGGAAATCCTGAAAACTTGACCTGTTGGTGTGCCTTGAGGACTGGAGTTGAAAAACACTGGTTTAAACCCATGTCAGTGATTCTCTTTTTTATCCTTCTGGGGGGGGTGTGTGTGTGTGTGTGTGTGTGTGTGTGTGTGTGT
Source organism: Rana kukunoris (assembly GCA_029574335.1). Taxonomy (NCBI): domain Eukaryota; kingdom Metazoa; phylum Chordata; class Amphibia; order Anura; family Ranidae; genus Rana; species Rana kukunoris. The sequence continues at coordinate 363,000,541 of CM056052.1, forward strand.
GTGTGTCTTGCCAAAGTTTTCCTTCACCTCTTTTACCTGTAGGTAAAAAAGGAAAAATTAGAGGAAACTTTGCAAAGATATGGGAAATCCAATCTTAGGACAGTTCTACAGGTCAGGTGCTCCCATTGGAAGATTTCCTTTCTACTCCAACAGATGCAAAATTTTGGTTTTCACATCAGCATCTTTCTTGGTACTTGGACCTCTCTTTGTACTGCTTGGGACTTCTGTCTCTTCTCCTGTCCTTGTCTCTTTCTTTTGCATCTTCCCTGGAGTTATGGTAACTACTACGCTCACGAGAAAGACTACGGCTTCTCCTGCCTTCTTTTTTCTCACTTCGCCTCTTCTCTTTGCAATAATCCTCCTCATGTCGTCGGTGGCGATCATTTCTATCAGGATCCTGTAAAAGCAAACAAAAGCTTATAAATACAAAAGGGCCAAGTCAGGGCTTAACGAAGAATTAGCAACCTGGCGCCTGGGGAAGATAGCATAGGCCTGCAGAAGGCCGCAGCCTCAATTACCAGCCCGACGTGACCAGGTGGCTGGGGGAGGTGTCTCCGTGCGCCCCCAACTCCCTTGCCACGCGATCACACTGGCTGGTAATTGAGGCCGCGGCTTTGCGGCCTTCTGCAGGCCTATGCTTCCTTCTGTGATCTGGTGCCATCTTGTGGTGGCCGTTGGCATGACAAGATTAATGGAGCTTCCCCTATGTTTTCACTGCCACCTCCTTCCCTCTAATTAGAACTCCCAAACACACACACACATATATTTTTTTTATTCTAAAACCCTAGAGAATAAAATGGCGGTCGTTGCAATACTTTCTGTCACACCGTATTTTCGCAGCGGTCTTACAAGCGCATTTTTTGGGGAAAAGGTATACTTTTAATTAAAAAATAACAGTAAAGTTAGCCCAATTTTTTTTATATTGTAAAAGATGTTACGCCAAGTAAATTGATACCCAACATGTCACGCTTCAAAATTGGGTCCGCTCGTGGAATGGCGACAAACTTTTACCCTTTAAAATCCGTATAGGCGACGTTTAAAAATTCTACAGGTTCCATATTTTGAGTTACAGAGGTGGTCTAGAGCTAGAATTATTGCTCTACCAATTGCGGCGATACCTCACATGTGTGGTTTGAACACCGCTTTCATATTCCGGCGCTACTCACGTATGCGGCGGGATGGGGCCCGTTTCTGGCTTCTAACTTTTTTAGCTGGCTCCTAGATTCCAAGCAAATCTGTCAAACCCTGGGTTAAGTGGTCCAAATACATGCCATATATATTTTAGGATAAATAAAGCTATTACAGGGATATTACCAGAAACTAAACATAATCTTTTTGTTTAGGGTCTGCACATGGCCCTCTTCATAGTTGTATTGCATTGAACAACTCCATAATGAAATACAAATATATAACCAAACAAAACAGATTATAGCGCACACATACAAAATTGACATTTAAATCCTGCAAGGCTATTTAAAAACACCTGAACATATTTAAAAATATTGGGATTTGGTCACACTATAATGCTCATATAGTGCCAAGCCTAGCCCACCTACTGCAGCAAAATACCCCATTACCAGTGGGTCCTACATCTCAACAATGGGAGACAAACTCCTCTTTATGAGAGAACTGAATGGACACCTCCTATAAAAACACAGGTGGACACCAATGAGAGCAAATGAGGGGAATGGGGTGCTCCAGCCCAAGGAACCTGGTCAGGATCCATACAGTATATAAAAACAGACTGGGGGGGGGGGGGGGGGGCATACCCTAAAAATGTGTTTACAAGGTGCTGCAATAAGACCGCAGAACAAAAAATACTGTATTTATCGGCGTATAACACGCACCCTAACTTTAAGAGGGAAGTTTTAGGAAAAAAACTCTGCAGGCACAGTTTACCCTCTATTTTCAGGGTAAAAAAGTAAAAAAGTGGAGTGTTATACGCCAATAAATACAGTAGATTATAGCGCACATACAAAAATGTGTGTTTCAGCACCCCATCCCCCCCTTCATTACTTTACCTGTGTTATATCAGGAGTCCTTTCAGTTCTCCCATAAAAGGGGTTTGTCTCCCATGGTTGAGATGAAGGATCTTCATTCTATGAATAGTGTAGGACCCACTGATAATGGGGTACTTTGATGCAGTGAGTGAGCTTAGCACTATATGACCAAATCCCATTTTTTTTTATATGTTCAGGTGTTTTTAAATTGCCTTGCAGGATTTAAATGTCATTTTTGTATGTTTGCAAAGTTAAAATATATCTCAAGGCAAATCTTTTTACTTTTTTTGGTTTGGCAAATACAGGTATGGAAGATTCACTCCATTTCTCCTGGTGACCACCGGTACTGAAATTTGGGGGAAATCTAATACTTTTAGTATTCTCCATGACTAGGCCATATAGGGTCAAACACGTTAGGAGGGCGGTCCTTAGGCCGGGGGCTACCATTGTCGTCATCTGTGCATCTTGGATTGTAGTAATGTCATTAGTGTACAGCAGTTTTTGCTTTCTCTTTAATATATTTTAGATCATGAAAACAGAAGGAAAAAAATGTTCCAGTGGGGACCCCTTTTAGCAGAGAAGATTTTCCCGATTTAGGGTAACAACAGTGCTGAAGTACAAGAGTTTGGCCCCTTTAACACAAAGGGTCAAAACAGGTCCACCTGTCAGTTTTTTCAGTGGATCCGATTGGACAGCCGATTTACACCCGCCTACCTCCAGTCCAATCCAGAAGAGGGATCTATCCTCCTCTGTCTAGGTGGATCAGAGGGCAGTGGGGTGTAAAATGTACAGTGGAGTCCATTTACGCTTGGCTGCTCGCAGAGCAGGCTCTCTGTCTGAGTCCGCTCTGCATAAACGGAACAGACATGGATGTGTAGCTCATTGAATTATAGCCCCCAGCTTTACATAAAAGACCTTTCATTAAACCGTCAACTTCAACATCTTCAGAAGGCAGTACAGATTCTCATTACAAAAAAAAAAAAAAAAACACAAGCACACTTGCCAACTAGCCTGCAAAAAAAAAACAGGAACAAAAAAATTGCCCCTGTAAAACACTTCATGTCAAAGCCAGAGGTTTTAGTTTTGCATATGTGAAAGCCACAGTGTCAAAGTATGCTGTGCTCCTAACTCTATAGTTAGGAGGGTCTGCAAGTTGGACTACATATAGAAGTGGATAAATTAAGGGCAGGTTAAAAAGGTGTAGCTACACTCAGCAAAAGCACAATGGCAGCTAAAAGCACCCAAGGCCCTAGAGCAGGGGTCTTCAAACTACGGCCCTCCAGCTGTTGCGGAACTACACGTCCCATGAGGCATTGTAAAATTTTGAAATTCACAGATATGGCTAGGCATGATGGGAATTGTAGTTCTTGAACAACTGGAGGGCCGTAGTTTGGTGACCCCTGGCCTAGAGGGACAAAGGTCACAGCCAGCAATGAAGAAAAGCAAGCTCTCTGCAAAGAGTGCACAGAAAGTAAGGACAGTGTAGAGATTTGATAAACTAAACTCCCCATGCAGCATAGTAGGGCCGAGAGCAAGAGCTGTAAATACTTTTATAATTATATATATATATATATATATATATATATATATATATATTAAACTAAATTTCGCTGGCTATAAAGGATGGACTGGCCAGAGCAAATAGATGTAAAAAAATATATATATATAAAACACCTATTCAAGGAATTCTGAATGCCCTCAATAGAAACCGTAGAATGATTATTCAGTGCAAGGTGCAGGTCCAGTTCAGTGTCTGCTTTGGATTATGTTGTCTTATTTGAATAAGAGCCCTAATGTACTGAATAAAGGATCCTGTGGACAAACAATGGTGTCCTTTTTTTTTTTAAGGTGTTCTTTTCCTTGTGTAGCCATGCACCATTACATCCTTGGGGGTTAGTCAGGGTATGCTGAGTTTGGGGCTGGTTTAAATTGGCCGGACAGCTCTTGAAACTTCTTCCCTGAAGCACTGCAGATGGCCTGGAAAATTTTCTCCAGCAATGCTCTCATCTAGGTGTCATGTCAGTGCACACAAGACAAGTGCTGTAACCTAAATGATGATCAGCTGAGCTCCACTTCAAGAAACAGTTAGAACGCGTGCCCTTAAACCCCCCCCCCCCACACACAAAATCATCAGGAGCCTACAGAGAAGAAGCCACCTACAAGTAGATACAAGAAGTGTTCCTTTTGATATTATCAGGACTTGAAGGTTGAAAACAGAGCACTTTTTTTTTTTTTTGGAAAAAGTTTGTTAGTCCCCTTGCAATAGAATTAAAGTTAAGTGCAAAAGAATAAAATAAATAAAATAAAAAGGCACACGTCTGCATTAAACAATCGCACCACACATATACAATGGCGTCCCTGGGGGGGGGGGGGGAAATCCTCCTAAAAAAAACAAAAGATGTTTTGCATTTTTTTTGTATTTTGCTCGAGCCGCCGCTGGAGAAAGACAGTCTCTCATGAGACGGAGAGCGTCCCCAGTCAGCTCCTGCAGGGGATTCCTCCCTCCGCTCGCTGACACTGCATAATGCGAGCGCTCACACAACCACAGCTGCTTGACCCTGCATCCTCATTGGCACGTAGAAGAGCGAGTAGCAGGAAGGACTCCACGAGCACTGTGGGGTCACACATCCCCTCTCTTCAGATACAACACACCAGGATAGTGTGGGCGTGAAAAATGAAAATCAGCAGTATTCCTGGCTGTGTGCGTGTGTACTATGCCTGAGATTCTAGCCTGGACCGTGGGTAAACTGCAGTACACTAATCACTGAACTGCATTATCTCCATCCCTTCTCTCCTCCATCTGTCTCCCTCCCCCTCTCCTGTTCTTTTAAGACATTCACAATTTACTTTCACTTAGGCAGGTAATAAACAGTGCAAATTTCTTTCCTGCATCCACAGATTGCAGGAAAGAAACTTGCATGATTCCCTCATCAACACAGACCGTGCCGACAGTCCCTCCTGCCCAGCAATTGTATTCTCCCGACAAACAGCAATTATCACTAGTAGCTATACAGAAACACTATTGATAATCATAATCTGCTCATTAATGGTTCAAATCTCAGCCAGTTCCTGCTGAACCAGCTGAGATTTAAACTGTCTATGGCTGGTCTTAGCTCTTAGGCAGCCCATACATTGATCACTTTTTTTCATTCAACTATTAGGCTCCATGCACACAGAAGCTAAAAAAAAAAAGCTATAAATACGTCAGTAGCTTTGCAGGGAGCCTTTCAATGTTTTTTAGCGTGTTTGCAATTGTGTTTACTAACGTTTTTCCATGTAGCGTTTTTTTTTAGCCTTTTTTTCAATGGATAAAAAAAAAAAGCCCCCAAAAAAACGCTGGCAAGCAGTGTTTTTTTCCCGCCGAAAAACGGCACTTTGAACGCAAATTTCGGACGTTCAGAAAAAAAGCCAATGAACTCCAAAGCTCATGAACACTAAAAAACGCCCACATGGGCACATAGGCCAACAGAGTTCCGTTTCTGGACTTTTTTTTAAAAAAAAATGCCAAAACGCCAATAAACTGCAGTTTATCAGCTTCTGTGTACATGGAGCCTTAGGTTGAATGAAAAAAAAAAGATCCAATTCCCCCATCTACACATTATAAGTGAATGGGGGAATCCTCCCAATGTGAACCAGTTGCTGTTCTGTCTTTGGAACCCAGTGCTGGCTACTTTATGGAGCTGATGTATAGGAGGGCCAGCACAATTTGTTGTTAGAGATGGGCTGGGCATGTTCAAAAATTCCACATGCCAGAGCCTGCCTGTGATTAGCACCGTGGAGTGTCGGCTTCCTGGCAGGATAGGGCACATGGGATTTCAAACACACTCAAGCCCATCTCTATTGGTTGTAGACAGTTGAGCTCCCTGCAGGTTGCCAACAGCAGTGGTGCCTTCTGACATGCTGATCGTGATGCAATCCAGGTGATGCTCCTAGTCAAATCCTAGAGTTTAATATTAGTGATTTTATTGATCAAAGCCCACACTTTACAGACAAATAGCCCACACGGCTGCTGAACATACGGTTGATTATATATGGTTAAAAACTTGGAAAAAATTGCGCATACCCTGTGAAAAAACAAAACTAATAAAGCTGCAATTCAAAAATGTTATACAACATAAACAAACTGGAAGAAGGGAAGGAATTGCGCTTTATGTGAGGCTGTACCTATTAATGGCACAAAATTGTAGACAATGTAAATAGTCAATATGGCATGTTGCCAAAACAAACACTAAATTTTATACTGATGGAGTTTAAAAATTTAGTCCAAAAAATATTTGTGAAAAAATCATGTGCATTGGCTATGAAGAAGAACACTCCAAAGTCTGAGATTCATGTGTAGAACAGAAGAAGCAGAATTTCCAGATAATCCTGATCAATCAACACCGCGATTTCAGTCACACGTATGCTTCACTCGAGGATTTCAGTGTGGATTCATAACACCGGAAAAAACAAAAAAGCAAAAAGACTTGCATAGTGTGAAACTGCATAAAAGTATAAATAGTAACCACCCGTGGGGGACAGCTGTATAATGGGGAGGGGACAGTGCCAACCCACCACCAAAGTACACACTGGCGCGGCTTTTTATATCCCAAAGTACACACTGACCCTTACCAAATGGCAAGACCCCCTCAGGATCGATATAGGCACTGGGAATGACGCAATTCAGGTTTCACCTTGCACCACCATATGTAGCCAAAAACGAATCCTCAGTAGATCACAAAGACAAAAAACAAAGACTTGCATAGTGTAGACTGCATAGATATATATGTTAACCACCCGTGGGGGGCAATCATACAGTAAGGAGGGGACAGTGCCAATCCCACCACCAAAAGGTACACACTGACCCTTACCAGACGGCAGGACCCCCTCAGGATCAATACAGGCAATAGGAAGAGAGTTGATCAAGTTTCACCATACACCGCAATACATAGCCAAAAACGAATCCTCAGCGGGTCACAATGGATGACATGAAATCAAAGGAAACTCATATAGTGTGAGCCTGTATAAATTTATTATATAAAAAAAACAAGTTGCACAAACAAATGCAGGATTGGAGCATAAAACAAAGAGCGCCGGCCGGCTAATGGAACGTGTACGTCCTCTCGTGTGGTTGCGGTGACGTCGGAACGTCTCCTCCCAACGTTTCGTCTTCACAAAAGACTTGATCCCTGTATTGATCCTGAGGGGGTCCTGCCGTCTGGTAAGGGTCAGTGTGTACTTTTGGTGGTGGGATTGGCACTGTTCCCTCCTTACTGTATGATTGCCCCCACGGGTGGTCAACATATATATCTATGCAGTCTACACTATGCAAGTCTTTTTGTTTTTGTCTTTGTGATCTACTGAGGATTCGTTTTTGGCTACATATGGTGGTGCAAGGTGAAACCTGAATTACGTCATTCCCAGTGCCTACATCGATCCTGAGGGGGTCTTGTCATTTGGTAAGGGTCAGTGTGTACTTTGGTGGTGGGTTGGCACTGTCCCCTCCCCATTATACAGCTGTCCCCCACGGGTGGTTACTATTTATACTTTTATGCAGTTTCACACTATGCAAGTCTTTTTGCTTTTTCCGGTGTTATGAATCCACACTGAAATCCTCGAGTGAAGCATACGTGTGACTGAAATCGCGGTGTTGATTGATCAGGATTATCTGGAAATTCTGCTTCTTCTGTTCTACACATGAATCTCAGACTTTGGAGTGTTCTTCTTCATAGCCAATGCACATGATTTTTTCACAAATATTTTTTGGACTAAATTTTTAAACTCCATCAGTATAAAATGTAGTGTTTGTTTTGGCAACACGCCATATTGACTATTTACATTGTCTACAATTCTGTGCCATTAAAGGGGTTGTAAAGGTACAAGTTTTTTTACCTTAATGCATCCTATGCATTAAGGTAAAAAAACATCTCACAGCACCGCCCCCCCCCCCCCCCCCCCGAGACCCGTTGTACTTACCTGACAGTTCGAATCTCCCGGGCGCGTCCACGTCGTCCTCTTCGGTTCCCAGCCTGGCCGTTGATTGGCTAGGCTGGGCGGATTGATAGCAGCGCAGCCATTGGCTAGCGCTGCTGTCAATCAGAGCGGATGACGCGGCGCGCCGGGGGGCGGGGCCGAGTGATACAGTCGGCAGCTATGGCCGCCGCTGTATCGCGGGAGCGCGCTCGCAAAACCTTTCCTCCATGCGAGCGCCCTCGAATGAAGAGGGAAAGCTTTTGCGAGGGGGAGCCCAGACAGCCACCGAGGGACCCCAGAAGACAGCTTTCCGGGCCACTCTGTGCAAAACGAACTGCACAGTGGAGGTAAGTATAACATGTTTGTTATTTTTTTTTTTTTTTAAAAGCCCTGACTTTAGTGTCCCTTTAATAGGTACAGTCTCACATATAGCGCGATTCCTTCCCTTCTTCCCGATTATATATGGTTGTACTCTTGATGCTAATTAATACTGTGTTTATTAGATCTGACTGAAAGGGACATCTGGATCACATCCCGATCAGCATGTCAACAAAGAAGGTTATACAGCATTACTGCTGCTAGGTGACCAGCTGGGGGATCGGCTCTCTATAACCAATAGTGCCAGCCTTCCCCTGCATGCACCCATGTCACCAGCACTAGGTCCTAATAGACTCCCGCCGCTGCCAAGGAGACCGATGCCAGACCAGCACTGTCAATAGCAGGGACAGGACAGCTGGGGAACCCCACAGTGGCAGAACACCAGGGCCCGGTGGCAAGACAACCTTTGCAACACTGATAGTTCTCCCACTGCTTTCGACGCTCATATTTTCTTGGTGTGCTCGTGACATACATCTCTTGTTTTCTGCCACCCTGGGGGGCCCCAGTATAGTAGGAAGGGAGCTCACTGCAGAACATGTGAAAGGGCTCATTGTGGGATCGTAGTAATGAGCCCCAGAAAATATATATATATATATATATATATATATATATATATATATATATATATATATATATATATATATATATATATATATATATATATATATATATATATATATATAATATAATTGCATTTTATAGTCATTTTTAGGACCGACAGATTTGGTATCCATTCACTCAACATAACCTACTCTTATTTTGCAAAAAAATGGCTGCTGGAGGTTTTATGCAATTTTATAGCCTGAAATGTTGGTTTTTAACATGTGTGAAATAAAGGGATTTCTAAATACAGCTTACCTGTAAAATCCTTTTCTTGGAGTACATCACGGGACACAGAGCGGCATATTCATTACTATATGGGTTATATGGAGTACCTTCAGGTGTGGACACTGGCAATCTCAAACAGGAAGTCCCCTCCCTATATAACCCCCTCCCCTAGAGGGAGTCCCTCAGTTTTGTAGCAAGCAGTATGCCTCCCAAAATGTTCACCCAAAAGAGGGGTGGGAGCTCTGTGTCCCGTGATGTACTCCAAGAAAAGGATTTTACAGGTAAGCTGTATTTAAAAATCCCTTTTTCTTTCTCGTACATCACGGGACACAGAGCGGCATATTCATTACTATATGGGATGTCCGAAAGCAATGCTTTAATGAGGGGAGGGAGACATCTTCCAAAGAAGGATTCAATTTAGAGGTATACTCAAATAATAATAATAATTCCAACTTAGTCAAGAAAAAAACTTTTTTTTTTTTCTTTTTTACAACCAAGGGTGCCCCTGATCCCGAGGATCTTAAACTGCAGCCTGTAGTACTGCCTGTCCAAAAGGCAGAATCCGCATTCCTTCTCACGTCTAGTTGATAAAACTTTGTAAACGTGTGGACTGATGACCACGTCGCTGCCTTGCATATCTGAGCCATAGAGATCTGATGGTGTGCTGCCCAAGAGGCGCCCATGGCCCTGGTAGAATGGGCCTTTACCGACAAAGGAGGAGGCAACCTCTTCAAACCGTAGGCTTGAATGATTAATTGTCTAATCCATCTCGAGATGGTGGATTGTGCAGCTGCCTGCCCCTTCTTGGGGCCATCTGGTAGAACGAACACCACATCTGTTTTCCGGATCTTTTCTGTAGCTTTAAGATAGGCCTTCATGGCCCGGACAATATCCAAGGTATGCAGCAACCCCTCCTTTCTAGATGTGGGTTTCGGAAAGAAGGATGGAAGTACCAAATCCTGGTTCAAGTAGGAACACCCTTTGCTGTTCTGTGTCTAACCTCATGCCGAGGTATTCCAACTGCTTTGTAGGCTGGAACGCTGACTTTTCCCGGTTTAGGACCCAGCCGAATCCTTCGAGGTACTGAACTGTGAGGTTTACTGCCTGTTGCAGACACGGCCGTGAGTGATCTATGATTAAAAGGTCGTCCAAGTACGCTAGGACTGTGACCCCTTGGATCCTTAAATTGGCCAGAACTGGGGCTAGGATCTTCGTGAATACCCGGGGGGCCGAGGCCAGCCCGAAGGGGAGCGCCCTGAATTGGAAGTGTCGCTGCCCCACCGCGAAGCGTAAAAATCTTTGATGCGACTGAAAGATTGGTACATGAAGGTAAGCATCCTTTATGTCTATGGAAGCCAGAAAATCGTCCCTCTGAAGCGCGGCGGCTGCTGACCGGATGGATTCCATCCGGAAGGAACGAACCCTTAGGTAACCGTTTAACCTCTTTAGGTTCAAGATTGGCCTGACATCGCCGTTGGGCTTTGGTATGACAAAGAGATTGGAATAGAAACCTAGCCCTTGCTCTTGGGCTGGCACCTCTATGATTACGTCCTGGCAAAGCAGGTGATCCAAAGCTGCCAGCATTGAGGCCTTCCTTGCTGGATCCTTTGGTAGCCTCGACTCTTGAAAATGAGGCGGAGGAAAGTTTAGAAACTCCAGTCTGTAGCCTGCGGTTACAGACGCCCGAACCCATTTGTCGGGGATCTTGGCTTCCCAAACTTCTGAGAAGAAATGAAGCCTTCCCCCCACCCGCGAGAGTGGGGGCGCCCCTTCATAAGGCAGACTTAGGGGCTGTCTTTGTCGGCTTGCGATACCATGGCCTCTTACCCCCAGGGGCCTGTCCCTGCGATCTACTGTTAACGTTGGATCGTGCAGGCGGCCGTCGATACTGCCTGGAATTTGAGGGCCCTGAGACAGGAAAGAGCTGCCTTTTAAGTGTAGGACCCCGGAATGTCTTTTTGACCGGTAAAAGGGTACTTTTGCCACTTGAAATAGTCTGAATGTATTTATCCAGATCCTCCCCGAAGAGTCGTCCTCCATGGAAGGGAAACCCTGCCAGAAGCTTTTTGCATGGGGGCTCCGCCGCCCAGTTCTTCAACCATAAGAGCCTTCTCATGTGCACCAAAAATAGTGATAAACGAGAGGCCTGCTGGATGGAATCCTTTATAGCATCTACAGCAAAACACAGAGCTCTGGGAATGTCAGAAAACTCTTCTGCTTGTTGGGTAGGCATGTCCTTTAACATTTCTTTTGTCTGGTCCTTTAACGCCTGACAAACTCCAATTGCAGCCACAGCTGGCTGTACCACTGCTCCTGCCGTAGCAAAGGATGCTTTTAAAAGTGTCTTTAACCGTTTATCAACCGGATCTTTAAACATATGTATGTTTTCCACCGGGCAAGTTAGTGATTTATTCACACATGGAGATGGCTGCATCCACCACTGGGAGCCTCCACCTCTTGGAGAATTTTTCCTCCATGGGGTAAATGACCGCAAATCTCTTCGGTGGCAGAAAAATCCTGTCCGGCCGTACCCAATCCCGAAAGATCAATTCCTCCAAGAGAGGATGGACCGGAAAAACTGCGTTGCTTAACGGAGCTTTCAAAGAGCCCAGAGAGGATACCGGAGGAACCTGAGGCTCTGGAAATGGTAAACTAAATGCCGAGCGGACCATGTCCGTCAAAGACTGCACCCACAGTCTCTCTGTCTGGGAGTCTGAAAATGGTTCCTCAGAGGTAGATCCCTCAATCCCTGAACCCTCTTGGTTCAGGTCTAGTTGATCCTCCTGCGATTCCAATTCCTCCGGAGAGAGAATCTCAGCATCTGAGGATACACCTCTTGGTGATGAGGATCCAACCCGTTTCTTGCCAGGAATAGCTCTAGCGATCAATGCTGCTATTCTCTCTTCTAGCCCCCCTAGGGATACAGCTAGCATCTCCTCTGTGATAAACACAGGGCTGGGCTGATCTGGGCCAGCCTCCGCACCAGACCCCCCTAATGGCTCATCCAAGGCGACCTTTATGGGAATAAGTTGCGGGGAAAGTATCGGCATATCATCAGAATCAGAGGGGGAACCCCTTTGTTTTTTGGTCTTTTTTGTACCCTTTGACCCCGAACCTTTGGAAGCCATAATACAAAATCGAGGGACTCCGCCAACAACAACAGACTGTAGTGGCCAGGAGTACAAAACTAGAGCTTAGGGGACAATAGATCACTAATGGCCAAAAACTGATGGGGCCCCGTATGTTTTTTTTTTTTTTTTAAATATATACAAGTCTCTTTCTTTTTTTTTTTCAAACATACAGTGACCCCAAACTTAGTTTGCCAGCCTCCAACCTGCTGCAAAAAGGGGAATTTCTTGGCTTAACAAAAAGGCATTGGAACAAAGTCCAGCATGTACTACCCCTCTTCCGCCACCGGGAGTCACTGTTCTGCCGCTCTGCGTCCTCTCCCTTTGAGATCAGCCTCAGACTGAGCACTGACAATGCCTGCTGATCTATAACAGCACAAGGCGCGCCCCTGTATGACGCTGCAGGCACGCTCCCCCCCCCGCCCTCCTCTCCGAACGGCGCGAAAAACGTCTATAAGACGTGGAACATGGAGGAGCCGCGCTGCTGGAGACCCAGGACTGCAGTATCAGGCGGCAGATTCAAACCCCCGGCCAGGTAGGACTCTCCAAAAGGCCCCATAGGGATCCTTACCAGTCCTAGGAAGAAAGCAGCAGGTAGCTAGCAACACCATTCTTAGACAGGGGAACCTAGTGATGGGGGAAATGGGATCATCCTGTCTTTCTCAGACATAGTGAGCAAGGTTGCCAATGCAGAGCATACTTAGGCTACCCCCCTTTTAGGTTACCCCGGAGAGCCTGCTGTCGAACCAAGTCCCGCAGGCTCCCCCTTACCTGCTCCATGCTGCAGGATGTTTGTCCAGCAAAACGATCCAATCTTCTCCCATCTCCGTGGGTAGCGTAGTAGACCTTCAGGCCCTGGGGTCCTATGAAGGTACCCACTGTCCTGGACCTATATAGCACCCTGGCAAACAGGAACTTATGGTCTTTATGAACTCCAAGTCCTGGGCCCAGGATCCAGCCCTCCAAAGAGGAGCATTATAGGCAAAACCCCACGGTTTGGGGCCCGGGTACTGTCCACTTTGGCACTGAGGCTCCTTGGACAGATCCGGTTAGCCCGCCCTTAATCCCAAGGATGTGGAGCAAAGCTATTCCGTGACCAACACCTAAGACACTGGCGAAAAAACTGAGGGAATCCCTCTAGGGGAGGGGGTTATATAGGGAGGGGACTTCCTGTTTGAGATTGCCAGTGTCCACACCTGAAGGTACTCCATATAACCCATATAGTAATGAATATGCCGCTCTGTGTCCCGTGATGTACAAGAAAGAAATTTAAAAACTGCCCCAGATAGGAAGTGGTTAAACAAAATCTAAAACCCGACATGAGAATTAAGTAAGCTACATTTGAACATCAAAGTTGCTTGACTGTCATGTTGATCCAGTGGTTTCAGTCATTTCTGGGTCACCGACTCAGAACAGGTGTAGATATCAGAAATTCAGAATTTTCAGACTTTGTTTGCTCTGTGCTGGTTTCCGAGTCTGAGATTCAGAGCTATGATGATGAAGAAAAGAGGGAAGGACGGCCGCACTCCAAGGATTTTCAAACGAAAAAAGTTGTCTTTATTGTAAATCCAAAAACATGTACAGTCACAGCAATCACAGAAAACAGGACAGCCGACGCGTTTCGCACTCGATCAGTGCTTAGTCATGGCTGTCCTGCGAAACGCGTCGGCTGTCCTGTTTTCTGTGATTGCTGTGACTGTACATGTTTTTGGATTTACAATAAAGACAACTTTTTTCGTTTGAAAATCCTTGGAGTGCGGCCGTCCTTCCCTCTTTTCTTCATCATCATTGCCATTTGCATTGCCAGCACCTTGGTAATCTAATTATCCTTGATTGTCTACAGGTCTCACCTGGAGCGGTGATTTCTTTTCTTTTGTCTTTTTTGAGATTCAGAGCTACTCAGGAAATTGGCACTCAAGAAACCAGCAAAGACATTTATGTTGTGATAATTGACTAGGAGGGTGGGGATTGATTATAGGGCTTTAGTTATAAAGTTCACATATTTAGAGAATTATGTAGCTTTGCAACATCAAGGTTCACTACAATTTATATGTCCATGTACCGTTTGTGAAACCAGAACTTTTTTACATTGCTGAAAATGTTAAAGTAAAATTAACATATACTTAAAAAAAAAAGCAGTTTTAGCAGTGCAGGTTGCATAAAAATACCTTTGACTTTTTTGTTCTCCTTTCATCTTCATCATCAGAGTAATGCCGTTTTTTTTCTTTTTTATGTTTAGAATGTCGATGACTTCTGCTCGTCTCCTCCGCATTGTCTTCAATCACAAGATCATATTTGCTGCTAAAAATAGTCAAGGTTGTTGTTTTTTTTACAAAGGATAAAAATATCCCTAATGCCTTGTACACACAATCGGTTCATCCAATGAAAACGGACCGATGGATTTTTTTCATCAGATATCCGATGAAGCTGACTTTCATCAGTCTTGCCTACACACCATCAGTTAAAAATCTGATTGTGTCAGAACACGGTGACGTAAGAAACAATGACGTGCAGAGAAAAAGGAATTTCAATGCTTTCGAGCATGCGTCGACTTGATTCTGAGCATGCATGGATTTTTGACCGATGGATTTTCCTATCGGTTTTTTAACCATCAGAAAATTTTAAAAAACAGGTTCTACATTTTTTTTTAAAACGATGGGGCCACACACGATCGGTTCGTCCGATGAACGTTTTCATCAAACGAACCGATTGTATGTACAGGGCATTACCTCCAAATCTGTGGTGCGCAACCTCAGTCCTCAAGTACCCCCCCAACAGACCATGTTTTGGGAACTTCCCTTAGATAAACAAGCTCTTATTAAAGCGGAGCTCCACCCAGGATAACAACATTTTACAATGTTGTTTGAAAAAAAAAAAAAAAAAAAACAACCTGAAAAAAATACTCACCCGAAATAGCTGTTGCTATGCGGAAGTCCGTAATCTGCCTCTTCCTGAACCGCGGTGTGTTTTCTTCTTCTTCTTCTCCTTGTGAATGGGGCGCGCTGCTTCCTGGGAACTGTGTGTGTTCTCAGAGAGCAGCGCGCCCATTCACAAGCCAGCGTGAGACTCACGCAGGCGCAGTAGGAAATGGGCAGTGAAGCCGTACGGCTTCACTGCCTGTTTCCCATAGTGTGAATGGCGGCGCGGGACCGGCATCGGGGGGGGCCGTCAGCGCGGGCAAGTAGGACAGGTAAGTGTCCTTATTTAAAGTCAGCACCTACACTGTTAGTAGCTGCTGACTTTGAAAAAAAATTTTTTCCGCGGCTGGAGCTCCTCTTTAATACCATGTCATTGATAATAATTTAAAGCAGCTATGCAAAGTGAAGGAAAACCTGAAAACATGGCCAGTTTGGGGTACTTGAGGACAGAGGTTGAGAACCACTGCTCTAAACACCAGCCCATAGGTACCCGCCCTCCCCCAACTACATTCGCCAAAAATATAAAAACAAAAACAAACAAAAAAAAAACATCTCTATACTTACCTGCTCCTCTGTCAAGTGCCCTGATGGAAAGGCACTCCCTCATCACGGACTCTGACGAATAGCAGCTGGTGCACCAGCAAAGACAAAGACATGGAAGTGGGGGAAGAGAAGAGCTGCAGGCGTGCACAGCACTGGATTGAATGAAGGCTCAGGCAAGTAAAAAGGGGGGGGGGGGGGTTGGGAAGGGCACCTAGGGCCTAAACATTTTGATAAAGGGTACCCATCCCCCTCCTGCCACGCTCAGGTCATCTCCGCTGCTTGCTAGACCCGCAAATAGTGACGTAGACGATCCAGTCCTTTCCCCCTCAGAGGCTGCAAGTTGAGTGAGGGAATGATGGCCCCCACTCAACTCAATGACGTAAGCGACTGCAAACGTCACTTCCGCCCAACGAAAAAGAAAGAGAAAGAAAGAGAAAGAGAAAGAGAAAAAGAAAAGAGTCTACCGTTTTACTGTAGCCAAGTGACAATTTTTTTAAAGCTGGTCTTATGCTGATCTGGCCTTTGCTTATATGTTAAACAGCAAACTGTGGACTCTGTTATTGTTGGATATCAAAATATTTTTCCTTTATTACACCACTTGAATATTATATTCTTTAGAGTGGAATAACCAATTTCAAATAATTGGAGGGCCTTAGGCTGCGTACACACGGCAGAGGTTCTCGGCCGGCCGTCAGATTCGGCGACCAGCCCGTCGGGAAAGGCGACCAGCCATTCACCCCGACGGGCCGTCGAGCAAATAGAGAACCTGCTCTCTATTTGCTCGACGGGTTTCCCCGAGGTTCTCGGCAGAATTAGGCTCCCAGCGAGGTTCTCGCTGGTTTCTGCCGAGAACCTCGGCCGTGTGTACGGGGCTTGAGAGAGTCATTTTGATCTTGGCATGATGACAACACAAAAGTCAATAGCAAAGAGTACACCAGAGCCTAACCTAAGAAGGTTCAAATTAATGGCACCCAATTTGGGACACCTTTAAAATTTAAATGATTTGTAGTGGTAAATGAAATGTTGTAAATCAGCCCTCAAAAATTCCACTCGCCTGCGGCAAGTGAAATTATGAGGAGTGCAAGTGTGGACAGAGGTAGAGGTGTACTGGGGAGAGGCGTTATGTTTACATTGTTTTATGTTAATGTTGTTAAAGTTGTTGTTATTTTTGTAATTTAATTCTGAATAAAACATTTAAGTGTCATTTTATGAAATAATTTACAAGGGCGTGTTTAGGGGCGTAATTAGGGGCTGGGTGGGGCAACAGGTGGCAGGTAACTCTTAAAGGAACACTAAAGGTTCGTATTTTATTATACCAATTGATTGCTGTAAGCTAGAGCATTTGAATATAACTTACCTCGTTTTTCCTTTTGACCTCCAAAATACAGTAATCCGGGTTTGAAAATGCCATTTTGCATGGTGGAAAGCAGAATGTACTCACCCCCTTCCTATGACTACAGCCCTGCGTGAAGATGCTCTCTTATCCCTCACAGGCATGGAGGCTAAGCCTAATGGCAACTGTAGTTCCCATTAGGCCGTGATGTAGCAAGAATAAATGCGCACCGCAAACCAGGAAGTCAGTGAGAACAACAATTCAGGAGTGACGGAGGTGAATAAAAAACAGCTCAATTTCAACAGGTATCAAACTAGTTATAATGCAAAACTTTCATTTAAGAGGAAAATATTTTTGTCTTTACAACCCCTTTAAGGCCTGGCTAGCAGCTAAGGACTTTAAATTAAAAATTATGAAAATGCATACACAAATGTTGATTTTATATGTAAATGTGTTTATGTGTTGTAGAACCCAGGAAAATCACCACTCTACAAGCCTCTCAAAATTCCTATTGCTGCAGATGCCAAGTACTAATCCCAGGAGCCAAAAAAATGACAATGTACACAAAAAGGTTTCACTCCAATTACATCACTGGCATCTCAGTTTACCCAGCCATGGATGGAAACATGCATAACCCTGCCTAAAGGCCATGTCTTCCAATGTATTTCACATAAGAGAGCTTAATCCTAGAGACAGCAATCAAATCTCCACGATTAAGCACTTTAAGGGTAAAATGCATTGGCAAGGAGTTGGCTTCAGGCAGGATTAGGCCTGTTGCCATTCATGGCTGAATAAACTGAGATGCCAGTGATGCTGTGGAAGTGCAACCTTTTTGTGTACATTAGGGTAAATCAGTTGTCTGTAGGCACTGTTTAAATGAAGATGCTTAAATGTTCAAATATGTTGAAAACGTCACCAATTTCCTGGGTTATGCTTACTTTTTAAACATGGACTGTACTAATATTCACTTTGCAAAGGGACATTTACTTTGCTAGGTTAACAAGCACTTCTTTAGTAAATCAATCCTGCTGTATTATAATTACAGCATTGTTCTCAGCAACAGGAAGCAGATGAATTTTATGTATAGCCATGTCAGTTCAAGAGAAGCCAGTTAGACCAGCTTCTGTCAAACTGCAGTGCCGATCTGTGTATCCTCATTTGGGGGGGGGGAGTCTGTGTTGTCAGAATACAATGGTGTTGTTGTTTAACCTACTGGTTGAAGAAAGAGGAAGAAAAAAAAAAAAAAAAAAAACATACCTCTACAAGTATACCCATATTAAAACCTGGAGGACGTGATCACACACTTTCAAAGGGTGCTTCTATGAAATGATTGGCTAACAAAAGTAAGGTTTATAGGAAATGGGCTTGAGACTGTACACTATAAAAAGATACTCTTGTTTAGGTCGGGCTTTGTCCTTTAGGGCAAGCTTGGACTGTTTTCCCATTTCCTTTTCATACTCTTTAAAGTCATCTTTTGTATACTTTCCCCCTGGAAAAAAAGAAAAAAAAACAAACACACTTTTGTACCCAATTTTCTACAATTCCTAAACAGATATTCCTTGAGAAATATGGTTTAAAACAGAGGTTAGTAACACTTCAGTAGAAAGTCTACACTAATCTTCAGCTTATTTCCACCAAGCTGAAAACTACAATATCTGTAAAGACATCTTAACCAAAAAAAACAAAAGCAGAACGAAAACAAACACACAGAAACTAAAATGTTTATCAGATATCAGAGGGAAGCTGTCAATGGAACACTGATCAAGGTGGCATAAAAATTTTTTTTAAATATACATGTAACCATTTTTTTTTTTTTTTAAGTTTTAAATTTCAAGCTTATAAACTTGGGGAAAAACTCATGGCAAAAAGCCAAAATATTTGTTCTGTCTTAACAGAGAACGCAACAGCATTTACGATTAACTGAAGGAGTAGCAAGCCTAAAACCGAACTTCACTTGTTTTAACTGTTACAAATACATGTACCAATATAATAATAATATTATTATTAATAATAAATATATAATATGTACCAATATAATAATAATAATAATATTATTATTAATAATAAATATATAATATGTACCAATATAATAATAATAATATTATTAATAATAAATATATAATATGTACCAATATAATAATAATAATATTATTAATAATAAATATATAATATGTACCAATATAATAATAATAATATTATTATTAATAATAAATATATAATATGTACTAATAATAATAATATTATTATTATTATTATTATTATTATTATTATTATTATTATTATTATTATATATATATATATTGTACAGGACGCCAGGGTTGGGTCCTGGAGGGACGCTACATAGCGCCAATATTTGGAATCTGGTCCCTTTAAACACAGGTTCAGGAGGTCACCCTGAAGGGGGTGAGAGGTCCCGGATAGATAAAATGGATTCAGAGAGGACAGGCTTAAAGTCCTCTCTGTCTTCTTTTAATGATATTTGGGGGTCCGGGATTTCGGAGGCTCTGAAGCGACAATTGGGAGGGAAGAGAGCCTCCCCTTCTGACCCCTGGCTTCAGGCACACAAGGGGTTAACCACTTCCAGGAAGGGACTTAAAAGGAAAAGAAGTCCTGACAGAGGGTGGAGTAGTTTGGAAGTGAAGCTGTGTCTGCAGGGAAGGACTTCTTACTGAAACGTATGTGCCTTTCTTATTGTTTTGCTGTGCTGAAGAAAGACTTTCTAATTTATGCTGGAAACAAGCAGGACTTTTGTTGTGACGTTTTCCTGGTGCTGAAGAAAGCAGTATTTTGTTTTGATCGTCAATAAAGACCCTTTGCTTTA
The DNA here is from genome assembly GCA_029574335.1 of Rana kukunoris. Taxonomy (NCBI): domain Eukaryota; kingdom Metazoa; phylum Chordata; class Amphibia; order Anura; family Ranidae; genus Rana; species Rana kukunoris. The sequence continues at coordinate 363,020,442 of CM056052.1, forward strand.
CTGACACGGTTTACGCACTTGTCTCGCGGAGCTAAAGAACCCCCAAAGTTCACAATATAAATAAATATATATATATATATATATATATATATATATATATATATATATATATATATATATATATATATAAAAAAAAAAAAAAAAAAACACACACACAAAATCATTCTATTAGTATAACGATGGGTACCTTTTCCTTTCCATTGCACTTTAGCAACAGACTGACTGAAGTCCACGTGTATTCGCCGGTCATCGATAAGCACATTGTCCATCTTAAAATAGGCTTTCTCACAGTCTTCCTCCTGTGTAACAAGTAAAACAAAATATACTGTAAGCAATGTGTGCATTTGAGGTTTTTGAATAGACAAACACTATCACTCAATACCTTTTCAAACTCAATAAAAGAATAGCACAACGATTCACCAGTCTTCCAGTCTCGAATTATCTCACAGCTAGAATAAAAAAAAAAAAGTAAAGACAAACAATAGAATGAAACAAAAAAAGCAAGGAACATTCATCCACAGCTTCTAATAATTTATAATACTTATCTTCTGAGCATTCGTGCCAAAACAGGCATGACAGTCACCACCCCAGGTGGGTCCACATTTTCCTGCCATAATACTCCGGATGCACATACAGCTTATTTAAAGCTGCCCCCCACACGATTCGCTTCCCCCCCCCCCCCTCCATCTTCAAACAAGGTGGATGAAGGAATCCATGGAGGTATTCTCACATCTGTACAACTGTCAATAGCTGCAGTCACTGACTGAACTAGATTTTGTTCTAAACTTTTCAAGAATGAGCATTTTATTTTCTATTCGTTAATGGGGTAAAAGCGACATTTGTTTTCGACTATAACTAATTTTGAAGCAGCCGCTTTCTATGGAGACACACAGTAGAGTCAGAAACAATGGTGGGGGACCTGAGAAGAGGAGGTTCGGGGGATTCTATACCATTGCAGAGCAGGCAAATATAAATGTTTTGGGACACAGATGGTGTCCCAAAAAACAAAAACACATGTTTTAATCATTCCCTACTCTGTATTAAAAGAAAAGAAAAAAAAAAAAACTATTTGGCCATTACATACTCGTTTAAGTGTAATGAGTGTAAAACTGTAGATCCTATGATATATTCTTTTGGATAATAGCAAGCAGAGATCAACAATGCAAACATTCGATTAAAACACGCAAAAGCATGAGTAAAAATATACCTTTTTATAGATCCAAATCGGGAAAAGATAATCTCCAAATCCTCATCTGTTGTTACAGGATTTAGTTTGCACACAAAGAGTACATTTTCAGGTGGCTTTATCTCTGCGTCTGGTATGTCACCAACCTTTGAAATGAGCAGTAGGCAGTGTCACACAATTACATGAAAAGTATGATGCTGTACAAAACCACAGCAGTGGCATATATTAAAGAAGCATTTATAGGTTTATAAAGTCCAGCAGTCTAAAAAGATATGAAGTAAGCATGCCTTCTGTTTTACCATACATTTCCCTTGTAATCATCCAGATTACTTTATGCCTTATTGTGTAGCCTAACAAAAGGAGCTCAAGCAATCATTACCATTTAAATACAAGCAAAAAGGTTTCTGTATTAAATGGTTATTCTTTTAAAGTTGCTGTAAAGGTAGAAGGTTTTTTACCTCTCCATAGAGTTAAAAAACCTTCAATGTTCAGCTTCCCCCATCCAAGCCCCCCTTATACTCACATGAACCCACACTTGATCCAGTGATGTGCATGAGAGCAGAGGCGCTTTAGTTTCTCTCCCTCATTGGCTCAGACACAGCAGTGAGAGCATTGGCTCCCGATGCCGTCACCCACAGCCAGGGAGGCAGGGTCAAGCTGTGCTCTGTGTGTAATGGACACAAAGAGCTGGCTTGGAAGCCAGTCTGTAAAAGTGCCCCCATAGCAAGCAGTTTGGTATGGGGGCATTCAGCAGACAGGAGGAGCCATGTATGTTGGCTTGGGACCTTGAAAGGAGGAGAATCAGGGCTGCTCTGTGCAAAACACTTGGCACAGAGCATGCAAGTATAAAAAGGTTTATTTGCCCAAAAAATAAGGTTTACAAGTAATTTTAAACTGTTATAACTGAAGCAATTACTGAAGCATCCAGTTGGAATAGTACAGTAAATTAATATAAACCCAGATAGTAATGAACATTCTATCCCGATAACTGAAAAAATATGTACAGATAATGCTTCCTTGCTTATATTCCACAGAGAGAGAAAGAATCTTATCTTGGACCACCATAGTAAATTGCATTTGTTATCATGGATACTGCTGTAGCTAATGCTGGACATAATAAAAATTCTCTTTTCGGGATTCAATTTTAACAATATTATTATTTTCTTTACAAAAAATAAAATAAAAAAACGCAGCTACTACTAAATGTGGCTGGTGACCAAAATGTTCTTTTGACTCTAGGAATTTTTTAGGTTTAAAGCTAAAAAGTTAGCGGTAAATCTGGGCTTTGAATGTACTCTCCCCCCCCCCCCCCCCCTTCACTTCTCCAAGGAGGCCGGTAAAATAATTCCGAGCATAAACCAGTTAACAAGCAAGCATTAAAGTGGTTGTAAACCCACTTTGCAAAAAAAATAAAAAAAGCTAACACCTGCAAGACAAAAAGGCATAATGAGCTAGTATGCACAGCATACTAGCTTATTATGCTTTTGTCTTGCAAGTGTTAAATACATTTTTTTATGCTATGCATACTAGCTCATTATGCAATACTCACCTGGGTTCAAAGCCCCTGCTGCGGTGCCCGACAGCACCGGCCAGCGACATTTCGTCCTGGAGTTACTTCCGGGTAACGTGGCTCTGGCGCTGTAATTGGCCAGAGCCGCAATGATGTCACTCCTACACATGCGCACAGGACCCGCCGGTAACGGAACATTCAATGAAAGCAACGGCACGTATGTGCCATTGCTTCAGTGTGCATGTGCCGATCACATCGGCACATGCAATACAGGGGATATCTCCTAAACCAATTAGATTTAAGAGCTATCCAGGGTAGCTACAGGTAAGTCTTATTATAGGCTTACCTGTAGCATAAAGTGGGTTGTAAGGGTTTACAACCACTTTAAGAAATTACAGCTTGACAAGGTAATACTTTGTATGTTAAAAAGCTTTGAATATGCATTTGCCAGGTAGGTGATCTTTACCATTTCCAGCAGAACAGCTCTGGTCTTGGCTTCTTTCTCTGCCAGCTGTTCTTCAATTTCTTCTATTGACTTTCCTTTGTTGTCGTCAATTTCTTCATCTGCACCAATCCTCCCACTCTATCATATAAAAGAAAACAATGATAAACATACAAGGACATTCTTTTCCAAACTCAAAATCAGATCAGAAAAGACCTTCTGTACATTAACTCAATGTAATAATATATTCTGTACAATACCTCAATAAATGTTTTTGAATAGGTGAACTGGTAAGACAATACACTGAAACGTCTCAGAAAGAACACTGAATACCTAGTAGTCTCATCTTTTCTGCAGTCATCAGAACAAGGTCCAGTAAAAGGAAGAGTGATAGTGAAAGTTCAACTAATAGATGACAGCATATGCAAATGTTCAATATATTCAGCATATTGTTCAATCTTTGCTCTACCAATGCCCATTTCTGGATCCACAAGATCCCAGTGCTCACCACAAAGTAGTCAAATCAGTCCCAAAATAAGGGAGCCACAAAGTGGGGACTTAACAAGTCCATGTGTAAAAAAAAAAAAAAAAGAGAGATTATATATATATATATATATTAAATAAAAATATAGGGAGGGTAGAAAGCCACAAGGAAAGCAGCAGTTGTACCCATAAATGTTTTAGGTGGTCACAGTCATGATGGATCAAGGCCAATAGGAGTTGCAGGCTGCATGTCCCATGCCAAAGTTAAACATTCTGGGAGTGGTCCACAGATGCAACAGTCTTGTTCTGCACAAAACACAACTCTGCAAACCATCATAAAACAGAGAAGCCTCATGTTTAGTTACAGTATATGATTAAAAAATAAACACACACACGGATGTAACTCCTCGTGCACTATCACCACACAATTAATTGAATCCCAAACAAATGGATACTCGCAAGCGGTTAAAAACAGGCATATAATGAATATGCTTCAGCCTTGGGTGGTGACCCATTGGGGGTTATTCACGACAGGCAAATCCACTTTGCACTACAAAAGTACAAGTGTAAAGTGCACTTGAAAAACGCACTTGCTGTAGATTTGAAGAAAAAAAAAAAAAACACAGCATTTTAGCTTGCACATGATTGAATAAAATCAGCAGAGCTTCCCCTCATTTCAGATCTACAACGACTGCACTTCCAAGTGCACTTTCAGTGTGTGCATGTAACAAAAATAAATAAAATATGTAGGCAATAGATTACCACAAGGTGATACAGAATTGTGAAGTTGAAATAAAAGGATAAATGGTTTTTCAAAAAAATTGTATATCTATGCATTAGCACACGTACACGTGCGTTAACATTATACTTTAAAGTGGTAGTAAAAATTCAGAATAAAAAACAAAATCTCCTTGCAAAAAGGTAATATAATATGCTAGTATGCATACTAGCATATTATGAGGAGTTTTACCTTAAAAATAAAGCCCTCCCGTGGAGCGTTGTCACGGTTTAGATCACAGAGCTCTGAAGGAACGGTATGGGCATGACGTCACCGGCAGCTACTCATTGGAATATCTCCTAAACCAGGTGTCTGCAACCCGCGGCTCCGGAGCCGCATGCGGCTCTTTTGAACCTTTGCCGTGGCTCCGGGGCGGATGCTAGCGAGGGGAGGAGGCCAGTGTTGTAAGTAACAGCGTTTAAATAAACGCTGTTACCTAACGATGCACCTTTTGAGGGTAACGAGTAATCTACCTGATTACTTTTACCCTTGTGGTAATACTGTACAATATCAAATATATCAGATAAGATTCCACCTCCACATGCCCACCAAATGCAATACTGTACAATATCAGATAAGATACCACCTCCACATGCCATACTGTACAATAGCAGATAAGATACCACCTCCACAGTCACCACCTCCACAGTCCTTTTTTTTCTTCAGATTGACAGCTGACTGCACGATCCTGTATATAGCATTAAGGTAAGAAACAATATATGCAGTGTTATATTTGTTTTAAATGTCGCAATAGTTTTGCAGCCCCCAGTTTTTTTTTTCCTTTCGGAAACGGGTCCAAGTGGCTCTTTATGTCTTAAAGGTTGCAGACCCCAGTCCTAAACGGTGCACGTTTAAGAGATATTCATTTTACCTACAGCCAAGCTTACCTGTAGGTAATAGGTGAAAAGAGTTTACTATCACTTTTATTTTTTCTCAAAAAATTAATTATTGAGCATAAAAAGAAATTGTACATACATGGTCCAGAACAAAGCACTTACTGTACATTAGATTTGTAGATTTCAATGTATAAAAAATTTCAGTACAGTATACAAAACATTTTGCAGATCGACAACCCACCTGCCCATGCAATCTAACAAAATGTTATCCATCAGCATAAAGTACAACCGTACAATCATCCAGTTACTATCATTTTAAGATTTATATTACATAGTAAAGCAGGTGAGCAAATATATTCACTGTGAAGGAGCTTAAATTTAATCGAAAAAAAAAAGTGGGCCCATAACCACTTAAGACCCGGACCAAAATGCAGGTCAAGAACCTTGCCCCTTTTTGCGATTCGGCACTGCGTCATTTTAACTAACAATTGCGCGGTCGTGCGACGTGGCTCCCAAACAAAATTGGCGTCCTTTTTTTCCCACAAATAGGGCTTTCTTTTGGTGGTATTTGATCACCTCTGCGGTTTTTATTTTTTGCACTATAAACAAAAATAGAGCGACAATTTTGAAAAAAATGCAATATTTTTTACTTTTTACTATAATAAATATCCCCACAAAATATATATATAAAAAAAAAATATTTCCTCAGTTTAGGCCGATACGTATTCTTCTACCTATTTTTGGTAAAAAAAAGAAAAACTACTACTACTAATAGCGGCGATCAGCGATTTTTTTTGTGAGTGCGACATTATGGAGGACACTTCAGACAATTTTGACACATTTTTGGAACAATTGTCATTTTCACAGCAAAAAATGCATTTAAATTGCATTGTTTACGGTGAAAATGACAGTTGCAGTTTGGGAGTTAACCACAAGGGGGCGCTGTAGGATTTGTGTGTTCCCTGTGTGTGTTTACAACTGTAGGGGGGTGTGGCATCATCGATCGTGTCCCCCCCTATAACAGGGATGACGCGATCGATGCTGCGGCCACAGTGAAGCACGGGGAAGCCGTGTTTACACACGGCTCTCTCCGTTCTTCAGCTCCGGGGACCGATTGCCGCACTCCAGCGACGATCGGGTCCGCGAGTCCCACAGTCCTGGGGCGCGCGCCCGTGACCCACGGCTGGGTACTAGAACCAACGTATATATACACGTTGATGTGTCCAGCCGTGCCATTCTGCTGACGTAAATGTACAATAGGCGGTCCTTAAGAGGTAAGAAAGGGTAAATTGTGCTGTCCTCAGGTAGTGACAGGAATCCCTTTTATATGCCCCCTCTTGTATTCATGTTGGCCATTTCAACTCATGAAGGAGAGACAATCATACTCAGACTATTCTTAATAGGCGATAAGAGGTATATAAATTTCAGACTCCTAACAGCTTAAGGACCCATTCATGCCGATATACGCCAGCAGAATGGTACGGCAGGGCTTTTTAAGCCCAGCCGTGGGGTCCCGCTTGCACGCGACCCGGTCCGAAGCCGTGGGACCCGATCACCGCTGGAGTCCCGCGATCGGTCCCGGAGCTGAAGAACGGGGAGAGCTGTGTGTAAACACAGCTTCCCCGTTCTTCACTGTGACTCCGTCATCGATCATCCCTTTTATAGGGAAACACAATCGATGATGTTACACCTACAGCCACACCCCCTACAGTTAGAAACAGACATGAGGTCACATATAACCCCTTCAGCACCCCCTAGTGGTTAACTCCCAAACTGCAATTGTCATTTTCAAAGTAAACAATGCATTCTTATTGCACTTTTTACTGTGAAAATGACAATGGTCCCAAAAATGTGTCAAAATTGTCCGAAGTGTCCGCAATAATGTCGCAGTCAGGGGGAAGTGTCCGCAATAATGTCGCAGTCAGGGGGAAAAAAATAAAAATAAATAGCTGATCGCCGCCACTAGTAGTAGTAAAAGCAATAAAAACTATCCCCTATTTTGTAAATGCTATAAATTTGGCGCAAACCAACCGATAAACACTTATTGCGATTTTTTTTTTACCAAAAATATGAAGAAGAATACGTATCGGCCTAAATCGAGGAAAAAAAAATGTTATATATATATATATATTTATATTTGGGGGATATTTATTATAGTAAAAAATATTGCCTTTTTTTCAAAATTGTCGCTCTATTTTTGTTTATAGTTCAAAAAATAAAAACCGCAGAGGTGATCAAATACCACCAAAAGAAAGCTCTATTTGTGAAAAAAAAAAAAAAAAAAAAAGAAGGAAGGACGCCAATTTTGTTTGGGAGCCACGTCGCACAACCGTGCAATTGTCAGTTAAAGCGACGCAGTGCCGAATCGCAAAAAAATGTCCGGGTCCTTTAGCTGCCTAAAAGGTCCGGGTCTTAAGTGGTTAAAGTAGAAAATGTATATGGAAGTTACAGCTTTTCTGCGTGGAGTTTGCATGTTCTTCCCAGTTTCCTTCCACACACTAAAGGCATGCTGGCAAGTTATTTGGCTTCTGTCTAAATTGTCCTTATGTGTATGCTTGCATGCCTGCATAGGAGGTAGGCACCTTTGACTGCAAGCTCTTTCAGACATGGAACTGATGTGAATGTACTATATGAAAAAGGCACTGTGTAAAATTGCTGGTGCTATATAAAACAAACACTTACATCCAATTGCTCCTTGGTGGGTTCTGGGGAGCGATCTGGAATAACCAGTCCTTGTGGATCATCAAATGGATCATCTAGAATCACAGTATGGTTTATCCTACGACAACAAAGTATTTCATGTTTATTAAAAATACAACTGTCAATTTGAAAACAAAAGCGTACTGAACAAAAAAGTCACTGCAGCACTTTAAACTGTTGTGTTGTGGTTTTATTTATTGGTTTATTTTTGTATAGAACCTTTGTTTTACACCACACAGGATGAACTGGATTGACTGGCGTCTTTATTCAACCTTGCAAACTATGTAACAAATAAAACTTTATTTTTTATTTATTTTTATATTCAATAAATCTATATTTCAAAAGAGTTTACATAGTGCAGAAGCAAGAAATCAAACAAGTGTGGGACCATTTGTCCCGCTAGCGCCAACATGGCCAGAAAGAAACAATACAATAATCCAAAAGTAAATTGAGAGTATATGATTCATAACTAGTACAGAATAAGAACATACAAAAACTGTGGCTATTAGCCTGCATTGTAAATTCCAACAAGGTATCTTGTAAGACTGTACCTAGGGAATCTGGCTTGGGAGACCTGGGGAGAAACCAGCCACCCCTAATGGGAGCATACTGTGGCCGGGATTCAAACCCCCGAAATTGGAGCTAAAAGACAAACTTGGTCACATACAGTCTGGTTAAAATACCAACTACACTCGAAGGCCAGAAGAAGAAGAAAAGAAAGCAAAAGAGAAAAAGAGAGGAAAGAAGAGAAACCGACTTGGGAAGAGCTGGAGGAAGAGTGATTTGGTTATAGACCGATTAAAGCAGGACCTTAATGTAGGAGGCCCCTTGGCTTCCAAGTTTGTTCGAATTTTTCCGTGCGGTCCAGGAGTACGCTAGCTATTTTCTCTTGTGCCATAATCCAGGAGATTTTCCTTTTAGCTAAAAGAGTTGATACAGATGTTTTTTTCCAGGCTTTGGCCAGAGTGAGTTTGGCGCCGAAGAGGATAAAAAAAAAAGAGATCAAGCGTTGTGTACTCCTGGACACTGCCTGGGCTGGAAAATTCAAAAGGGCAATCAGGGGAGATGTAGGGATGGGTGCTTCAGTGATCTTACGAATCCAGGAGAAGATTTTATTCCAAAAACTCCGTATTCTGGGGCATCCCCACCACACATGTAACATATCACCCCTATGGTTACAGCCCCAAAAACACAGGGGGGCGACGTTAGGTACATCTTGGCTAGCTTCGAGGGGACCAGATACCATCTGGAGAGAACCTTAATGCTAGCTTCCACAAGGTTAGAATTGAGGACCCCCTTGCAAGATTGAGAGAAGTTTCTATTCCATGTCTCTAATGTCCATTGTTGAGATAAATCCTTCTCCCAAGCCAGCATGAAGTCTTGGAGCCAGTGGAGGAAAGTGCCCTGTAAATTACCATGATTCCTCCCCTCTGCTCATCTGCCTGGCCACACCATTGTTCGTATGACGCAAGTCATGGGCTATGGGCATGTGCTGTCCATTGTTTATGTAGGAAGGATGAGATCTGAGCATAGCGAAAAAGTTCTGTCTGAGGCATGTTTAAATGTTTGGTGTAAAATGTTTTAGAGTGAGGGCCCGCGGGACTGAAAAAGTGACCTATTCTATACATTCCCTTATCCATACACCATTTGAACGTTTTTAAAACTTTGTTTTTATGACAACGCCTTAAGGCCCCTTTCACACTAGGTGGACTCAGTCTCAGCAGAGTTCGCCAGCTCAGCGGGAGATCTCTGTGATTCTCAGCTGAGCCGGCGGATGACAAGTCCCTTTCTGCTCAAAACAGGGGGGGGGGCGCGCTGTCTCCTATGGAGAGATCTGATGAAAACGGACAGCATGTCAGTTTTCATCAGATCTCACCCGATCTGATGGTGACGTATCACCATCCATCTGATTTTAGCGCATCGGATCGGGTTGGATGTCAACGGACACGTCTCTGCTGACATTCGACGCATAGAGCGGCCATTCAGGTCCACTGACAAATATGACAGGTGGACCTGAACGGTCCGACCATGTGAAAGGGGACTTACAGAGCACCGATAGCTAAAAACCAGAGCAGTATAAGCACCTTGCCACATAACTGGCTTAGTCTTCAGCCTTTCCAAACCTTTCTAAATATTACTTGGCTGCCCAATTACACCTCTTGGCTTCCTGGCTCACTTTGCTTGCAGACAACTGCTAGACGGAGTTGGAGAAGTTGACCCCAGTCCACCCCAACTCCACGCTACTGGGAGCAGTCCAACATCCCTTGCTGGGTACTCTGGAGAACATGTTTTTATTTTCTTCTAGGTCTTATTACCTCTAGAACATAGATTTACTTTAGCAGTAAAAAAAAAAAAAAAAAAAAATACATTAACAATCTGAGTGACGTCATCTTCAAAAATATCCTCCCTCATTCCTTGGCTTTAGGACATCAGCCACAAACAGTATTGATGAAAAAAAAATAAAAAAAGGGGAGTGCTTTCAAAAGCTTTTTGGAGGTCTAAAGAACTTGCTATAATTGCAAAAAGGTCTGCACACCTACTCGAAAGTTTGTCATGGGAACTGTGATAGTCCTGAAGAAAAGAATCTGTATGAACATTGTATGCATTCTTAGGTGTTGCAGTGGAGTCTTATGGAGGACTAGCTGTCACAGTAGACGAATCAACTAAAGACATGGTTCATACACCGTTAGACCAAACGCATTATTTATTTTTTTAGATATTTTTGTATTTTTTTTTTTAGCCTTGACAAAACAAAATCAGCCTTTTCTGCAGAAGTAAATTGGGTACATAAATTAGGAGAAATATGAACTAGAAAAATAAATATTTAAAACCAAGATTGGGCAGTTAGAGGGAGATGTCGGAATTTTAGAAGGGATTGATAGGAATCGTAATTTTATCTGCTTTTATTTAAAATGCTGTTTGTTAGGTTTTGTAAGTGTTATGAAACTTAGTTTGTTTCATTTTCTCAATATCACTGCCTGTAAATATTCACATCTAGTTAGGCCCTACACAGCTTTAACTGTCACCAAAAGAATCTTTACACTGAATAGTCAAGAACCCAACTGTCCACAAACAGTGTATGAATTGTTGTTAAAGGGCTGTTATGTTTTCGAATTCCATTTTTATTTTTTTATTTTCTGAGAGCAATAGTTAAGTGGTCAATTTGTAATTTGACCAAGAGATGGGATTTAATGGCTATTCGGCCATTAAACATTTATTCATAAGTATCAAAACATGCGTTTCTGACTAAGCAGATATACTTCGTACAAATGTCAGAAGTCACAGGATGCAACGGCTGTTTTGGTTGTGGTCAAATGCCAATCACACCTTCAACTGTGAAAAGGTCTATATCTGGCTTTCCCACAGATGTAGGGAAGTGACGTGTATATGTTAAGTCACCATCTGCATAGAAATGAATATCACCAAAGATCGGACTTCAAAAGATTCCTTTTCAAAAGGTGCCACCCCCTTCAGAATGTATACATTGTACTATGAAGCTCTCAGCTTTTTTAGAATAATTTTCAACGTATCACCATGTACTGTAATGCTCTCCTTGCTTGTGAATAGCTACATGCTTGAATATTACAGTGCCTTGCGAAAGTATTCGGCCCCCTTGAACTTTGCGACCTTTTGCCACATTTCAGGCTTCAAACATAAAGATATAAAACTGTAATTTTTTGTGAAGAAATTTATTGGATATTTCAAACTTTAGCAAATAAAAAACTGAAAAAAAATTGGGCGTGCAAAATTTTTCAGCCCCTTTACTTACAGTGCAGCAAACTCTCTCCAGAAGTTCAGTGAGGATCTCTGAATGATCCAATGTTGACCTAAATGACTAATGATGATAAATAGAATCCACCTGTGTGTAATCAAGTCTCCGTATAAATGCACCTGCACTGTGATAGTCTCAGAGGTCCGTTTAAAGCGCAGAGAGCATCATGAAGAACAAGGAATACACCTGGCAGGTCTGAGATACGGTTGTGGAGAAGTTTAAAGCCGGATTTGGATACAAAAAGATTTCCCAAGCTTTAAACATCCCAAGGAGCACTGTGAAATCGATAATATTGAAATGGAAGGAGTATCAGACCACTGAAAATCTACGAAGACCTGGCCGTCCCTCTAAACTTTCAGCTCATACAAGGAGAAGACTGATCAGAGATGCAGTCAAGAGGCCCATGATCACTCTGGATGAACTGCAGAGATCTACAGCTGAGGTGGGAGACTCTGTCCATAGGACAACAATCAGTCGTATACTGCACAAATCTGGCCTTTATGGAAGAGTGGCAAGAAAAAAAGCCATTTCTTAAAGATATCCATAAAAAGTGTTGTTTACAGTTTGCCACAAGCCACACCAAACATGTGAAAGAAGATGCTCTGGTCAGATGAAACCAAAATCCAACTTTTTGGCAACAATGCAAAACGTTATGTTTGGTGTAAAAGCAACACAGCTCATCACCCTGAACACACCATCCCCACTGTCAAACATGGTGGTGGCAGCATCATGGTTTGGGCCTGCTTTTCTTCAGCAGGGACAGGGAAGATGGTTAAAATTGATGGGAAGATGGATGGAGCCAAATACAGGACCATTCTGGAAGAAAACCTGATGGAGTCTGCAAAAGACCTGAGACTGGGACGGAAATTTGTCTTCCAACAAGACAATGATCCAAAACATAAAGCAAAATCTACAATGGAATGGTTCACAAATAAACATATCCAGGTGTTAGAATGGCCAAGTCAAGGTCCAGACCTGAATCCAATCGAGAATCTGTGGAAAGAACTGAAAACTGCTGTTCACAAACGCTCTCCATCCAACCTCACTGAGCTTGAGCAAAAATGTCAGTCTCTCGATGTGCAAAACTGATAGAGACATACCCCAAGCGACTTAAAGCTGTAATCACAGCAAAAGGTGGCGCTACAAAGTATTAACTTAAGGGGGCTGAATAATTTTGCACGCCCAATTTTTCAGTTTTTTTATTTGTTAAAAAAGTTAGAAATATCCAATAAATTCCGTTCCACTTCATGATTGTGTCCCACTTGTTGTTGATTCTTCACAAACAATTACAGTTTTATACCTTTATGTTTGAAGCCTGAAATGTGGCAAAAGGTCGCAAAGTTCAAGGGGGCCGAATACTTTCGCAAGGCACTGTAAAATACATCTTTTTGAATGTGGTTCAGCAGTCAACATGTTACAGAAACCGCTTGAGTTCTGGGATTTCCCCATCAAGCAGAAAGACTGAAAAACTAAACAATTGAGCATCTCACTAGGTTGGGGAGAGGATGTCTCCTCTTTGACTATATCTGCTAGGTAGGATCTGCATAACGGCCTTGTCCAAAAACCCATAGGGGAAGATTTATAGGAGGGACATCTCTTTTTGGGAAGAGGGGGACTGTGCTTGGTCTTTTCTCTGGCTTTTGCCTGAAAGACACCCACATGGAAAAAAAAACAAAAAAAAAACCACATACTTCAGGTCTGACCAGAGGACCGGAAATACACAAGCCAAAGCTACCTCCCTCTCCTGCGTTACAGCGCCCGGAACCGTAAGTCGCTGCACACCACCCGAAGTCCCGCCCCATCTGGCAAGGACATAGCCCGCCACCCAGGACAAGTGGAGGCTTTGATGCTAGAGAAGCCGCGCTGCATAGCGCAGCCCCCGCACTCAGCACGCACCCTCCGTTCTATCGGTGCAGGACCCTCCGCTGGCCTCTACCGGCGCCGGACTTGAGGAGAGAAGTACCCAAACACTTCCCACCCAATGGTGGAGTAAACCCTACAACTGAAGCCATGGTGGAAGTGTCCAGGCTTTAAAATGGTGACTGCAGTGCTGTCCTGAAAGACTAGGCAAAAAAATAAGGTTTTAATGTTACTACAGCAAAAAGGATCAAGTTCATTCATGGTTTCAGATGGAAAATCTCAACATTGGAGAACCTGTGGTTTACAGAAAACTGGTCCTACAGAAAAAAAACGTATCCTGCATACCTGATGTCTTGAAAAGGAACAAAATCTTTATCCACAAAAGTCTCATTAATTTTCTTCAGTACATCCATTCCTTCCGTTACTTCTCCAAATACTGTGTGCACCCCATCCAAATAATCCAGATTCTCCCCTGTTGTGATCAGAAACTAAAAAGGGAAAAAAATAAAATAAAATCATAGCGTAAATCCTAAAAGAAATCAGTTCACAAGAGTAGTGAAAAAACAAACACACACACACACACACAATTTGGAATATGGAGTATGGAGTAGAAAGGATTAAAAACTGCATTCTCAGTACTGTTTAGAAATAAAACCTGTAATGGATCAGCATGCACACAATGTTGCTGTTACAGACAGCAAGAGAAATATGAGTACACATATGTAATCTTAAAGGGGTTGTAAAGGAAAACATATTTTTTCATAATAAGCATTCTTTACCTGCAGACATTCCTCTTAACTTCCTCATTGTTTCTTTTTGCTCAGAAGTTGCTCTATTTCTTCTCTGTTCACTTCCTGCTTGTCTGATCGTTACTCACCACCGTGAAGGGAGGCTTTACTGCGGTGGTCAGTGACGTGCTCGCCCCCTCCTGGGAACTACATCTGTGTGGCAGGATGCTCTCTACGTGTTAAGAGACTTCAAGGAGGTGTTTGTTACTGGGCGTGCCGCAATTCACACTGAGAAAAGTAGTTCTTACATAAACGAGCGCCGCAAACCAGGAAGTGAATGAGAGAACAGAAACTAGAATGCCGGAGGTGATATAGATGAAGGAATTTAATAGGTATTTACTAATTTTTTAACAGAATCATTACACTATTCTGTCTACCTTGCATACTTTAATTTTAGGGAAAAAAAAAAGTTTCCTTTACAACTCCTTTAAAGAAAAGATAACGAAGGACATCGGGAGAGGACGCCTTTTAGTAGTACACTGGGCAAAATTACAGACCGCTACCAAATTGTTTAGGGCTGCAACCAACGATTATTTTCATAATCAATTAGTTGCCCAATTATTGTTTTGATTAATAACTGAAAAAAAAAAAAAAAAAAAAAGTGTGCAGTATAATCCAATCTCCAAAAAGCACCATAAAATCGCTACTGTAAGGGGGTTATTTTTTTACTGTGGAACATTGAAAGTAATATTTACAATAGCGATTTGCTCTTTTTTTTTTTTTTTAACACCATTGGGTTACTGGCCGACTAATTTCATAAATTGATTAGTTGTTTCAGCCCTAAAATTGTTAACCTGTTGCAATTCATTAGCCATCGATTAGAAAATGAACGGGCATTACAAAATGACTAACCAAATATATAATATTTTTTACAATATTTTTATGGTTCGCTAAAATTTTGCTTTAGACTAAAAATTAGTATTTTTCACTTACCTGAGATCCATGCTGATCACTGCCATTGTTCACCATTGACACTGTCCCCATTTTTTTGTGTTTTATCCGTGGCACTTTTTCAGGTTCAAAGTAACGAGCTTGTTCACCATACAGTTTACTAGGGAAAACAAAAAAAGACTGGTTTACAAGCATAACAACAACTCCTATTGTGCAGAACTCAAGGGACAAAGTCATTTGCCATTGATAACAGTGAAAGGTTGCCAGTCCCTCTAAAATTCTTACAGAAAATCTCCCTACCCATCCCCCAGGTAATTTCAAAAGGACAGAACAAGGCTCCACCGCCCTCTTTTCCGGACAATACATTCAGCAGCAACTCTGAACACTCTCCTTCCAACTGTCAGAAGACATTGCTGGCAATCAAAATGCACTTTAGAAATATGAACTAAAAAGTCAAACTCTCGTCTGAGTCACCCACACACTGTTGTGCTTTAGAACAAATTATTAGGACTGTACTAACACTACTTTTACCTCTATAAAAGCTGAACAAAGACTTGTCTGCTGCAGAACTTTAGTATAGTAGCAATACATAATAAACATTATACAGCTAAAGTGTGTTATCGCGCTCCCTCGATAGAACTTCACAGGACACCAACTGTGTGACAATACTGTATATATATTACATACTGTGCCTTGTGAAAGTATTCGGCCCCCTTGAACTTTGTGACCTTTTGCCACATTTCAGGCTTCAAACATAAAGATATAAAACTGTAAATTTTTGTGAAGAATCAACAACAAGTGGGACACAATCATGAAGGGGAACAAAATTTATTGGATATTTCAAACTTTAACAAATAAAATAAAAAAAAGGAAAAATTGGGCGTGCAAAATTATTCAGTCCCCTTAAGTTAATACTTTGTAGCGCCACCTTTTGCTGTGATTACAGCTGTCGCTTGGGGTATGTCTCTATCAGTTTTGCACATCGAGAGACAAATTTTTTCCCATTTCTCCTTGCAAAACAGCTTGAGCTCAGTGAGGTTGGATGGAGAGTGTTTGTGAACAGCAGTTTTCAGTTCTTTCCACAGATTCTCGATTGGATTCAGGTCTGGACCTTGACTTGGCCATTCTAACACCTGGATATGTTTATTTGTGAACAATTCCATTGTAGATTTTGCTTTGCTTTGGATCATTGTCTTGTTGGAAGACAAATTTCCGTCCCAGTCTCAGGTCTTTTGCAGACTCCATCAGGTTTTCTTCCAGAATGGTCCTGTATTTGGATCCATCCATCTTCCCATCAATTTTAACCATCTTCCCTGTCCCTGCTGAAAAAAAGCAGGCCCAAATCATGATGCTGCCACCACCATGTTTGACAGTGGGGATGGTGTGTTCAGGGTGATGAGCTGTGTTGCTTTTATGCCAAACATAACGTTTTGCATTGTTGCCAAAAAGTTAGATTTTGGTTTCATCTGACCAGAGCACCTTCTTCCACATGTTTGGTGCGTCTCCCAGGTGGCTTGTGGCAAACTTTAGAAGACACTTTTTATGGATATCTTTAAGAAATGTCTTTCTTCTTGCCACTCTTCCATAAAGGCCAGATTTGTGCAGTATACGATTGATTGTTGTCCTATGGACAGAGTCTCCCACCTCAGCTGTAGATCTCTGCAGTTCATCCAGAGTGACCATGGGCCTCTTGGCTGCATCTCTGATTGGTCTTCTCCTTGTATGAGCTGAAAGTTTAGAGGGACGGCCAGGTCTTCGTAGATTTGCAGTGGTCTGATACTCCTTCCATTTCAATATTATCGCTTGCACAGTGCTCCTTGTGATGTTTTAAGCTTGGAAAATCTTTTTGTATCCAAATCCGGCTTTAAAACTTCTCCACAACAGTATCTCGGACCTGCCTGGTGTGTTCCTTATTCTTCATAATGCTCTCTGCGCTTTAAACGGACCTCTAAGACTATCACAGTGCAGGTGCATTTATACAGAGACTTAATTACACACAGGTGGATTCTATTTATTATCATTAGTCATTTAGGTCAACATTGGATCATTCAGAGATCCTCACTGAACTTCTGGAGAGAGTTTGCTGCACTGAAAGCAAAGGGGCTGAATAATTTTGCACTCCCAATTTTTCAGTTTTTTATTTGTTAAAGTTTGAAATATCCAATACATTTCGTTCCACTTCACGATTGTGTCCCACTTTTTGTTGATTTTTCACAAAAAAAAAAAAAAAAAAAAATTACAGGTTTAATATCTTTATGTTTTAAGCCTGAAATGTGGCAAAAGGTTGCAAAATTCAAGGGGGCCAAATACTTTCGCAAGGCACTGTAATATATACACACAAAGGCCATTAAACACACCATGTTTCTGTAATTTCCTTTATCAGCAAGGAATTTCTATAAAACCCAGTTCTGGCAGCATAAAGGAAGGAGTCTAACCAGTATGGCTGAATGACGATGAAACCCCTGAATGGCTTTTCCTATATGTAGCCAAGACAGTAAAATGGAAGAAACAGGCAAAGAAAATTGTCTAGCCCCATTTTAGATGAAGTTAATCCACATTTAGAAAATAAAAGTGCAAGCTGAACAAACATACCTAAAAATAGATTCTCCTCCTCGGCCTGTTCCCAGAGGATCACCAGTCTGTATGATAAAGTCTCTCTATGAATAAAAATAAAAAAAATGAATTATATCAGAGCACATATAATCAATGTTACTTGGCACGTCCTGTCCCATCCCAAAACTGATCCTCTGCACTTTAAAGTTGCTGTGGCACGCTGAGAAACAGCCATCTGCCAGTCAGGCATCTGGGTGGATCCTGACATTGTTGGGATCCCTGCAGAGCCTAGACGGGCTCTGTGATATCAGCTGAGAGCAGGCTTTAGCCCTCTGTCGGCTGAATCTGGGTCACAGGAGTGCAGAACTAAGTGCATTCCTATGACCTTTTAAATTCACAGGCCATTCATGCTGGAAAACCCTCCAATGTGGCTGCGTCAAAACAATTATGCCAAAAAAAAAAAAAAAAGAGTGGGCCAAATTTGCTCCACAGCAATGTGAAGGGCCCATTGCCATAAATCCAGACAGGTTTGAACAGATTTTTTTGCCTTAATAAATGAAACCATTTAAAAACTGCATTTTGTATTTACTCGGTTATCCTTGTGCAATAATAAAATGTATTTAATGATCCGAATCATTTAAGTGTGACAATTATTTAAAAAATAAATAAATAAAAAAAACACAGAAAAAGGGGCAAATACTTGTTCACACAACTCATATAGATATACAGGTGATACTCCAAAAATTTGAATATTGTGCAAAAGTTCATTTATTTCACTGTGTCTGTCTGTCTCCTCTATCCTCCTCCCCTCTCTGTGTGTCATCTAGCGACAGTGCTGCCCCATCCCCCTCCTGCTGCAGGAATATCCAACATATTTTAATACTATCCGTTTTATCTCCCAATAGTGTCCCCCTGTCTGTGTTTTATTAAAAACAATCCATTCCCATATCTCACAGTGGCTCCCAGCGGTTACATGACCGGGTGCGTCTCCTCTCTCTCTAATCCTTGAGTCCCACTGTAAGTAAGCAGGGAAACCTCGGCTCCGCCCGCTGCTTCTGCAAGACGGGCACAGAAGAGACACAGCTGGTTACATGAGTGCCGTGAAATACAGTAAAGGAGGGAGGATTTTATTTTTTTAGAAAAAAAATAAAAACACACCACACAGTGATAGGTGGGGGTTACTGTATTAGGAAACAAAACAGAGTATTAACATGTGAAAGTGGGTTAACAACCACACTAAAGGGGTTGCAAAGGTTCATCTTTTATTTTCTAAATTAGTTCCTTTAACCACTTAAGGACCCCTTTGCGCCGATATAAGTCGGCAGAATGGTACGGCTGGGCACATCAACGTACTTATACGTTGCCCTTTAAACCCAGCTGTGGGGTCGCGCGCCGGAGCGCGCACACGACCTGGTCCCAAGCTCTGTGACTGTGGCCCCCGATCGCCGCTGGAGTCCTGCGATCAGTCCCCGGAGCTGAAGAACGGGGAGAGCTGTGTGTAAACACAGCTTCCCCGTTCTTCACTGTGGTGGCGGCGTCATTGATCCATTGATCAATGACGTCACACCTGCAGCCACACCCCCTACAGTTAGAAACAGAGATGAGATCACACTTAACCCCTTCAGCGCCCCCTTGTGGTTAACTCCCAAACTGCAATTGTCATTTTCACAGTAAACAATGCATTTTTAATGCATTTTTTGCTGTGAAAATGACAATGGTCCCAAAAACGTGTAAAAATTTACCGAAGTGTCCGCCATAATGTCGCAGTCACAAAAAAAAAAAAAAAATTAAATAAAATATAATAATAAAAACTATCCCCTTTTTGTAAAAGCTATACATTTTACACAAACTAATTAATAAACGCTTGTTGCGATTTTTTTTACCAAAATTAGGTAGACGAATACATATCGGCCTAAACTGAGGAAAAAATTAATATTTTTTTATATATATATTTTTGGGGGATATTTATTATAGCAAAAAGTTAAAAATATTGCATTTTTTTTTTCAAAATTGTCGCTCTATTTATAGCGCAAAAAATAAAAAACAGCAGAGTTGATCAAATACTTCCAAAAGAAAGCTCTATTTGTGGGAGAAAAAAAAAAAGACGCCAATTTTGTTTGGGAGTCACGTTGCACGACTGCGCAATCGTCAGTTAAAGGGGTGTTCCAGCCCTAAGTTGTGTTTATTAAAAGTCAGCAGCTACAAAAAGTGTAGCTGCTGGCTTTTAATAAACACTCACTTACCTGCTCCTGCGTTCCAGCGACGCGCCGACCGGGGCTCCGCTCCTCTCCCCCCCTCCCCGGCCGGCGTCTCCATCCTGACTGTGGGCACCCAGCCGTGACAGCCTTCGGCTTCACGGCCGGGCACCCACTGCGCATGCGCGAGCCGTACTGCGCATGCGTGCGCGGCTCGCCGCTGATTGGAGAGGCGATCGCATGGGACCTGTCAGTGTCCCATGTGATCGCCTACAGGGAGGGGCTGGTGTAGGCGATTAAGGCTTAATCGCCTAACCAGCCCCTCGGCGGAAGCAGGAAGTGGGACAGGAAGTCCCACTCCTACTGAAGCCCCCACTCCCCCCCCAAAAAAATTACATGCCAAATGTGGCATGTATGGGGGTGAGGAGTGGAGTAAGCAAAGGTAGTTTTTTTGGGTGGAACACCCCTTTAAAGCGACTCAGTGCCGATACGCAAAAACTGGCCAGGTCCTTTAGGTGCCTAAAGGTCCGGGTCTTAAGTGGTTAAGCTAGTGCAGTGTTGGTTCACTTACCTTTTCCTTTGATTTCCCTTCTAAATGTTTTTTTTCCCCCTTTGTTTTAAATTTCTCACTTCCCGTTTCTCCTCAGTAAGCTTTCCACCATCATCCGAGCGGTGGAAAGTCATTTAGAACAGTTTACTGAACACCTTACTGAGGAGGAACAGGAAGTGAGAAATTCAGACAAAGAAAAAAAAAACCCATTTAGAAGGGAATTTAAAATATTGAACCTTTATCCTGAATCAATATATTAAACAATTACAAGCAATTAATGTCAAAAACCAAAGATTAATATTAAATGTCTATGCTATTAAAATAAAAATACTCACCTGTACATTGTGTATGAGACCATAATTATAATATTTTATCTTGCACAACTTCAGAAAATTTAGACAGGCTGAAAAAAAAAAACAGTAATTAATAAGAAAATATAATATTGTACAGCGGTGGGGGGGGGTCACTTTATTTTTATCTTTAGGACTCATTCATATGAGTGTATCTATCCATAATCCTGTGTGAAGAGCTGTCTGCTTGCATGGGATGCACAGGTGTTCTGTGCATCTGTTTGCAGGCAGTCCCATTCATGTCAGAGAGGAGTATTTTAAATATAAAAACCAAGATCAAGCACACGTGGACAGTACCCAGAAAAGTAATAGAGGGGAAATGTTTCAATATGGACACCAGTACTGGTGACCTAGGGGGTCTCCAAGAAATTCCCTTAATTTGAAGGGATTGCCGCTCACTTCCTGTTCGGTTATTGGACAGGAATTGAAGGGTAATCTCTGCAATGGGACACAGATGGTAAAAAAAAAAAAAAATAATAATAAAAAAAAAATAATAAAATAAAAAAAAAAACTTACAGGGGTAACTACCCTCCATTGCTCTATCAAAAATGAAAATAAATATTTTTTGGCCAAAAGTTCTACTTTAAACTAACTGGAGGAAAGTTCAAAACGAATCTTAGAAACTCTGATTTTACTGAAACGGTAGTTGATGATTGGAATAGACTTCCAGCAGAGGTAGTAAGTATTTCCAAAACATGCATAGATCTACTGTATGCAACAAAATGTTAACGAAAAAAATAAAACAAAATGTAAATACAAAAAAAGGGGGCAGACTCAATGGACCACTTGGACTTTTTTCTGCCGTCACTTTCTATGTGTATTGGGACGCATCGGCTACAAGGACACAGCCGCTGGTCTCAATTTGATAGCCATGCAGGTGCCCAAACGCACACCATCTGCTTTGAGGGACATGAACTGTCAATTTGAGACCAGTGGCTGTGTGCATGTAGCCACTGCTTCCCAATAGACATGAATGGGACTGCCTGCAATTGGATGCACAGAACACCTGTCCATCCCTTGCAGGCAAAGATTGTTCTTTTTATAGGTTTACAGATAGGTACACCCATGTGAATGAGGCTTTAAAGTTTTTTGGCACAGATCTGATATTTTATTTTTATATTTTTTAGCACTCTGCATGTAAAAGACCATTCACATGATTATTGTCCTTGGCCATATCCCTTTTTTCACGCTGGAGTGAAAAGTGAATTTCCACAAGGAGCATATCAAGGAGAGCAGACAAAAGAGCTATTGGGAATAGTACGAAAATAACAGCTCATAAAAAAGTAGGTCTATGAGGTGTCGATTGAGGGCTTGTTTTTATATACTGCAGCTGCTGGTGTGACCTGTGCAGGGGCAGTGCCAATTCACCATAATTAAAGCATCCCACGGTTTACTTTATAAACTCTATTTAAATGGCACAAGTATCATTCACCGGAGAGGACTGGGTGCCATGTACTGTACCAAGCACACAGTACACCCTATGCTGGGGGAAGAAGGCACAAAAAAAAAAAAAAAAAAAGGAAGAAGAAGAAGTAGTGCATGGCCTGCTTTTTTTTCCCCAGTGCACAACACT
Source organism: Rana kukunoris (assembly GCA_029574335.1). NCBI lineage: Eukaryota > Metazoa > Chordata > Amphibia > Anura > Ranidae > Rana > Rana kukunoris. Next base: position 363,042,909 of record CM056052.1, read on the forward strand.
TTTTTGTGTGTGTGTGGGGGGTTCCCAATTTTGACAGGCACCAAGCCAACAGTAAGGCTTTGTGCGCCCACATCGATGGACCGTGGGACAGGTGTTTATTAAAAGTTAGCAGCTACACCGACTTTTGTAGCTACTGACTTTTAAAAAAATATGTGAAACTCTGCTTTAACGTGGTTGTAAACACTTACCGTATTTATCGGCGTATACCGCGCACTTTCCCCCCCTTAAAATGAGGGGAAAATCGTAGGTGTGCGATATACGCCAATACCCGCTTCCCGCGCTTAGTTTGAATGCCTCCGCCGACATATACCGAGCGCAGTACACTCGGGTATATTCGGCCAGGCTTGGCTTCACTTGCGGTCACGCTCCTAGCCTCTATGCGTGAGAAGCCGAGTGTGCCCGAGTGTACTGCGCTCGGTATATGTTGGCGGCAGCACTCAAACTAAGCGCGGGAAGTGGGGATTCGACTCGGAGACAGCGCAGGACAAGCGAGGAGGACACCACCGAGGCCGCAGATGGACGCCGGGCAAGCCACAGACGAGGGGCATCTAAACTGTAAGTATATTCTTTTTTTTTTTTCAGGATTTTTTCTTCTAGGTTGGGGGTGCGCACTATACGCGGGTGCGCGCAATACCCCGATAACTACACCTGCCTCAGGTGATACGCTGAAATTAAACAAATCCCCCCTAAATAAGTTGTACCTGTTTGTTTATCTGCAGTCCTCTCTTCTCTACATCTAGTCAAAGTGTAGAATTTATAAAGCTTGTCTGAGCTTTCAGAAAACAGAGAGGGGGGGGGGGCAAAGCTGTGAGGAGAGCTCTGAGAGCTGATTGGAGAGAAGGGACACACCCCCCTTCACACAGCACACAAGAACAGAGCTGAGGCTGTCAACCAGCTGGAGCTCCTTCCCATCGCCATTTTTCTCTTGGTGTCAGAAAAACTTGTCAGAACTGATTGATGTTGATAGCAGAGGAATGTATTTACAGGCAGAAATTACACTTTATGCTCTTAATAGAGACAAGAACACACTGTAGAGGGATATGCTTTATTCATATTTCATGTCTGAGGTTTACAACCACTTAAGGCCAGGTTCACATACGTGCAGCCGTGGTTCCCAGCACCTGGTGCGTTCCTGTTCACCAGTGTTAGTCCGTAATTTTGCCTGAATTCGCACCTGATCCGGACCTTACAATGCACAGAACTCTTTTGGAATGCAGGCCGTGGCCACCCCGGACGTGTGTAAACCGGCTTCATTGAGAGGCGGTCACACATGTCATGCGAATTGGATGTGGGGAAATCCACACATATGTGAACCCGGCCTTAAGCCGAAGCCACACAGAAACCGCATGATGCAAAAGCGCCCAAATGGCATCCCCCCCCCCCCCACGCATCTGAAAAAGAGCGCCATGTTTTGCCTGCGGGTGACAGAACATGTGCCATTTACACACTATCCTGCACCAGTGTGAGCCTGGACCAATCGACTTGAAATTGAACATGATTATGAGCTTGCATAAGGAAAACACAGATGTGATTGATAACAAACAGTGATTTTCCAGCTATTGATTAGAACCCAAATGGGGAAGGTATGTCATATCAATGAAATGGGTTGGCTACTACAGAGCAATTATTCCTATTGGGTGATCTGGATGGGAAAATAAATGGGTCATTTACTTCACTTTTGCTAGCACTGGAGAATGATAAACATGCATACATTTATATTCTGCAGTATGCTCCTGGAAAACAACACAATGGGGGGGCATCTACTATATAGAACCAGTGCACAAAGAATCTGGTGCAGATGTGCATAGTAACCAATCAGCTTCCAGGTTATATTGGCAAAGCTTACTTGAACAAGCTGAGGTCAGAAGCTGATTGGCTACCCGGCACAGCTGCACCAGATTTAGTAGATCGCCCCTCTTCTCTTTGGGAAGGCCAGACATAAGGACCCCCAACATCACATTACCTCTGGGTCTTTCTTCAGTATAAAGATCCATGACGATGTCTCCTAAAGTGGTCTCCAGAAGTACAGCCATGGCTGCTACCGTAGTAGATGCCGCCTTCCTAGAAGATCAAATAAAGAACATAAACTGTCCTAATCTATGTACAGAACTCCGAACGCCTCCATCAACACGTAGCCTCACAGCGCTGTGTACAGTATAAACCTCCAACAATATGATTCTCTCCAGGCTAACTACCGCATGTCACGTATTTTCTTCCCTCTAAGATTGGCTCACATTGATTATGTCAGCAAATAAACGTCCAATGACAGAGAGCGGGGAGCTCAGGAATTCAATGAAATCCGTCGCAGGGAGAATGACACCCCGGCCAATCCCGGAGCGGAGAAAGTGGAGGCGTGGCCCCGCTTCCATATTTGGCTAGTATTGCAAAAGTAGGAAGCTTGTGATTGGCTGAAAGGTAGACAAGGTGTAAGAAGTTTATTATGGAGTTGTCAGCTTCCTGGATAGCTGTGTGTGTCTGCTGAAGAAGAGGAACTGCAATATTGGCCTCTTCTCTTCCTGCGTCCAGTTCATGTGTGATAGAGGATGGAGCGGAGTACAGTGCGGTGTATAGGGCCGGCCTGGAGCTGTCTGACTGTGCTTTTCCTTGTCTTCCTTCTATGTGACAGCCAGAGCATCGCAGGAGGAGCCCCCTTCCAGGTACTCCTAATCCATACACCTCTGAGACTGCTAGGCTGTGCTCCTGTGTCACATACTCACTCTGACAGCGACCCTCCTCGACCCTGACAGCGACCGCCCTGGACTCTGACAGCGACCGCCCTCGACCCTGACGGGGACCGCCCTCGACCCTGACAGGGACCGCCCTCGACCCTGACAGGGACCGCCCTCGACCCTGACAGGGACCGCCCTCGACCCTGACAGGGACCGCCCTCGACCCTGACAGGGACCACCCTCGACTCTGACAGCGCCCCCCCCCCTGGACTCTGACAGCGACCCCCCTCGACCCTGACAGGGACCGCCCTCGACCCTGACAGGGACCGCCCTCGACCCTGACAGGGACCGCCCTCGACTCTGACAGCGACCCCCCCTGGACTCTGACAGGGACCGCCCTCGACCCTGACAGGGACCGCCCTCGACCCTGACAGGGACCGCCCTCGACCCTGACAGGGACCGCCCTCGACCCTGACAGGGACCGCCCTCGACCCTGACAGGGACCGCCCTCGACCCTGACAGGGACCGCCCTCGACCCTGACAGGGACCACCCTCGACTCTGACAGCGCCCCCCCCCCCTGGACTCTGACAGCGACCCCCCTCGACCCTGACAGGGACCGCCCTCGACCCTGACAGGGACCGCCCTCGACCCTGACAGGGACCGCCCTCGACTCTGACAGCGACCCCCCCTGGACTCTGACAGGGACCGCCCTCGACCCTGACAGGGACCGCCCTCGACCCTGACAGGGACCGCCCTCGACCCTGACAGGGACCGCCCTTGACCCTGACAGGGACCGCCCTTGACCCTGACAGGGACCGCCCCCTGGACTCTGACAGCGACCCCCCCTGGACCCTGACAGGGACCGCCCTCGACCCTGACAGGGACCGCCCTCGACCCTGACAGGGACCGCCCTCGACCCTGACAGGGACCGCCCTCGACCCTGACAGGGACCGCCCTCGTCCCTGACAGGGACCGCCCTCGACTCTGACAGGGACCGCCCTCGACTCTGACAGGGACCGCCCTCGACTCTGACAGGGACCGCCCTCGACTCTGACAGGGACCGCCCTCGACTCTGACAGGGACCGCCCTCGACTCTGACAGGACCGCCCTCGACTCTGACAGGGACCGCCCTCGACCCTGACAGGGACCGCCCTCGACCCTGACAGGGACCGCCCTCGACTCTGACAGGGACCGCCCTCGACTCTACCGCCCTCGACTCTGACAGCGACCCCTCCTGGACTCTGACAGCGACCCCCCCTGGACCCTGACAGGGACCGCCCTCGACCCTGACAGGGACCACCCTCGACTCTGACAGGGACCGCCCTCGACTCTGACAGGGACCGCCCTCGACTCTGACAGCGACCGCCCTCGACTCTGACAGCGACCCCCCCTGGACTCTGACAGGGACCGCCCTCGACAGCGACAGGGACCGTCCTTGGCTCCGACAGAGGCCTTCCTCCACAGCGGCCGTCCTCGACTCCGACAGGGACCACCCTCGGCAGCAACCGCCCTCCACTCCAGCAGTTACCGTTCTCGACAGGGACCATCCTCGACTCCGACAGGGACTGTCCCTCAGTTTTTTTGTTTTTTTTTGCAATCTTTATTTTAATTTTATTTTATTTTACTATACCATTTTTGATAAAATTAAAATCTAAATCTTTTTAAGTTTGCTTAGAATAAAGATCACGATTCTTGCATGATTCTCTGCGTAACATCTTTTACATTATAGATTTTTTTTTTCTTTAACTTACATTTTAAAAACCGCTGCGCAAATACAGTGTGGCATAAAATATTCCTCTACTGAGATTGGTGTAGCGGTGTGTCAGACTGACGTGCTGCACCAACGATCATCGAGATGTACACCCCCGCGGGTGTTCGGCGGCTGTTATCCTTCTGGACATCATATATAGAGTTGCCACCTCATCCCTTTAAAACAGAACACCAATAATTACACAGGTTCTGAGGCTAATTTAATGCAAATAAGGCACTACTTTAGTTTAATTGAAGCCTTAATCTGCCACAGAACCTGTGTAATTAATAGGTGTTCAGTTTTAAAGGGATGAGGTGGTAACCCTAGTCATATGACGCCCAGTCAGGATATCTGAACCACCGCCTGGCCATCATTCTGCTATAGGCCGGGTAGGAAGTGGTTAAGTCACGTTTGCTGAACCTGGAGAGGTTTGTTACTTATTGTGATTTATTCATCTATTTTTACTTTTTATTTAAATTTTTTTATTTCTTCTCTGATTTGTTTTTATGCTAATGATATTTTAGACTTACACTCAATTGGGGACAACTATAACTATATACAGTATCTCACAAAAGTTAGTACACCCTCACATTTTTGTAAATATTTTATTATATCTTTTCATGTGACACTTGCTACAATGCAAAGTAGTGAGTGTGCAGAATTGTATAACAGTGTATATTTGCTGTCCCCTCAAAATAACTCAACACAGCCATTAATGTCTAAACCGCTGGCAACAAAAATGAGTACACCCCTAAGTGAAAATGGCCAAATTGGGCCAAATTAGCCATTTTCCTCCCCGGTGTCATGTGACTCATTAGTGTTACAAGGTCTCGGGTGTGAATGGGGAGCAGGTGTGATTGCTCTTACTCTTTCATACTGGTCACTGGAAGTTCAATATGGCACCTCATGGCAAAGAACTCTGAGGATCTGAAAAAAAAGTACATAAAGATGGCCTAGGCTATAAGAAGATTGTCAAGACCCTGAAACTGAGCTGCAGCACGGTGGTCAAGACCATACAGCAGTTTAACAGGAGAGGTTCCACTCAGAACAGGCCTCACCATAGTCAACCAAAGAAGTTGAGTGCATATGCTCAGCATCATATCCAGAGGTTGTCTTTGGGAAATAGACATATGAGTGCTGCCAGCATTGCTGCAAAGGTTAAAGGGGTGGGGGTCAGCCTATCAGTGCTCAGACCATACGCCGCACGCTGCGTCAATATGGTCTGCATAGCAGTCGTCCCAGAAGAAGCCTCTTCTAACGATGCACAAGAAAACCTGAAAACAGTTTGCTGAAGACAAGCAGACTAAGGACATGGATTACAGGAAAAATGTCCTGTGGTCTGATGAGACCAAGATAAACGTATTTGATTCAGATGGTGTCAAGCGTGTGTGGCGCCAACCAGGTGAGGAGTACAAAGACAAGTGTATCTTGCCGAGAATCAAGCATGGTGGTGGGAGTGTCATGGTCTGTGGCTGCATGAGTGCTGCCAGCACTGGGGAGCTACAGGTCATTGAGGGAACCATGAATGCCAACATGTACTGTGACATACTGAAGCAGAGTATGATTCCCTCCCTTCGGAGACTGGGCAACAGGGCACTAGTATCGGTATCGGGACCGAGCATTTGCGCGAGTACTTGTACTCACGCAAATGCTCCCGATGCCCAGTCCGATACTTTTTATCGGAGAGCGGGCAGTGACCGAGCGGGGAAGAAGAGCGGGCAGAGAGAGGGCTGGGGGCGGAGGCAGAGCGAGTCCTCAGACGGGTAAGTTGAATTGCAAGGAGGACCTGTAAGGACTTTCCCACTGACCACCAATGCAGGGGACATTTTTTCCCCACTGACCGCCAATGCAGGGGACATTTTTTCCCACTGACCACCAATGCAGGGGACATTTTTTCCCACTGACCGCCAATGCAGGGGACATTTTTTCCCACTGACCGCCAATGCAGGGGACATTTTTTTTTCCCACTGACCGCCAATGCAGGGGACATTTTTTCCCCCACTGACCACCAATGCAGGGGACATTTTTTCCCACTGACCGCCAATGCAGGGGACATTTTTTCCCACTGACCGCCAATGCAGGGGACATTTTTTTTCCCACTGACCGCCAATGCAGGGGACATTTTTCCCCCCACTGACCACCAATGCAGGGGACATTTTTTTTCCCCACTGACCACCAATGCAGGGGACATTTTTTTCGGCGAGTACATTGAATAAAAGTATTGGTACTTGTATTCGGTCCTAAAAAAGTGGTATCGGGACAACCCTAATATTTGCAAACAAAATGAAGTTTTCCTATTTAGAGTAATAAGCTGTCGGGTTAGTGAAACGGCGATATCGGAACCGATTCAATCATACAGTTTGAAGTGTACATAGATTTGCCAAACAATGATTTTTATAGCTCATGGTTATTGTGACATTGTGTGAATGCAATAATGCAGTGCATGTTATCTCCATTTGAAGAGCTTGGATTCTTTGAATGAGTTTACCAAACATGTTAATATTGCAGAATGTTAATTTATGTTAATATTTTAATAGAATATTAATCTATGGAGGTTGTGTAGCCTAATGCTACATAACTAAGCTCCATTTCATGCTGAATAAACTAAATTATTAATCTATATTAAAAAGAAATCTATTAAAATAAACTTGATAAAAAATCGCTTTTAAATCAACTTTTATTTTTTCATTGACTTTTACACATCCGACTGTGTCTACACCACATCATACTTATTTTGGTACTTATCACACAAGCTTATTTTAATTAATGTTTTTGTTTTCTGTGTGTGTGTGTAATATATATATAAATCACTTTTTCGCGTGGCAAAGATTTGTGCATTTGGACATTTGCGACTCCTCAATTAAACTTGGTAAAACTGTCTTCCTTGGGCAGTGCTTTATGATGGCAGTCATGTCAGAGACTGTAATCTTTATGATGTATAATTTTCATTGTCATTGTTTGCACACGTGGTAGTGCGTGGTTTAGTTCGGGTCAAATGTATTTGTTCCTGCCCAAAAATGCAGAGCAACGAGTATGTTATAGATCTGATGTAGATCTAAATGTCTTGTAAATGTGTTTAGTGTAATGCATTTTATTTTCAATATAGAAAACACAATATACTGCAATGATTGTGTGTTTTTTTTTTTTTTTGTCTTTAGGAGCTTATAAGAGTTAATGTGACAGCACAGCATGACAACAAGACGGTAGTAGAACAGGTGAGTGTTTTTTTTTTTATAGTGATTTACTGGGCATTTTCACAAAAGGTACTGTATATAGCGCTAACAATCTACATCAGGGCTCAAAATTTCAAGTCCTGAGCTACTAGCCAGGCCTCAACAGTTACTCGCCACCAGTTGCCCACCTAATTCATACACTGCCCTGCGCCTAATTGCACCTGTAAACACGCCCTCGTAGATTATCTCATGGAATGACACTGTTAAATGTTTTATGCATAATCAAGTTACACAATTAAATATTACCAACAACAACTTTAACAAAATGGGACAGGGCACTGGGGGCAGACCAGAGGGACAGAGCACTGGGGGCAGACCAGAGGGACAGGGCACTGGGGGCAGACCAGAGGGACAGGGCACTGGGGGAAGACCAGAGGAACAGGGCACGGGGGCAGACCAGAGGGACAGGGCACTAGAACTGGGTCTCTTCCTCATTCTCTTGCTGTCTCCCCTGTGACTCCCATCCATCCTCTCTCTCTCTCTCTCCCTCTCCTATTCATCTCATCATCAGGAGCCTGTGTGTGCGGCTCCACACTTGCATGTCCCCACTTCCCCCTTTTATTCAGGCTGGCAGTGAGGAGAGGAGCTGCAGCACAGCGGGAGGGAGTACAATCCAGCGCTGAGATCCACACAACTGCACAGCCATTGACACCATAGCACAGCGCACACTGACACTGCACAGCACACATTGAGACCAGTCTGTTCACAGTGCTCAGGCTGAACTGTTGTACACTTACATAGAGCACAAGGAGAAGAAAACTGCACAAACTGGAAGGCTGCCGCTCTCATGTCAGGGCAACGTTCAGTGAGCGCTGCACCGGAGTGGTAATTCTCGCAATCCTCCACCTCACTCATTACTCTCTGCTCTCCAGCTACATTGGTCTGGGGGAGGGGGGCAGGATCAGAGAGGTCATACTGTTAGGTCCCATGGCTTAATGAGGATTGTAAGGAGAGCACCTGTGTACTGCTCTGCCTGTGCGCGGCTCACCAGACTACTTTTCCTGAGCATGCACCTTTCCTCTTCGCCCGCCAATCTCATCGGGACTCTAAGTGTAGGCACAGATTGGAGGGAGATTGGTCATGCATCCCTGTCATCACCCGCCCCCAGCTTAAATCCACTCGCCAAATGCTAGAAGGCGAGTGGAAATTTTGATGGCTGATCTACACAACGCTTTACATACATATATTGTACATTGGCATCAGTCTCTGCCCTCAAGGAGCTTACAATCTAAGGATACAGACATACATACATACATACATACATACATACATACAGTTCTCTTCATGGCAAATTAATTTATGGGAATTATGTGGTGAAGCCAGAGCTGTTTTTAGAAACTCCAGTACTACTGGGAACGTCAGCTTTTATTCTTTTTTTGCACAGTGGGAGGGGCTTCAAACCCCTATTGGGTTTATATTGCTATATCTAGTAAGTGTGAAGATTTTTCCCTTAGTACCTGTGTGATGAACTGAAAGTGAAGTTGGCAACATTTCTCAATGTTAATTCTATATAAATAATGCTTTGGGAATCTTGACCAAGGGGTTGGTAATAAAATACATGGTAATTAACCCCCCCCCCCCTAAAATAGAGTAGGAAAAGCTGAGACCGTAAGGTCACCAGGGCAAGTGGGATAAACATCTCACAATTGGAAGTACAATTATTATTTTTTTGGGGGGGGGGGGGGGGTTCAACCTATGTAACCATGTAGTTTATGCACTATATATTTTTTTTCCTGACTAAAAAATGTTATTTTTATTTTTTAATCTTAATAAATAAAGAAGCAAGCAAAACCATCATTTGCTTCCTTTAAGATGGCAGGGAATGCATTAATGTAAAAAAATGTAATGACTTTAACCACTTAAGGACCGGACCAATATGCTGCTAAATGCCCAGAGGCGTTTTTACAATTCGGCACTGCGTCGCTTTAACAGACAATTGCGCGGTCTTGCGACGTGGCTCCCAAACAAAATTTGCGTTCTTTTCTTCCCACAAATAGAGCTTTCTTTTGATAGTATTTGATCACCTCTGTGATTTTTATTTTTTGCGCTATGTACAAAAATAGAGCGACATTTAAAAAAAAAATATATATATTTTTTACTTTTTGTTATAAGAAAAATCGAATAAACTAAATTTTAGTCAAACATTTGGGCCAAAATGTATTCAGCCACATGTCTTTAGTAAAAAAAAATCGCAATAAAAAAAAAATTAAAAATGATCGCTTAGTGACGCTGGCAATAGGGGGTGGAAGGGTTAACTAGGGTGGTGATTAAGGGGTTAAAACTTCATTAGGAGGTCGTACGGGGGCTACCCTAGACCTAACACTAACTGCCTGTCACAGTAACTGTCACACTGACACTAAATGCAGTGATCAGTAAATATATGATCACTGCATTCAGTGACACTGTGCCAGGGGGTGGGGGGGCTAGGTGATCTGAAAGGGTTAATGTGCCTACATGTCTTGGTGTCAGTGTAGTGTTGTGCAGACTCACTTGTGATGTCTTCTCTCCTCAGCGGAGAGATTACATCACTTCCCCCTTCCTGTGTTTACACAGGAAGAGGGCGGGGGAGGACGCGCATTGGCTGGGAGCGATCCGGAAGGGGGCGGACAAAAATGAACAGCCGCCCCCTCATCCCGGATCGCTCGCACAGCAAACCGGACCGCCACAAGTACCGGGGGGGGTCCCGACCCACTTCTAGGCAGGGACATACAGGTACGCCAATGTGCCATTCTGCCAACGTAAATGTACATGCGGCAGTCCTTAGGGGGTTAAGACCGCTTTTAGATCAACATAACAGCCACCAGGCAATAACATTTAAAAAAAAATAATAGACTTCAGCGATGGCAGCTCCTATGTTTCTCTTAGTACAGGTTTTCTTTAGTTTATTGCTTTAAATGATATGTGTATATTCTGACTGTAACAAACAATTTACATACATATGAATAATAATTAAAATTGACAAAATAAATTGTAGATGTATTGTTTATATGAAAGAAACATTAAATGTTTCCTAGAAAAAAAAAAGTGCAAAGCAATTTGTAGAAAAGGATCGTTGGTTTAAGTTTTCTAAAAAAAACGAATTATATAATGGCTTACTCATATCTAATCACTAAATGCCTTCCCAATTATAATGTTTTTGTTTTACCTAAAAAGCTATTTCCCCAGGATCCTGATTTCACACTGTATGTTTTTTTTTTCACTTCCAGGGTATTGTTGTACAGTATTGCTATATTACAGACCTTTTTTTTTTTTTTCTGTAAGTAAAATTAACTAGCATGCCATAATTATATGTTGCTATATTTTACTTAGTGTCTATTGGTGGTGTATATCTTCCAAACCCTAATTAGTATAGCATAGTGCAATTCTTAGAAGTGATATTCACAAGCATAAGGCTACCTCTTTTATTTTCACCTCGTACATAATTTTTTTTTTGTATATTCTTAGATCTGTTTCCTGAGGATAGCCTCACCCTATTCCTGTTTAACCCCAGCTAATCCAAGCTATTAGTCTCAGACCATTCTACTCTTCCTGAAGTTCAAGACTTGGCTTCATATACCTACATCCATCAGTTAAATAAAGAACTTTCCTTTTAAATTGGCAGACTTTAAGAAAAATTATAAAGAAGGAAGGAAGTTGATTGATATTGGGGCTCCCTCAAGAACAATGGCATCAATGAAAATCATTCTAATAAGTATTTGTTAATCAATTACAATGTATCCTTATAGATTTTTTTCATTGGCATACCACATTGTTATTTATTAAACCTGAATCGATTATTTAAAATGTAGAAACAACCCCTGGTAAGAGTCGGTTCACACTGGGGCGACACGACTTCCAGCACGACTTTCAGAAGCAACTTCAACACTACTTGAGCATGAACCACAGGGCGATCTGGGGCGATTTACAACACAACTTGAAGTCCTTTTCAGGTCAGGAGACATTCCAGTGGCCAATAAAACAACAATCAGCTCTGGGAGAGGGAGGGGGAGGGAGGGGTTTGCCTGAGAAATGTATGTTATCTTGCTTGAAAGTAGCTTCAATTAAAACAGTGATCAGACTTGGAAGCGACTTCCATTGAAATTAATGGGTACAAATCGCCTAGAAGTCTGATTGAAGTAGTACAGGAACCTCTTCTGAAGTCGGAGCGACATGAGTAGTGTGTATTAACACCGCTCCCATTCACTTACATTGCTTTTCTGGACAGCACGACCCCCAAAATACCACCAAAAGAAAGCTCTGTTTGTGGGAGAAAAATGGACTTCAATTTTGTTTGAGAGAGTGAGAGTGATGAAACCAAATTTAACACACCTGCTCCCCATTCACACCTGAGACCTTGTAACACTAACGATTTGCACGACACCGGGGATGGAAAATGGCTAATTGGGCCCAATTTGGACATTTTCACTTAGGGGGTGTACTAATTTTTGTTGCCAACGGATTAGACATTAATGGCTGCGGGTTTTGTTATTTTGAGGGGACAGCAAGTTTACACTGTTATACAAGCTCTACACTTACTACTCTACATTGTAGCAAAGTGTAATTTCTTCAGTGTTTGTAAATATTTTATTATATCTTTTTATGTGACAAAAAATGTGAGGGGTGTACACACTTTTGTGAGATACTGTACATTTGTAATGTTCCACAAACTTCCTCCTCCTGCTTTGGGGATAGAATGTGTTACCAAGAAGTCAGAGTGGAAGAAAATAAACAAAACCAGAAATCATGAGTGGAGTAATTTATAATTCTCATTTTTATATATATTTTTTATGATTATTTTTGCTTTTTTTTTTACATAAAGGTGGCTTTTAACATCAGCTATGAGAGAGGACAGATGCAAGTGAATGGATTTCCCTTGAGTAAAGGTGTTTCAAGAATATCCTGCAAAACAGACAAAAGTAAGAAACGTGTTATTTAATGCTAGCATGGGGGGATTGTGCGTGCATGTTGTGTGCATCGTTGTAACATGGGGGGAAAAAAACATATATGCGAGTGAAGAAAGGTTAAAATGTTTGAGTTTTTATGCTGTCTGGAAGAAAGGTTAAAATGTTTGAGTTTTTATGCTGTCTGGGACCTATCAGCAGACTCTTTTTCAGTTTTGTTGACTGGGTTTTCACCAGGTCAAAGTAAAAAAATGGGAAACGCTGTCATAGGGACACAGCAGCGGTAAAATCATATTCTTAACCACTTCAATACCAGGTACTTTCACCCCTTCCTGCTCGTACTTTGAATGACAATTGTGTGGTCATGCAACACTGTACCCTATCTAAATTTTTATAATTTTCTTCCCACAAATATAACTGTCTTTTGGAGGTATTTGATCACTACTGGGGTTTTTATTTTTTACTAAACAATGGGAGGCATTTTCTGTATGTCCTCCCTGGTACCACTGCCCAACAAACACCCCAAATAAGATGTCGTATCCGCAAAAAAACGCGGATTTAGGCGTGACACCCGCTTATATTGTCCCTCCTGTGCTGACCAACCTAGTCTCTGCATTGGTGACAGTTTCAAACGCTACCACACACTAGTGGCGTATTAGCGTAGGGTATAGCACTACACAGTCCTAGGGCACACTAACACAGGGTCTCGAAAGATGAGATGGCCATCACATTTTGAGAGACCCTAATCTAGAACGTTTACAGTTTATATTAAAGTGCAAAAAAAAAAAACACAAACCAAATAAAAAAAATAAGAGTCTAAAAAGAGTTGTTTTATTTTTCTTCTCTCTATTGTTCTCTTTAATGTTCGCTCTCTATTGTTACTGTAATTTAGAAATATAATGTTTTATTGTATTTGTTTTGTATTGTAACTGTAATGTTACTTTTTTATTGTTAACCATCATTTGCTTAGCAGGTACGCCATTCAGCTGCAGCATGGGTTTATTTATTCTGACAGCAACAGCATTTGCTTCCGCGATACATAAAGCCATGACTCCAGCGCTGTAAGAGGTGATTTCACCACCACAGTTTAAAAAATAAATAAATATGCCGAAGCAGGGATGGAGGAGCGATTTGCTTCTAACCTTAGGCCCCTTTCACACTGGGGCGGAATTGCGCTAGCAGCCGAAAAACGTGCATTGCCGGCGGTATAGCCGCGGCTTCCCATTGCTTTCAATGGGAAGGATTGGTAAACGGACCGCTCCAAAGATGCTGCTAGCAGGACTTTTGGAGCGGTCCTGCTAGCGCACCGCTCCAGTGTGAAAGCCCTCAGCTTTTACACCGAAGTGGGTGGATAAAGGGCGGTATTCTAATAGTGGGCATGCCCACCGATCCATCTTTTTTTTTTCGTTCAGCCCACAGGCTGCATGAAAAATAGAACATTACAATATATGCCCAATAAGGACCAGCAACATACTGGTATGTTGCTGGACTTTGAGTGGCTATACCAGAATGATGCCTGCAGGTTTAGGAATCATTGTGGTATCCTTCTTTTCAGCCAGCAGTATCTTATAAAATGAATCCTAGTGGCTAATTAGCCACTAGACTGATTTTACAAGCAGTCGGAGGGAACATCTCCCCCCCCCCCCCCCCCCGGTGCTCCTGCCAGCTGACCATAGAGCTGATCGGCGACCAGAACGGCTCCAATTACTATCTCTATGGCCTAAGAAACCGGATGCTACGAGCATTTCATGACTTTGGTAAATTGGGAAAGCATTTTATCACACCAATCATGGTGTGGTCAGATGCTTTGAGGGCAGAGGAGAGATCTAGAAAAAAAGAGTACCTGTCACTACCTATTGCTATCATAGGGGATATTTACGTTCCCTGAGATAACAATAAAAATGATAAAACAAATATATAGAAAGAAACGGTTTAAAGATAAATAATAATAATAAAAAAAGCACCCCTGTCCCCCTGTGCTCACACGCAAAGACTAACGCAAGCATTGGTCTCCTGTCGTATGTAAATAGCAATTTCACCATGCATTTGAGGTATCACCGTGACTGTCAGATTGAGGGCAGTAATCTTAGCAGTAGCCCTCCTCTGTAAATCTAAAGTGGTAACCTGTAAAGGCTTTTAAAAATGTATGTAGTTTGTCGCCACTGCACATTTGTGTGCAATTTTAAATCATGTCATGTTTGGTATCCATGTATTCGGCCTCAGATCATTTTTATTTCATCAAACATTTGGGCAATGTGTGTGTGTGTGTTTTTTGTTTTTTTTAGGGCATTCAAATTAAAAAAAGTTTTGTTTTTTTTCCCCCAAAATATTACGTTTGAAAAATCGCTGTGCAAATACTGTGTGGGAAAAAAATTGCAACACCCACTGTTTTAATCTGTAGGGCCTTTGCTTTAAAAAAAATATAACGTTTGTGGGTTCAAAGTAATTTTCTAGCAAAAAAAAAAATATTTTTCCATGTAAACAAAAAGTGTCAGAAAGGGCTTTGTCTTCAAGTGGTTAGAGTGGGTGACGTGTGACGTAAGTTTCTAATGTTGTGCATAAAATGCCAGGACAGTTCAAAACACCATCAACTGACCACTTTTTTGGTAAGTAGACACCATAAGCTATTTGCTGATAGGCATGTTGAGTCCATGGGATATTTTTATATTTTGCCACAAGTTTCGGGAATTCTTTTTTTTTTATTTTTTTATTTTATTTTTTTGCACAAAGTTTTTACTAAATGATATATTGCTCAAACATGCCATGGGCATATGTGGAATTGCACCCCAAAATACATTCTGCTGCTTCTCCTCAGTACAGGGATACCACATGTGTGAGAATTTTGGGAGCCTAGCCGCGTACAGGACCCCGGAAAACATGCACCGCCTTCAGGCTTTCTAAGACGTAAAATTATGATTTCACTTTCTCACTACCTATTACAGAGGCCCTGAACTTTCAAGATGGCACAACCCCCCCCCCCCCCCCCCCCCCCCCCCCACCCAAATAAACCCATTTTGGAAAGTAGGCACCCTGAGGTATTTGCATGGTCAGTATTTTGCAGCTCTCATTTGTTTTGGAAAATGAAGAAAGAAAAGGAAAATGTTTATTTTTGTTTACAATTTTCAAAACTGACAAATAGCGAGAACTGCAAAATGGCATGGGGTGTCTACTTTGCAAAATGGGGTAATTTGGGGGGGGGGGGGGGGGGGATGATGTGTAGAGGTCGACCGATATGGGTTTTCCTCTGGCCGATATTTGGAGATCGGGACGGCCGATGAGCGCTACATGATGCAGATTTTTGCGGCTGATATTTTGCAGGTTGTGCCATCTCAGCAGACATCATCAATCAGATCAAGCCTTTCACAATAATCCAAGATATATCTATGAGGGCTGCTGACATATCCGTCTGATAGGGGAATCACTTTTAGAGGATCAGCCTCAGATGTAATAAAAAAACAAAGAATGCCAACATAGCGTAATTCAGTTTAATTAGCGGACATTACATCTGTACTTCACTAAGGGATCCGGGAAGGAGTCTCCCACCTGTATACCAGCTGGTGACCGTGGTCAAGCACGCTGCTTCTTTGCAAAGGATCGGGTGAAGTCATTTTTACTCTGCTTAATTTTCATTACTTTGTGTACGTATAATATATGGGGGATGCCTGATGGAAGGGATGAGTATTAAACTGAATTACGTTATGTTGGCATTCTTTGTTTTTTTATTACATCTGAGGCTGATCCTCTAAAAGTGATTCTCCTATCGGACAGATATGTCAGCAGCCCTCATAGATATATCTTGGATTATTGTAAAAGGCTTGATCTGATTGATCTCTGGTGAGTTTGAACCCCTGCTGGGATCGTTTGTATAACACGTGGTGGATTGCGAGTGCGGTGGATGGTGCACAATCTATCTCCTCTATCACCATTATTGGACATTACATCTACGTCAATACTGACCTCAAAACACCTGAGACGGTCTATCTGTTGATTTATATTATATTATATGGTGTTGTTAGTCACCTTATATCTAACACCAGCGCTGTTTGGTATTTTGCACTGAGGTGGACATTTGCTCTAACTGTATGTTAAGAATACTTTTTTACAGGTAAGGTGTGTTTTTTTTTTTTTTTTAATGAACTACAATAACTTTAAGTCTGATTGTTGATGGGGGGGGGGGGGGGTGGCTACTCTATGCTTTGACATGTTTTACACTTTAAAACCCCTTTTTTTTATCAATAATGTTAAAGACAGAAGGTTTTTTGCATTATATGCATGTACTAAAATATGAAAGACAGACTGCGTATACAAAAAACGTTGTTTTATTTATAGCAATCAATTTTTGTTACAGTGGATTATGAATTGCCCTATGAGCTGTTGAACGTGGTACATGAGGCTTTGGTCAGCATGCGATTACTTGTTTTGCATTGGCCTATGAACTCCAGTACTGGAGAAACTAAGATAATTGTTCAGCAAGAAGTGGTTGAAATTGATGGAAATCAGGTTAGTAAAAAAAATGTTTTGCCATATCTCCTTTTTATTTTATTTTTTGGTGCCTTGAAAAATTATTCATACTCCTTGAAACTTTCAAAATTTTATGTTACAACCAAAAACTTAAATGTATTTTATTGGGATTTTATGTAATGAGACCAACACAAAGTGTAGTAATTGTAAAGTGGAATGAAAATGATAATTATAAAAAAAAGAAAAAAATTATTTATTTTTTTACAAATATCTGAAGTGTTGTGTGCATTTGTATTCAGCCCCCTGATACCCCGAACTAAAAGCTAATGGAACCATTTGCCTTCAGAAGTCACCTAATTAGTAAATAGTCCACCTGTGTATAATTTAATCAGTATAAATACAGCTGTTCTGTGAAGCCCTCAGTTTTTTTTTTTTTAGAGAACCTTGGTGAGCAAACAGCATCATGAAGGCCAAGGAACACACCAGAGAGGTCAGGGAAAAAGGGGATAATTAAAAGAAGAATAACCAATGGTTGGACTTTGAAGGCAAGACAACAACAGAAATAGCAACAATTATTTTATTACAAAAAGTATAAACAGAACAACACAGTGTTCAAAGATAAAACAAAACATACAAGGTATTGAAAGTACGAGTTGTATCCCTTGTGCGTCTACGCGTTTCGCCGTGAGGCTTCTTCAGTACGAGCAACAAGAGGAGACGGTGACGGAGAACAAATCTCACTATCTTTGGACAGATAAAGCCAGATATACACATATATGCGAATATCGTAGATTCTACACATATAAATGATATTCCATGGGAAGATGATAGGTATGATATGGGTGAGTATATCCAAGAGCTGACAAAGCGGACTAAATGGAGAGAGTTTAAGGCAAACCACTCCCTCTTTGGGGAACATTTAATATAGGAAAATGCCATGTAATGAGCATAAGGTCCACAAATTTGCTCAAAGAAATCTCACTTCAGCGGGGGAAACAATTCAGGAAGATAATGGGAAGAACTTGTAAAATCCACATAATCGGCATATGGTATCCAATATTAGATCAAGTAGATCAAACTGGTGTGCAGAGGTAACAATAACCTGCTGGGTAGGTATGGCCAGCAGGATATAGCCAAAAGCAGACGTGTCTGGAATAGCCCCCGGGAGAATCCCCCTTTTCTCTCAATTATACCGATGGTCACAATGCTTCCCCCCCTTTTCCTTTATTTCATTATTCAAAGAGGTGGAGATGGTTAACCACTTCCGGACCGCCCACAGTCATTATACGTGATCTGTTTGAAGAGCAATACCGTTGTTATGGTAGCAGCTAGCTACCATAACCCCGGTATCCTTTTCTTCAGTGGGCGGTCCTCTACAAGATAAAAGTGTTCTCTGCGGTGGATACACCACAGGGTCACTTTTATCGGAGATGGGGGGGGGCCCCCCTTTTGCCACTCTCCGGTGACTTCCGCTGCTTTACAGAGCCGCCGGCAGAGGCGATCCTGTCCTTTCACATGCTGTGCATGGAGACGAGTGAGGGGAAGATGGGCCCCCACCCCGTCTCCATATCACTGCAGGGCGGAATCGACGTCAAATGGTCACTTTTTGTTGTTGTCATTTTAGTCTAAATATGAGATCCGAGGTCTTTTTGACCCCAGATCTCATATTTAAGAGGACCTGTCATGCTTTTTTTTTTTTTTATTACAAGGGATGTTTACATTCCTTGTAATAGGAATAAAAGCGACCCAATTTTTTATTCTTTAAATAAGATTTTTTTTTTAACCGCTCCATCCAGACGAGCTCACGCGCAGAAGCAAACGCATACGTGAGCAGCTCCCGCATATGAAAATGGTGTTAAAACCACACATGTGAGGGATCGTCACAATTCTATCCCTAGACCTCCTCTGTACCTCAAGACATGCAACCTGTAGAATTTTTTTAAACGTCGTCTATGGAGATTTTTAAGGGTCAAAGTTTGCCGTCATTCCACGAGCGGACGCAATTTTGGGTATCAATTTACTCGGCGTAACATTATCTTTCACAATATAAAAAAAAAAAATGGGCTAACTTTACTGTTTGTCTTATTTTTTAATTAAAAAAAGTGAATTTTTCTTTAACGTACACCACGGGACACAGAGCCTCTATTCATTACATAGTGGGTTGTATGGTCATCAGAGGTGATTGGACACTGGCACAACCAATGAAGACACGTTCCCCTCAATGGGCACGATTAGGATGTGCTAAAGGATGCTCTGCCAAAGAAACCCTTGGGGGGTAAAAGAGCTACACTTTCGGGTCCATTCAAGACACCTAAAATTTTACGCCAAAACTGGACAGTTTCCGGACCTTGTGGACGAGGTGTCGCCTTTAATGTCTTTCTTCGGAGGACTGGGCTCTAGGGTTCAGCACTTTCGCTACTATATGCTAAAAGTCATGGCAGAGTCTTTTTTTTTTTTTTTACAAGGCCCAGGGAAGAGGCCTCCTCTAAATAGGAACCCATATCCCTGAAGGTTGGTACACATGCCCCTCCGTTATGGGGGAGATTGGTTCTGAGGCAGGGACAAGGTAAGCCAGGAAAGAGTCCTAAGTTTTTAAACTTAAAGTGGAAGTTAGGGTTGTCCCGATACCACTTTTTTAAGACCGAGTACAAGTACCAATACTTTTTTTCAAGTACTCACTGATACGGAACACCGATACTTTTTTAAATCTCATGTGACAGCGGCACATGTGTCAGTATGTGTGTTGTGTTTTTTTTTTTTTTATCTTTAATAATTTTTTAATTTCTTAATTTTTTTTAATTTTGATTTTATTTATAATGCTTTCTTTTTTTAAAGGGGGTGGGGGGGGGTGGACCGTGTCGGTGTGTGTGTGTGTGTGTGTGTTTTTTTCTTTTTTTTTTTCTTTTAATTTTTTTTTCTTCGAAAAATCACTTTTTTTTTATTCTTTTGTTTTTTTATTATTTCTTTTTTTCAGCCCTGTTGGGGGGGGGGGGCTTTGGTGAGATATTAGGGGTCTTAACAGACCTCTGACATTTTCCCTTTGAGACAGAGAAAGGGACTAGGGACACATGTTCCTCTGTCCTTTTCTCAGCAGCATCAGCTGCGCTGAAAATGAATGGAGTGAAGACAGCGTCTTCTCTTCATTCATAAACTGAAACATTTGTAATCACAGATTACAATGTTTCAGTTATGTGAATGGACAGTCAGTGATCACTGATTCTGTCCATTCGGAGCAGTAAGGAGCCGGATTTACTGGCTCCTACCCCGCTCTCCATCCTGACAATTCCAGGGGGTGGAGGAGAGGCACAGAAGGGGAGAGATACACGGCGGCATGCACGGGATACACGGCGGCATGCACGGGGTACACGGCGGCATGCACGGGATACACTGCAGCTTTCAGCTGCTTTAAAATCAGCGGTGATCGGTGCTTGGAACTTCCCCATGCACTGATCACCGCCGACAGTACAAGTATCGGGTGAAGCTTCGGGAGCATTTGCCCAAGTACAAGTACTCAGGCAAATGCTTGATATCGGTACCGATACTAGTATCGGTATTGGGACAACCCTAGTGGAAGTAAACCCTCCTATTGTTTTCAGATAAGGAAGCTGCCATCTTGGCCTCTATTTAATCTACAACTGCCATGATGCTGCACATGTGATCAGTTATGACACCAACCATTGGATAATTAGGAAGTGTTATATTTCCGGCATGTGGCGGGAATGTTACTGTTTTTTAAACTTAAATTGATTGGTTTACTTCCGCTTTAAGGACCTTTCCTATTTTAGATTAGGTGTCTTTTTTTTTTTTTTTTCTGACCGCCACTGGGGGGAGTAAAGAGCTGAATTCCACTCACCATGCTCCAGAGCAGTGTCGGTTTCTTCAGACAGCACACTCCTTCCGCTGCAGAAGCTCTGCTATGGACGGCGGCCTTCCTCCTCCTCTCAGGCAGGTATCAGGGGGATCTCACTCATGTTTGATCACGCCATTACCCCCTAGTTCACGCGCGCGGGGGCGTGCTTTATGCTGTTAGCAATGGGAGGGGGAGGGCCTGTGAGCGGGCCCTCTATTCAGATGGCAAACACAGGCAGGAAGTGATAAAAGAGCCTCACAAGCCTGGCACTTTCCTTGAAGAGACACAGCAGTGTAAAGGGCACGTAAGAGACACCTACTCTAGCATGAAACTGTGTGCTATTAGTTGCATACTTATATGTAGATTGCTAAATTAGCACAGACATATATGCATTTGTTGGTACCTTGGCTTTGCTTGGTAATATGTCTTCCCAAAGAAGAAGTTCTGGGACTAAAAACAAAAAAGTATTGCTGCCTGAGACGGGGCTTTAGCCGTGTCTGCTCGGTACCATCCTTTGCTGTGCTGTGATATCTGACGCACCTATACAGGATGAGCCATTGCCTCTATCAGGAGTAGCAGCCTCTCCCGTGGTGCCTGTGCCTGCATATGTCACTGAAGACTCTCTGGCAACAGCCCTGGACAACTTATATGGGAGAATCACTGCGTTAATCGCAATGTCCTCAGAAAAGGACAAAAAGCAAAGCAGATCTCCTTCTGTTGCTTTTAGATCTCCTTGCAGAAAGATCTGAGGAGGATGAGGCCACATCAGGGGATGAGGACTCAGAGGGGTCAATATCAGAAGAACCTTTTTCTGCTTCCAGGTTCTAAAGTTACAGGTGCAATGTTATGCTGAAGCAATAGTATGCACTACATTTAGATTACCCTCTTCTGAATTAACTGTTTCCTCTCTGGGTTCATTAAAATCCCCACAGGCTGCTTGTGCCTTTTCAATTCATCTTTTATTGAAGAATCTGATTTATGCAGACTGGAAACACCCAGATAAGCGTTTTCCTCCTCCTAGGAAGTTTAAAGTTTTTTATCCTATGAAGAAGACGTTTACCAAGAAGTGGTGTCTGCCTTCTGTGGATGCAGCTATATTTTGTATAAATAAAAGCCTACCTTGTCCGGTGGACAATGCCCAGGTATTTAAAGATCCTTCTGAGAAAAAGTTGGAATCTTTACTAAAATCTTCCTTCCTCCTGGCGGGCGCAGTAACCCAACCTGCTGTGGTGGCGGTTGGTATGTCTCGGGTCTTAACCACTTAAGGACTGCCTCCTGCACATATACATCGGCAGAGTGGCACGGCTGGGCACATACACGTACAGGTATGTGCTGTGCTAGTACCCAAACCAACCGATAAACGCTTATTGCGTTTTTGTTTTTTTACCAAAAATAGGTAGAAGAATACGTATCGACCTAAACTGAGGAAAAAAAAAAATTATATATATTTTTGGGGGATATTTATTGTAGCAAAAAGTAAAAAATATTGCATTTTTTTCAAAATTGTCGCTCTATTTTTGTTTACAGCGCAAAAAATAAAAAAACGCAGAGGTGATCAAATACCACCAAAAGAAAGCTTTATTTGTGGGGGAAAAAAGGCTGCCAATTTTGTTTGGGAGGCACGTCGCACGACTGCGCAAGTTAAAGCGACGCATTGCCGAATCGCAAAAAGGGGCAAGGTCCTTTAGCTGCATTTTGGTCCGGGTCTTAAAGGACAAGGTGAAACAGGGGATGAAAGATCTGTGTCTCCCACCCTTCATTGAGCATTGCTCTGGGACGTCCAAATATGTAATGAATAGAGGCTCTGTGCCCTGTGGTGTACGATAAAGAAAATTGGATTTTTAAAACCACTTACCTGTAAAATCCTTTTCTTGGAGTACACCACGGGACACAGAGGTCCCCCCTTCATATGGGAACCTTACTGCTTTGCTACAAAACTGAGGTACTTGCCTTAGGGGAGGGGTTATATGGAGGGGAACTTGTCTTCATTGGTTGTGCCAGTGTCCAATCACCTCTGGTGACCATACAACCCACTATGTAATGAATGGAGGCTCTGCGTCCCGTGATGTACTCCAAGACAAGGATTTTACAGGTAAGCTGTTATTAAAAATCCTATTTTTCCCAAAAAAGTGTGCTTGTAAGACCGATGCGCAAATACGGTGTGACAAAGTATTGCAATGACCGCCATTTTATTCTCTCGGGTGTGTAATGTTGGGGGTTGTTAGCTCTCGTGGTATGGGCATTTTTTCAGTGATTCACTCCAGCCAGGAACTATGTTCAAGGGCATGGTAGCCCATTTTTATTAAAAAGGCAAAATAAAAGTCCAAACAAAGGTTTCCCACACAGGGGGTTCTTCTCCATCAAACACACAACAGAAAATGCTAGCCCACCTGGCTCTCTGTAGCAGTACTTCTGCAGCAATACTTCTTCACGTTTTCCTGGTCGCCCAGACCAGCGAAATCCTCAACATAGGCGGCTTCCCTTCAGTGTCTACAGCTCTGCCTCTTGCAGTCACCGTTCTGGCTGTCTCCTACAGTCTCAGACTTCTGGAGACCTGCTGTCTCCAACTGGGAGCCATGAGATCTTCCCACACACTGATTATAAAGGGCTGTGCTCACCTGAGCACAGACCCTGCTGGTCATCCACAAAATCTGGATTTAGGGTTGGAGATCCCGTCCCACCCAAGACACTATGGAATCTCCACACTACAGAGCCCCATGATGAAATACCAAAACCTGGAGACAGCTTCAAAAGAAGTCTTCTCCAGTCCACAGCTATGCTCTGTAGACTTGCACCTCTAAAGTGTGCAAACCCTGTGTCCATTTTACAGTGACAGTAGCTCCTACTGTTACAGGTGTTAGGATTTTTTTTTATAATGTTTGGGGTTCTGAGTAATTTTCTAGCAAAAAAAATTGTTTTTAACTTGTAAACAGAGAGTCTGAAAAACAGGTCCTTAAGTGGGTAAAGCAGGGTTAGGTTAAAAAACAAAACAAACAAAAAAAATATCCCAAGCTTTGAAAATCTCAACGGAGCACTGTTCAATCCATCATCCGAACATGGAAAACATATAACACAACTGGAAACCTACCAAGACATGGCTGTCTACCCAAACTGACAGGCCGGACAAGTGGAGCATTAATCAGAGAAGCAGCCAAGAAGCCCATGGTAACTCTGGAGGAGCTACAGAGATCCACAGCTCAGGTGGGAGAATATGTCCACAGGACAACTATTAGTTGTGCACTCCACAAATCTGGCCTTTATGGAATGGTGGCAAGAAGAAAGCCATTGTTGACAGAAAGCTATAAGAAGTCCTATTTGCAGTTTTTGAGAAACCATGTGGGGGACACAGAAAACATGTGGAAGAAGGTGCTCTGGTCAGATGAGACCAAAAAAGAACTTTTTCTCCTAAAAGCAAAATGCTATGTGTAGCGGAAAACTAACACTGCGGATTACCCTGAACACACCAACCCCACCATGAAACATTGTTTTGGCAGCAACATGTGGGGGATGCTTTTCTTCAGTAGGGTCAGGGAAACTGGTCAGAGCTGATGAGAAGATGGAAGGAGCCAAATACAGGGTAATCTTAGAAGAAAACCTGTTAGTCTGCAAAAGACTTGAGACTGAGGTGAAGGTTCATATTCCAGCAGGACAACGACCCTAAACATACAGCCAGAGCTGCAATGGAATGGTTTAGATTAAAGCATATTCATTTGTTAGAATGGTCCAGTCAAAGTCAGACCTAAATCCAATTGATAATCTGTGGCAAGGCTTGAAAATTGCTGTTTACAGATGCTCTTCATTGAATCTGACAGAGCTTGAGCTATTTTGCATTTCACTCTCTGGATGTGCAAAGCAGGTTGAGACATAACCAAAGACTTGCAGCTGTAATTGTAGCAAAAGGTGGTTCTAGAAAGTATTGACTCAGGCGGGGCTGAATACAAATGCATGCCACACTTTTCACATATTTATTTGTAAAAAATGTTGAAAACCTCTTTTCTTTCACTTTACAAATATGTGACCCTTTGTGTTGGTCTATCACATAAAATCCTAATAAATGCATTTACGTATTTGGTTGCAACATGACAAAATGTGGAACATTTTCAAGGGGTATGAATACTTTTTTAAAGCACTTTGTGTTTAAAATGGCAGTATGATAATTCTCTTATCCCTCCTCTTATCCTCACAGTACTAAACTAGAGCTCAGCTTTAGATGTCTTTCTGTCATTCATAAAGGATACCCTCTTGTATTTTGTGAATTTAAAGCCTGGTACACACGGGTGTATTTTCATTCAACCCAGCGGGTAGAACAAAGAAAACCTGTCGGCTCTGGTTAGAGCCGCTGTACTAACGATCCGATTGATGTTCAGCTATCTTCACTGCTAAGGTGTTTTGTAAAAAGGGGAAACCCCCCCCCCCCCCTCACCAGAACACTCCAATCAGCGCTCTGCTGATCGGGAGCCGGTCGGCTGCTGGTTTTCTGAGCATGCACGTCTGACAGAAACCAGCCAAACGGCCAGCTTTTGCCGGACCAGCTGGTATACACACACGGGCTAAATGTCGGCTGTTTTTTATTGAACCGGCCGGTGTCTCCCGACATTTGGCATGTGTGTGTGTGTGTGTATGGGGCTTAAGGTTAGAAACCATCCACTGTATTCTCTGTATGAAAAGTTTTTATATAAAGTAATCAAATCCTTTTTAACAGTCACTTAAGAACCTTTTCTCTAGCATAAATTTCCTTTGCCCCTTAGTCATTTTATTTGCACTTCTTGGCACTCTTTCCAGTCTCTTCTTTTTTAAGAACTGTTAGGCCCCATGCACACGAGACGCAAATGCAAACACATCTAAACACACATTTTCAAAGGCAAAAACCGGCGTTTAAAACGCCCATTTTTGCCACGAATTTCGCGGCGTTTTGCCGCGTTTTACCGCGTTTGCGTTTATAAGCGTTTAGTTAAGAAACATCATAAGACCATCCCTAAGCTCAAAAAACAATATTATTTAACCATTTCAGCCATTTTGTGAGACCAAAGTGAGTAGCAGCTGAAAGAGCAGCAGTATACTTGTATTTAGCGTGTCACTTGCCACATCACCTGCCACAAGCTGTGGATTGTCCACTTGCCATGTCACCTGCCACAAGTTGTGAATTGTCCACTTGCCACGTCATCTGCCACAAGTTGTGGATTGTCCACTGGCCACGTCACCTGGCCACGTCAGCTGCCATGTCACCTTGCCACGTCACCTGCCACAAGTTGTGGATTTTCCACTTGCCATGTCACCTGCCACATCACCTGGCCACCTCACCTGCCACAAGTTGTGGATTGTCCACTGGCCACATCACCTGTCACGTTAACTGGTCACTTCACCTGCCACAAGTTGTGGATTGTCCACTTGCCACGTCACCTGCCACAAGTTGTGGATTGTCCACTTGCCACATCACCTGGCCATGTCACCTGCCACGTCACCTGCCACAAGTTGTGGATTGTCCACTGGCCATGTCACCTGGCCACATCACCTGCAACAAGTTGTGGATTTTCCACTTGCCATGTCACCTGGCCACGTCACCTGGCCACGTCACCTGGCCACGTCACCTGCCACAAGTTGTGAATTGTCCACTGGACACGTCACCTGGCCACGTCACCTGCCACAAGTTGTGGATTGTCCACCGGCCATGTCACCTGGCCACGTCAGCTGCCATGTCACCTGGCCACGTCACCTGCCACAAGTTGTGGATTGTCCGCAATGCAAGCAATTACAGTTGTTTAATTTTTTTTTATGTTTTTTCATCATTTGCCATCATTTTTGAGATTTCTAATGTAAAAAAATAGGTCACCTTTAAAAACGCCTATAAACGAAATCGCGGCAAAACGCTGGTACCGCGTTTTGTCGCGATTTGCGTCTGAAACTCATTTTTTTGCTTCTGAAAAAACGAGCCTAAACCCAACTGCTTTAAAACGCAAAAAAACGTGAATGTGTGCATGGACACATAGGATAACATTAAATGTGTTCACGGGCAGTTGAAAAAAATGCCCAAATGCCTCTGAACTCGAGTTTACCAGCGTCTCGTGTGCATGGGGCCTTACCCAAACTTAGACTGGAAATGTGGGGTTGTGCCAGTTCTTTGCCTTTGGGAGTTTAGCCACGGACTGGTTTTAAATGCATGTATTGAACCTCATCTTCTACAACAGGGGTAAGCAACCTTTTGAGAGGGAGAGATCCACCTGAACAACATGAAAGAGATTGAAGCTCAATCAGGTTCAGCAGTTTTTATTTGTTATTGAACCACTTTTTTTTTTTTGGTATATATATTATGTATTGTATACTTTTTCTATGTGTGGTTGAGACGAGAGGAGAAACTCGTCCAATGTAATGGTGTTTTATACGGAAAAATTACTAAAGAAATATAAAAAAAAAACAACCACTTAAGCCCCAGAAGAAATGGCTGCTCAATGACCACACATGAAGTGCTTTAGAATTTCCTGGTAGAGGGCTGCGCTGACTTTGGACTTGATAAAACACAGTTGACCAACACCAGTAGGGATGAGCCGAACACCCCCACGTTCGGTTCGCACCAGAATGTTTGAACAGACCGACCGTTCGCGCGAACATTTAGAACCCCATTAAAGTCTATGGGACTCGAACGTTCGAATTCAAAAGTGCTCATTTTAAAGCCCAATATTCAAGTTATTGTTGGAAAACGTTGTTGAGAACCCGGGTCTTGCCCCAGGGAACATGTATCAATGGAATTTTTTTTTTTTAAACTGTATTTTTTTTTTTTTTTTTTGGAGCAGCGATTTTAATAATGCTTAACCACTTAACCCCCGGACCATATTGCTGCCCAATGACCAGAGCACTTTTTGTGATTCGGCACTGCGTCGCTTTAACTGACAATTGCGCGGTCGTGCAACGTGGCTCCCAAACAAAATTGGCGTCCTTCTTTTCCCACAAATAGAGCTTTCTTTTGGTGGTATTTGATCATTTCTGCGGTTTTTATTTTTTGCGCTATAAACAAAAATAGAGCGACAATTTTGAGGAAAATGCAATATTTTTTACTTTTTGCTGTGATAAATATCCCCCAAAAATATATAAAAATGTTTTCCTTAGTTTAGGCCGATACGTATTCTTCTACATATTTTTCGTAAAAAAAATCATAATAAGCATTTATTGATTGGTTTGCGCAAAAGTTATAGAGTTTACAAAATAGGGGGCAGTTTTATGGCATTTTTATTAATATTTTTTTTTTTTTTTACTAGTAATGGCGGCGATCAAGATTTTTTTTTTCAGTACTGCGACATTATGGTGGGCACTTCGGACACTTTTGACACATTTTTGGGACCATTGGCATTTTTTTAGCGATCAATGCTATAAAAATGCATTGGATTACTATAAAAAGGCCATTGGCAGTGAAGAGGTTAACACTAGGGGGCAGGGAAGGGGTTAAGTGTCTTCCTGGGTGTGTTCTAACTGTAGGGGGGGGGCCTCACTAGGGGAAATCACTGATCTTCTGTTTATACATTGTGTGCCCGGCGTCGGTCGTGCCCGTCGGGCAAGCGCGTGCGCCAGTCGCCGGTGGCGCACACGTGCCCCCTAGTGGCCGCTTTCGAGCGGGCGTATAGCTACGGGCTCTCGCCCAGCAGAGCCAACTTCCCGCAGTAATATGACGGCGGGCGGTCGGCAAGCAGTTAAAGTGGGAAAAAAAATTAAAAATTCCTTTAAATATCGTACCTGCTGGGTGTCTATAGTAGTGGCGCGTGTTTAGAACTGTCCCTTCACAAAATGAGATTACTCTCAGA
Source organism: Rana kukunoris (assembly GCA_029574335.1). Taxonomy (NCBI): domain Eukaryota; kingdom Metazoa; phylum Chordata; class Amphibia; order Anura; family Ranidae; genus Rana; species Rana kukunoris. The sequence goes on from CM056052.1 coordinate 363,071,543, forward strand.
AAAAATAAATTTAATACTGCTTGCGGCTTTAATGTAATGTTTGGTCCCTGCAATATTTAATGTAATGTTTGGTCCCTGCAATATGGATAAAAATCGTTGAAAAAAATAGCATGGGTTTCCCCGCTACCACTCCCCCCAGGTCATTACAAGACCTAGTGCCGATCCTGACCTCCCTGGGGCCCTAAGCAAAATGACATGGCACATTAAAAATGAGAATTAGGGGGCGCTGACGACAGTGACATGGCACATTAAAGAAAGTTGAGAAGCGGGGGGAGGGGGTGTTCTGCTGTCGGAAATGACTCAGCCAGCGAGTTTAGAAGCGGGGTGAGGGGGCGAAAATTACTTCTCACCAGGCGGGGCCTCTCACAGCTTTGCGGGGCCCTAAGTGGCTTGCATAGTGAGCCTATAGGGAGGATCGCTCCCTGACAAAACCTTTGGCCCTATATACTTTGAACAGCAGTATATAGGCGGTGCAAACAAGACAAGGACTGCAAGGACAAAGAGCCACATGCAAAGTATTGCATCAAAAATTGTTATTAGACGCCCCGAGTTAAACGGGCAGAAAAATTGGGCCTTAGGCACAACACAATACTGAAACCCCTCACAGATTCTGTAATTGGAGCGCAACAAAGAGCCACATGCAAAGTATTGCATCAAAAATTGTTATTAGACGCCCCGAGTTAAACGGGCAGAAAAATTGGGCCTCAGGCACAACACAATACTGAAACCCCTCACAGATTCTGTAATTGGAGCGCAACAAAGAGCCACATGCAAAGTATTGCATCAAAAATTGTTATTAGACGCCCCTGTTAAACAGGGGCAGAAAAATTGGGCCTTGGGCCTCGTACACACGAATGAGGAACTCGTCGGGCGAAACACATCGTTTTCCTCGTCGAGTTCCTTGTTCGGCTGTCGAAGAACTCCGACGAGCCAATTTTCTCCATTCCCGTTGAGGAAAAAGAGAACATGCTCTCTTTTTGGCTCGTCGAGTTTCTCAACAGTTTCCTCGTCGAAAATTGTACACACGACCGGTTTCCTCGGCAAAACACGTCTCACAACAAGTTTCTTGCTGGATTCTGCCGAGGAAACCGGTCATGTGTACGAGGCCTCAGGCACAACACAACACTGCAACCCCTCACAGATACTGTAATTGTAGCGCATCAAAAAGCCACATGCAAAGTATTGCATCAAAAATTTTTAATATACGCCCCTGTTAAACGGGCAGAAAAATTGGGCCTTAGGCACTGGTGGTGGAGCCCAGAAACAAACCTTTTCTTACTAGCTATCAGCAAGATCAGTGAGGAGGAAAAGGATATTCAGTCAGCAGCATAACGGGACAATCACTCAGCATTAGCATAGGCAGTCTCCAAGGGATCTGAGATTTCAAAAAAAATATTCAGTTACATCAGCATCAGGTGCTTGGTAGCTGGTGTTGATCCAAGCCTGATTCATTTTTATAAAGGTCAGTCGATCGACGGAGTCGGTGGAGAGGCGCACCCTGTGATTGGTCACAAAGCCTCCAGCAGCACTGAATGTGCGTTCTGAAAGAACGCTGGATGCAGGGCAAGCCAGTAGCTCAATTGCGTACTGTGCAATCTCTGGCCAGTGATCCATCCTCAAGACCCAGTAAGCCAGAGGATTTTCGGTGGGGATAGTGTCCAACTCTGATCTTGCCCCTAGGTATTCCCGCACCATGTAAACCAGACGCTGGTGATGGTTGCTGGAACCGGTCATACCTTGGGGTTGCGGACTAAAAAATTGTCTGAACGCATCGGTCAGATGGCCACCTTCTCCACCGCTCTTTCTGTGACTCACCGAAGCCTCGGCAACACGTTGTCCAAGACCAGGATTTGGTAATCCCCCAGGTTCTGGGAACACGTTGCACAGACCCTTCTGCAAGGCCTCCCGAAGAAGTTTCATCTGCTGCTCCCTCTGCGACAGCAAGATAAGCTCCGCAACCTTACTCTTGTAACGTGGATCAAGGAGAGTTGCCAGCCAGTAATGATCCCTCTCCTTGATACCACGAACGCGAGGATCCTTACGCAGGCTTTGCAGGACCAGGGAGGCCATGCAGCGTAGGTTTGCTGAGGCATTCGGGGCACAGTCCTCTGGGTCACTTAGAACGACAGGATCCGCAGCCACCTCTTTCCAGCCACGTAAAAGTCCATGGGTTCCTTGAAGACTGCTGCTGCTGATGCTGAGTGCCAGGCTCCACCTCCATGATACAATCATCCTCGTCCTCTTCCTGTGTGCTAGGTGGGCAAGCAGGACCACTGTCTGGATAAAGGGGGCCTTGAGAGGTAAGGAAGTCCTCCTCTTCCTCCCCTCTGTTCTGCCTCAAGGGCCCTGTCCATTATTCCACGTAGCGTGTGCTCCAACATGTGAATAAGAGGGACAGTCTCGCTGATGCATGCACTGTCACTGCTCACCATCCTCGTGGCCTCCTCAAATGGTGACAGGACAGTGCATGCATCCCTGATCAAGGCCCACTGGCGTGGGGGAAAAAAAAACAAGCTCCCCTGACCCAGTTCTGCTGCCATATTGGCACAGGTACTCATTGATGGCCCTCTGCTGCGTGTGCAGCCGCTGCAGCATGGCCAATGTAGAGTTCCATCTGGTGGGCATGTCACAGATTAGGCGGTTCTTGGGCAGGTTGTATTCCCTTTGGAGGTCTGTCAGCCGAGCACTGGCATTATATGACCTCTGGAAATGCACACAGACTTTCCTGGCCTGCTTCAGGACATTCTGTAAGCCCGGGTACCTGCCCAAGAACCGCTGCACCACCAAATTCAGGACATGAGCAAAACAGGGCACATGGGTCAGTTTTCCCTGTCTCAGGGCAGAGAGGAGGTCGGTGCCATTGTCGCTAACCACCATTCCAGGCTTAAGCTGGCGTGTTGTCAATCACCTCTGAGTCTGCCCCTGCAGAGCTGACAGAACCTCGGCCCCAGTGTGGCTCCTGTCTCCCAAGCACACCAGCTCTAGCACCGCATGGCATCTCTTTGCCTGCATTCCTGCGTAGCCCCTCGTACGCCTAAGGAGCACGGCTGTTCTGAACAGGAAGAGGCCACAGAGGAAGAAGAGGAGGGGGTGGAGGAGAGAGGTGTGTCACAACCAGTAGTAGTGTTTTGCAGGCGTGCTGGCGGAACAACCTCCAACACTACTGTACCTTGACCTGCGTCCTTCCCAGCTGCCAGCAGAGTCACCCAATGCGCTGTGAACGAGAGGCAACGTCCCTGTCCATGCCTGCTGAACCATGAGTCAGCGGTAAGATGCACCTTACCACTGACCGCCCTGTCCAGCGAGGCATTGACATTGTCTTCCACATGTCGGTAGAGAGCCGGAATCGCCTTCCGTGAGAAAAAGTGGCGTTTGGGTACTTGCCACTGAGGTACCGCACATTCCACAAACTCACGGAAGGGGGCAGAATCTACCAACTGAAAAGGTAGCAGTTGAAGCTAGCATTCAACCGTTGGACATGTGGATGGCTGGGAGAGTACTTCTTTCGGCGCTGCAGCAGCTGAGGCAGGGAAATTTGTCTGGTACTATCAGTAGATTGCCCGCATGTACTACTAGGTTGTGACACACCTAATTCTACACCTTCAGTCCTATCAGTGCAGGCTTCAGAGAGGACTGAGGGTCTAGTGGGGTTGGAGAACCCAGCTGATAAGGGGCAAGGGGAGGTCCGCTTTGTTCTTTGGTGTGGGTCTTTTAGGTATGCTTGCCAACGAACTGCATGGCAGGTCGACATATGTCTGGTCAAGCATGTGGTGCCCAAGCGGGTGATGTTTTGGCCATGCGAGATACGCTTGAGACATATGTTGCAAATAGCAACAGTGCGATCTGATGCACATGTCTCAAAAAAGGCCCAAACCAAAGAACTTTTGCAGTAACGTTGAAATACAGCAGCGTCCTGCACAGGCATAGCTCTGTGATGTAATGCAGTTGGTGTGCTGCCCTTAAGCTGGCCCCTGCAGGGCATCCTGCCTCTTTGGAGATGTTCCTCCTCCTGTTCCTCCTCCTCCTCCTGTTCCTCCTCCTGTTCCTCCTCCTATCTCCCTCCTATCCCTCCTCCCTCCTCCCTCCTCCCTCCTATCAGGCACCCATGTAGAGTCAGTGACCTCATCATCCCCTCCCTCCTCATCACTGTCGAAAACATGGCAGTATGCTGCAGCTGGGGGAACATTACTGCCAGATTACTGTCCCTCTCTCTCAGCTCACATTAATGCCTTCCTCTATCTGTGTTCCATCATCGGAGCCTTCAAAACGCTGCACATCTTCATGCAGCATGTACCCAACACTGTGTTGAAACAGTTCGGAGGACTCCTCAGGAGAACATGGTGAGACTAAGGAAGTATATAAAAAATGGCAAATATACTAAAAATAACATTAAAATGTCACAATAGTTAAAACCATAAACAGCGCTGATGATGATAGTCCAGTGTAGATCCCAGAAAAAGCTATCACCTCTACACTTAAGTGCAGTAATAATGATAGAGTGTATCAATGGGAGAGAGGGAGTCCGTTGATAGCTGAGTTTGAAAAGTAGGACAGCAAGCACCTTCCACCCATATTCTCAATCACCTCGTGGGACTATAAATCCCCCTCTGGGGTACGCACTCACCGAAAGACCCAGAATAATAACACTCTTCACTTCAGAAGGGATCAGGTCACATGTCTACGGGTCTCCGGATCGTACAAAAAACACAGGAAAAGGGCATATAGCGTAATTCCGTTTTAATGTGGCACACAAGAGAACCCACAGATACACAACCCTTCAAACAATGCACGTACATTAAAAAGATAAAAATAAGCGCATATAGTCACCCTCTCCTGCAAGGGAGACGAGCCGTGCCGTCCAGATGGATGAGCTGACTGCCAGCACTTCCTGGTTTCAGACGTGACTCTGGTGGAAGGATTGTGTGATGCCATTGTGCAGAGGGAAGAGGACGCCTTGGCAACTGCTTTGCCAGACAAACTAAGCTCAGCCTGGGTAAGAGAGGATGAGGAGGATGAGGACGGCTTGGTCATCCACTCTACTAATTTCTCTGCATGAAGGAAAGAGATATAGGGCGCTAGACCACAAATTATTAAATAATCGTGATCATAATATGTAAGAAATAAAGTGGATAATACCAAGACAAATAAATTAAATAAATTAATGTCTCTGTGTCATGATTCACTCAATGACATAAAGTCCCAACATCAAAAAGGTAAAGTGTGACAACAACAATGATTTTGAGTCTTCTTGTTTTGCTGTATCTTGCTTATGTGAGCGTAAAATACCACGACCAAACTTGAATCTTCTTTGCACCCAGAAGTGTACTGATAAAAATGGATGCGCCTACCAGAATATAATGACTACTTTACTAAAAAAGTTAGTCAAAAGAGCTTATGCAAGATTGTTCCTGCACACGTGCCGACAGGAATGATTGATGTGAACCTCGTCACCAGGGTTCCAAATGAGGATATAAGAAAAAAACAAATGGAAAAGCCAATAGCGTAATATTGCTTTAATAAAACCAAATTTAAAAACAATGGAAAGCCAAGTGGCCTCTTACTGTATTGGTGCCTACCCGGCACTGGGGCTGCAGACGTATCGCCGCCAATAGGCGGTCCGAAAGTGATCACTTTACCTTTTTGATGTTGGGACTTTGTCATTGAGTGAATCATGACACACAGACATTTAATTTATTTGTCTTGGTATTATCCACTTTATTTCTTACATATTATGATCACGATTATTTAATGATTTGTGGTCTAGCGCCCTCTATCTCTTTCCTTCACTCATTGCAATCAGTGTTGTACACGAGGAGCAGCTTTTTATTTTGTTTAAATATTTATTTGTTTGGCGCTGAATTTCACTTTTTCGCTAATTTCTCTGCATGTTGAGGCTCAACACGGCCAGCTCCCGAAAAGGACGAGCGTGTCAAACGGCCACGTGCTGAAGAGGATGCACCGTGTCCACCACCAGCGTTGCATCTAGATGCAGAGCCTGCTTGCCCTTGTGACTCTCTGCCTCTCTTTGTTGTCCTTTCAGACATTTTAATGGCCTGCACAGGACAAAATCAGTACACACACCTCGTATCTTTAGGTACAAACTGGAGAGCACAAGTGCAGTAAACTCCAAGTAGGTTTAAGTGAAAACTATACAGCACAAGTGTAGTAACACCAACTATGTTTAGGTGCTAATAAACAGCACAAGTGCAGTAACACAAAGGACGTTTAGGTGCTAAAAAACAGCACAAGTGCAGTAACACCAACTACGTTTAGGTGCAAATAAACAGCAGAAGTGCAGTAACAAAAAGTATGTTTAGGTGCTATTAAACCACACACATGCAGTAACAGCAACTGCGTTTAGGTGCTATTAAACTGCACACGTGCAGTAACAGCAACTGCGTTTAGGTGCTATTAAACTGCACACGTGCAGTAACAGCAACTGCGTTTAGGTGCTATTAAACTGCACACGTGCAGTAACAGCAACTCTGTTTAACTGCTATTAAACAGCACACGTGCAGTAACAGCAAGTACGTTTAGTTGCAAATAAACAGGACAAGTGCAGTAACACCGAGTACGTTTAAGTGTGGCCAATCATCAGCGCGCAATGTCGCAGTGAATTATGGGCCGTTGCGCGTCACTGGAATTTGGCGCGAACGACCCGTTTTGTTCGAATATCGTCGAACATACAAACAGACAGTGTTCGAGTCGAACATGGGTTCGACTCGAACACGAAGCTCATCCCTAAACACCAGCAGATGACACGTCTCCCCAAATCATTACTCACTGTGGAAACTTTGCACTGGACCTCATGCAACTGGGATTATATGCCTCTCCACTCTTTCTCCAGACTCTGGGACCTTGATTTCCAAATAAAATGCAAAATGTAATTTTATCTTAAAAAAAAAAAGAGGACTTTGGACCACTGAGCAACAGTCCGGTCCTTTTTCTCCTTAGCCCAAGTAAGACACCTCTGATGTTATCTCTGGTTCAGGAGTGGCTTGATAGAAGGAATGCGACAGCTGTAGCCCATATCCTGGATACGTCTGTGTGTGGTGACTCTTGAAGCACTGACACCAGCCGTAGTCCAATCCTTGTAAATATCCCCCAAATTTTTGAATGGCCTTTGCTTTACAAACCTTTCAAGGCTGTGGTTATCCCTGTTGCTTGTGCACCATTTTCTACCACACTTTTGGCTTCCACCCAACTTTTCATTAATATGCTTGGATACAGCACTCTGTGAACAGCCAGTTTCTGTAGCAATGACCTTTTGTGACTTGCCCTACTTGTGGAGGGTGTCATTGACTCTCTTTTAGACAACTGTCCGGTCAGCATACTTCCTCATTGTGTAACCTACTGAACCAGACTGAGAGACCATGTAAAGGCTCAGGAAACCTGTTACTGGTGTTTTTTTAGTTAAATAGCTGATTCAAGTGTGATACCATGAGTCTACAATACTAACATTTTCTGGGATACTGAATTCTGGGTTTTCACTAGCTGTAAGTCATAATCCTCAAAATGTAAAAGAAAGAAATGCTTTAAATATATCACTGTGTATATATCTATATAATATGAGTTTCACTTTTTTAATTGAATTACTGAAACAAACAAACGTTTAGATGCTGTATTTATCGGCACATAACATGCACAGTCGTATAACACGCACCTTCATTTTAAGAGGGAAGTTTCAGTAAAAAAAATTGAATTTTAAATGAATAACTTTGAAGCAAAATAAGGGTCGGTGCCCATAAATTTTGCCTGATCAATGCCCACCTGCAGCCTCAACATTTTTCATCAATGCAGCTTGATTAATGCCCATCTGCAGCCTCCCCATTGCCATGAATGCAGCCTGATCAATGTCCATCTCGGGGAGGGGGCCGGATGAGGGCCGTCAGATTACATACAGCGAGAATAACTTGTTTACTCGGTGGCCTCTTTAATGAAAAGTTCCGCCTCCTGGACCAGCTTCTATGATAGACAGAACACTGGTCCAATGCCGGCCCAGGATATGTGACTTCCTATTACAGAGGCTGCTGAGAAAACAGGAGCTTCTCGCTGTATGTAATCTGATGGCGATAATCCCACCCCCCTCCCCGTTCTCTCCGAGGCAGCCTAAATTGCAGTATCTGTGTGTAACATGCACACACTATTTGCAACCGATTCGCAGGGTGAAAAAGTGAGTGTTATACGCCAATAAATGCAGTATTTACATTTTTTGAGATGCACCTGTAAGTGTAGCTGATGAGCCACCATTCTATTCTTTGCCTTTTGTTCAGGTTCTGTAGATCACTAGTTGAGAGGAAGGGTAGAGAAAAAAATAATGCCAAATGACAACATTTCAAAGAGAATTATGTGGGGTTCATTTACTAAAACTGCAAAATCTGTTTCTTTGCAGAGCATCATTGGGTTTTGCACTCTCCAGTTTAAGTAAATACCGGTAAATACCTGTGTGTTCATGATATTCTGTGATACTTTGACTATTTATTAAATTGGTATATGATTGGCAAAGAGGGCTATGGTAACATCAGGCAGAAATGGTCTAGATTGCAAACATGAAATAACTGCCAACCTCCCCAAGTATATTGATGCACTGCACAGAAAATCTAACGTCAGATAGATAACGCACAACTTGCAAAGAATGCTTGGTACCACCAGATTAGCAGAATTAAGTACTGGGAGCATTTAGTCTTTAGTGTATGATGGAAAGAGGGGCAGAGAATGTTGCCTTTTAAAGTCATTGTAAAGTCAGTTTTTTTCTGTTTAAAATAACACACACGTTCTGAGTTTGACAGCAGCGAGAGCCAATGGTGCCGCTGCTGTGTGTTACCCCTCATATAGCAGGGGTAACCTTGCGCTTACGGAAACAACGTAAACGACGACGGGGCGGCGTAAAAACGTTCGGGAATCTGCGTATTAGGCTCATTTGCATAGGCAAATGAGAAATCAACGTAAAGGCCACCTAGCGGCCAGGAAAGTAATTACATCTACGATCCGACGGTGCAAGTGTTTTACACCTGTCGGATCTTCACTGTATCTATGCGTAAGTGATTCTAGGAATCACACGCATAGATACCCAGTAAAAAAAAAACAGAGATACGACGGTGTTTCCTGCGATACACCGTCGTATCTCTTTTGAGAATCTGGCCCTCTGACTTTACCATCACTTTAACCACTAACCGGACCATTTTGCTGGTCAAAGACCGGGCCAATTTTTGCGATTCGGCACTGCATCAATTTAACTGACAATTGCGTGGTCGTGCGATGTGACTACCAAACAAAATTCCTTTTTTTTTTCAGAAATAGAGCTTTATTTTGGCGGTAATTGATCACCCCTGTGGTTTTTAATTTTTTGTGCTATAAACAAAGATAGAGCAACAATTTTGAAAAAAATGCAATATTTTAAACTTTTTTGCTATAATAAATATCCCCCCCCCCCCCCAAAAAAAAAATATATATAAAGATGTCATATACCAATACGTGTTCTACATATTTTTGGTAAAAAAAATCGCAATAAGTGTTTATTGATCGGTTTGCACAAAAGTTATAGCGTCCACAAAATAGGGCGTAGTTTTATGGCATTTTTTTTTTTTTACGATCAGCGATTTAATATATATTTTTATTTTTTTGTGACTGCGACATTATGGCGGACACATCAGACACTTTTGACACTTTTTTGGGACCATTGTCATTTTTAGAGCAAACCGTGCTATAAAAATGCACTGATTACTGTGAAAATGACACTGGCAGTAAAGGGGTTAACCACTAGGTGGTGCTGCAGGGGTTAAGTGTGCCCTAGTGAGTGATTCTTACTGTAGGGGGGATGGGCTGTGTGTGACAAGACAGTGATCACCGCTTCTGATTACAAGAAGCAGTGATCACTGTCATTTTCACTAGGCAGAGCGGGGAGATGCTTGTTTACATCAGAATCTCCCCATTCTTCCTCACCGTGAGACGATCGTGGGTATCCCCGCGGCGATAGTGTCCACGGGACCCGCATTCGGGGCTCACAATGCTTGCGGCGGTCCACAATGCCACGATCTTAAAGGGGACGTGTTTATATACGTCCTTCTGCCTGTTTGTGTCATGCTGTCGATGTATATAGTCGTGCGATGGTCGGCAAGCAGTTAAATAAGAGCTGTAAGTGAGATGCTAGCTGATACCATTATGTAATATATACTTGTGAACACAATAAGAATTTACCTACAGTGTGGTTTTAATCACAAATGTTTTTTTTAATCATTTTATAGGTTTATCAAAATGTGACGGAGGAAATTAAACTAGTAGTCAATAGAGATATGGAAGTACTTCAGCACATGATATCAACTGTCTCTTTGAAAGATACTTGGCTTTACTCCATTCCAAGGACCAGTGATGTTTTATTTACCTTTCCGAATATACCCCAAGCAGGTGAGCTCCACTTTTAACTAATAAATGTGTCTACTTTTTTATTAACACTGCAGAGATAAATTGTTACTTCCTCGCTGCATGCATTTTAATTTTCAGTATTTGAACATTCATAGAACTGTAGTTCTATGCAGTTCTACTTCTATAAAGGAGGTGGAGTTGGATTACTTCTATCCCAACAAAGCACCTTCCAAGTCCTTCCTGTCCCTCCCTCTCGTCTTTCGAGATGCACTGTATCCGTCTGTTTTCTCCCATTTCTCTGAGAATTGCAGCAATTTATTAGCCTCCCGGACCAGTATCGTGCTTTCTTGATGACTTTGCTGCCTGGCTACCCTAATTTCTCTCCTCTGAAATACTCTCTATCATTCTTGGTGACTTCAACATTCCTGTCAATGTTAACAGCCCAACTACAGCTAAACTTCTCAACTTAACCTCTTTTGACCTAACCCAATGGACACATACTTCCACTCACTCCAATGGTAATACCCTTGAGCTTGTATTGCACCTCTGCAATCCTGGCAACCTCACCAACACCCCCTTTCCTCTCTCTGATCACAACCTCATCAGTTTCACTGTATCCTTGCCTCCAACCAACCATCCTTTCAAGCAGCAAACAAAGGAACCTTCGCAACTTTAACCCTTCTCTTCTGTATTCTGCTACTGACCACATATATGGTATAATCTCTCCCCTGTCCTGTCCTGACCTGGCCACCTCTGTCTACAACAGTTCACTCTCATCATCACTAGATACACTCGCTCCTCTAACCACACGCAGAATCAGGCCCCGACCATTACAACCCTGGCAAACTGACAACACTAAAAATCTCAAGAGACATTGCCGTGCTCCTGAACAACTGTGGCGTAAAACCAAATGCCTGCAAGACTTCACCCTATATAAATCTGCCCTTCTAAAATACAATTCCTGCCTCCATGCTGCCAAAAAAAAGCCTACTTTGTCTCTCTTATTAATACATTGTCATCCAGTCCCCGTCGGCTCTTCTCAACCTTTTAACTCTTTGCTTCATCCCCCACCCCCTCTACCCACTAACTCACTCACTGCCCAAGAGATAGCCAATCCCTTCAAAGACAAGATTGATGCAATTCGTGAGGACACCTCCACTGTACCTACATCTTCCCCACCCAACATACCTTGCCTAACAGCACTTTCAACACTCTCCTCTTTTGAATTGGCTTCTATTGAAGAGGTTACAAAACTTTTCTCAGATGCCCACCTAATCAATTGTCCCTTGGACCCTGTTCCCTCACAACTACTACGGTTTCCCTCTTCTTCTACCCTATGCTCACTCACTCACATCTTCAATCTCTCCCTCTCTAGTGGCACCTTCCCCACCCCTCTAAAACATGCGCAGATCACTCTCGTACTTAAAAAGCCCTCACTGGACCCCACCAACCTGAACAACTTAAGGCCCATCTCATTGCTCCAATTCACCTCTAAACTTCTAGAACGCCTAGTCTACAACCGTCTTGGCTCATACCTCAGTGAAAATAACCTTCTTGACCCCTTACAGTCTGGCTTTCGCACTCGGCACTTCACGGAAATTGCCTTCCTAAAACTCACTAAGGATTTACTAACTGCTAAAACCAAGAGCCAGTACTCTATACTCCTTCTAATTGACCTCTCTGCAGTATTTGATACTGTTGACCACCCACTCCTCCTCAATAAACTACATTCCCTTGGCCTCCAAGATTCAGCTTGATCCTGGTTCTCTGCCTATCTATCACAGCGCTCCTTCAGTGTTACCTAAAACTCTGTCTCCTTCTCTTCAATTGCCCCTTTCTGTGGGGGTCCCCCAAGGCTCTGTTCTTGGACCACTTCTCTTCTCTATATACACCTTCTCCCTCGGTCACTTGATAACCGCCCACTGCTTCCAATACCACTTATATGCCGATGACACCCAAATCTATCTGTCTACTCCTCATCTCGCTCCTTCAGTCTCCTCTCGCATTACTAACTGACATCTCAACATGGATGTTGCACCACTTTCTAAACTAAATCTTTCTAAAACTGAGTTACTAATATTCCCCCCTGCCCGTGCCCCCCTCCTTGACTTTTCCATCAAAATCAACAATGCAACCATCAGTCCCTCCCCTCACACCAGGTTACTAGGTGTAATCTAAGGCCGCGTACACACAATCAAATCTGTCTGCTGGAAACGGTCTGCTAGACTGTCCCAGCAGACAGATTCGATCGTGTGTACGGGCGAGCCGACGGATTTGGCCACCCGACAGATTTCAAAGCATGCTTTGAAATCTATCGGGTGGTAACCCGTCCGCCCGACATGTCTGCTGGTTAGTACACTTACCAGCAGACATGTCGTCTCGCACCGCCGCCGAATGGATTTGGCTCATTCGCGGAAGTGTTTTACTTCCTGGTGCGGTGACGTGGCGGCGTCCACGTCACCGCCACGTCACCGACACGTCGGCGCGCCGTCTGCTGGCGGGGATTTTGGTTTGCTCGTGTGTACACGCGAGCAAACCAAAATCCAAACAGACAGATTTGTTCAAATCGGTCGGACAGACTGTTTTGAACAAATCTATTGCCTCGTGTGTACGAGGCCTTAGACTCTGACTTGTTATTTCAGCCTCAAGTCCAATCGTTTTCAAAAGTTTGTAGAATTCACCTCCGTGACGTCTCTAAAATGTACCCCTTTTTAACAAATGAAACCACCAAGCTCCTCCATTCATTCTCTTGTCATCTCTCGCCTTGACTATTGCAACTTCCTTCTCATCTCCTCTTCATTCTATCATGAATGCTGATGCCACACTTTTCCACCTTACCAGTGTCTGCCAACCCTCTCCTCCAATCCCGATCACCCAGCACATTAAATTCAAAATGCTAACCACAACTTACAAAGCCATTCACATCTCTGCCCCGAGTTACATCACCAATCTTGTCTCCAAACATATCCCAAACTGTTCTCTCCGCTCTTCTAAGACCTCCTACTGTCAAGCTCTCTCATCTCCTCCTCCCATGCTCGTCTCCAGGATTTCTCCAGAGCCTCTCCGATCCTCTGGAACTCTCTACCTCAACCTGTCCGGCTATCCCCTACTTTTTCTACCTTCAGGCTATCCCTGAAAACTCATCTTCTCAGCCTATCGTGTCTCCAACTAAAATTTTACCAATTCCATCAACTCATTCCCCACAGTTACAACCTTTTGTATCACCTGCTCCACCCTATTAGATTGTAAGCTCTTCTGAGCAGAGCCCTCTTAGTCCTCTTGTATTTTATTGTATTATAAATTGTATTATAAATAATAACTAAACGGGATTCTGGAAGTTTGAAGAAATTTCTAGAAACTGAAGGACGGTGGCCAGGAGGGTTGATCTTCATACTTAGGGGAGTTTGGCCAATCCCCAGGCAGTGGGCCTTGCATGGTGGCTGAGCCAGCCCTTAAAGTGGTTGTAAACACTTACAATCAACTTTTTACTACACGTAAGCCTATAATAAGGTTTACTCGTAGCTACCGTGGATATCCCCAGTATGGGCATGTGCTAACATCATCGGCACATAGGCACTGAAGCAACAGTTTGTTTGTGCCGTTGCTTCATCAGACGTGCCGTTGCCGGCGGCTCTACTGACTGCGGGAGTGATGTCATCATGGCCTGTGATATCGGGAGCAATGTCGTCGGCCATAGGAGTGTGTGGCGGCCACAATGGGGGCTTCAATCTAAGGTGAGTATTTCGTAATGAGCTAGTATGCTATGCATACTAGCTCGATATGCCTTTGTATTGCAGGTTATTTTTTTTATTTACATTTTTTTTTTTGTAGTGGGTTTAAAACAACTTTAAATATGGATGAGTCATGCCAGCAGGGGGTGCCGGGTGTAAGATGGCGTGTTGATGACACTGTCGGTGGCCCTGGAGGGGCAGCCCCTGGTCTGGAGCTCGGGCTGGCTTGGGAGAATCCTGACAGCAGTGCGGTTTGAGTACATCAGCACATTCAGGGACTTGCAAGGGGGAGGGTGCCACATGTAGCATTCCTTTCTGGTAGACAGTGTTGTGCTTGATCTTTCCTTTCCCTTGGGTGGGCTGGTGAAGAAACGGCTAGGTGGGCTTGCATATTCTGCAGTCAGTAATAATCCCAATCGCGTTTTGCGATCCACAAATCAGAACCTACTCCAGGTTCCGAAAGCCAACTTCAAGTCCAAAGGAGAAAGAAGATTCGCGGTCCAAGGTCCCAGACTATGGAACGCTTTACCAACCAGCATTCGGTTGGAGGAGAACCACCTAGCATTTAGGAAAAAGGTCAAGACTTTTCTCTTTTGATATCAAAGGAGACAGGAACAACAAGCGCCCAGAGGCGATTCAGTTCGCATGTGCCGCGCTATATAAGTTTTCATTCATTCATTCATTCATTCAGTAGAGCTGGGGTCAGTGTTTACAGGGGAGTTGGAGATGCTCTGGTTTGGGCTTACAACACTTTCTAAAGTAATGGAAGTTCCTAGTCCTTAATGGGATTTCGCATATTTTATTATCAGAGATTGTCCGTGTTCAGGAAGAGGACAGTTCTTAATAGTGTGTGTGTACAGTATATAGGGAGGTCGTTGTCCTTGTGTCTGAAGAAAGTGTGGAAAATGCTTAAGTTACTGGGTGCTGCAGCGATTGCCAGCTGGATACTGGAATCTGTACGATATGTACAGGTTCCAGTACGGTTCCAGAAGGGCCTTTGATGTACTACACACGCATCTACCCCTGATGAAGCGAGCATGATCTTGCGAAACACGTGATACTTTTAATGCCTGTGTACTTTGCAATTTACATTTTATACCAAATGTATTACTGTATGTATCATTTCAGTGGCTTGGCTATGATTCATGTTTGTTTGCATGACAATTTTAATACATTTTGAGACTGCATTTACTCTGTCAATTGTTGGCTAACCGCATTCACCTCTTTTTAAAGTCCCGTGGTGATCTCCTCCTGTTTTTTCCTGTTTTTTCCTGTGCGAGTGTCAGGCAGGGAGAAGCAGCTCAGCAGCCACTGTATCCATTCAAGTATGCCACTTCTGTCCCAGCAATGACTAAAGCCTCGTACACATGATCAGATTTTTCAGACGAACGTTCGTCCAGTTTTTGTTGCATGCTAGTCTCATATCGAAAGTGAAGTGGTTAATCGCCATTCTGTCGTATGACAGAATTCAACTTCAGAAGTGACGTAATGTATTGAATAGTTTTTGTATGTATGCTTTCATTTCTGAGCATGCGTAGTCTTCTTCCGAAAAAAAAAAAAAGAAACCTGTAAAAATCCATATAGTCTGCACATCCAGCTTTTGTCGTATGAAAAATCTGAAATTTGGCTGTTGCAAGCACCATACTAACGATTCCAAAATCGGCAGATTGTTCTTCGGACAAAATTTTACTTCTGATTTTCGTATAGTGTGTACGGGCCTTTGGACTGTAATTATTACAATCTTGCCAAGGCTCTGTTTTCTGTGTGAGGTCATGTTACCATAAATACAGAGCCATGTAACCAACATGCTTACTCTAGTTTGGTGCTTGTGCAAGAAGCTTGGCCAATGGCCACATCTCCCAGGGAATGAGGGACAGAGAGACGGGAGATGGATTTCTGAAGTTGTATCCAGCCCTCCTATACTTTCAAACACCTAATGGAGCGTTACTGGCTGCTACATGAAAGTTAAAGTGCACCTGGTGGAAAAACAAAAGGAGGTAAAAAAGAGAACAGCTAATTTGTTATGATGGTAATATTTTGTTAATTTTTTAACCCATCCCATACTCTTCATTTTAAATGGAGATTTGCTCTGCAACCACTGGAAGGTGGTCTGTTTTTCGGATATGCAGACACCTAGACACCTTGCTCCCTTTGTAGAGCTTTGTGTATATATGGCTGCCTATATATTTTGTAAACTATACATAGAGATGGGGGTTTTCAAAACATTAGCAAAATCCGTCAAGATTTTTTGCATTAAGTGGATCTTTTTCGAAAGTATATCTTGGAATATAAAAAAAACAGTATGGGTTTCCATTAATGTGAATCTATAAATTAGAACAGCAGTAAGGGGGCTGCCATTGCTGACCTCCTAAAGATGTTGGTTGCCTGGCTGTTGAGCTGATCCAGTGGATTCACTAATGATTCAGAACTCAAGAATGCATATAGGGAAAGTAAAAGTAGTGTCTGAAGTTACCTGCACATTTATTCTAGGTTAGTAACTCCCAAGTTTTAGAGGAGGAGACGAGCCTCACAATAACAGCCTAAGACTGGGTTCACACTTGTTCCGACAACGCTCCTACATTGGGAGCTCATGTAGCATGACGTGTGAAAATCAATGTTTCCCTATGAGAGCCGTCTTAACTGGTCCTACACAAGTCGGTCCGACTTTGAAACTACTCCCTGTACTATTTGGTCCTACATTGATCCTACTTCAGCCCATTGAATATCATTGAAGAAGGACCAAAGTAGGAGCCTTGTCCTAACCATCCGACTTTCGACACCTGACATGTGATTACAGCACCAGTAAAAGGAATTTATCTCACTCTGGGATTGTTTTGATTGGTCAAAGAACAAGTCAGTATATCACAAAGTAGGACCAAAGTAGTATCCTGTTCATGAAAGTTGGATGGATGTAGGACCAATGTAGGATCAATGTAGGATCAATGTAGGACAAATGTCGCAGAGCAAAGTAGGATGAAAGTCGTGTAGTGTAGTGTGAACCCAGCCTGAGGCTGGGTTCACACTTGTTCCGACAACGCTCCTACATTGGGAGCTCATGTAGTATGATGTGTGAAAATCAATGTTTCCCTATGAGAGCTGTCTTAACTGGTCCTACACAAGTCAGTCCGACTTTGAAACTACTCCCTGTACTACTTTGGTCCTACATTGATCCTACTTCAGCCCATTGAATATCATTGAAGTAGGACCAAAGTAGGAGCCTTGTCCTAACCATCCGACTTTTGCCATTTGACATGTGATTACAGCACCAGTAAAAGGAATTTATCTCACTCTGGGATTGTTTTGATTGGTCAAAGAACAAGTCAGTCTACCACAAAGTAGGACCAAAGTAGTATCCTGTTCATGAAAGTAGGATGGATGTAGGACCAATGTAGGATCAATGTAGGATCAATGTAGGACAAATGTCGCAGAGCAAAGTGTAGGATGAAAGTTGTGTAGTGTAGTGTGAACCCAGCCAAAATGAGGAGTTGGTGTCATGAGTCTACAGTGTTAATGTTCATGTCTGTCTGCTTCCCTCTCTGTTGTGTTCAGCTTAGAGACAGACCCTGTTCGCCTGTCTGCTTAAGTAATCTTCCCTCGAGCATGGCTCCACCCCAGCCTCTAACAGGGAACACTATATTAACCTGTGCACTGTAGCCAAGCCTTGCTGATCAATATTATGTGTTTGGCTTCCTGTGTGCTTCTTGCCGTGTGCTCTACGTCTGATTCTGTTTACCGTCCTTGACTTGTTCTTGACTATCCTTGTCTGCATCATACCCTGAACTTTGGCATGTCCTTTGACTACCCCTGTCTGCTCATTGCCCCAACCTTTTTGGCTTATCCCCTGACTATCCCTTGTTGCCCCAGTCTTCTGCTTCTTCTCTATACTCCAGTAGCCTACCATGAGCGTGAGCTGGGAGACCCTAGAGGCCACAACCTAAAGCCAGTTGCATTGAAGTCCATTCCTACCACTAGGGGCTATGGTGAACACCTGCTGGCTCTTAGACTCTGTGTCCTGGGGAATCTCATGCCCTAGCTCAGTGATGGAGAACCTTGGCACCCCAGATGTTTTGGAACTACATTTCCCATGATGCTCTTGCACTCGGCAGTGTAGTCGAGCATCATTGGAAATGTAGTTCCAAAACATCTGGGGTGCCAAGGTTCGCCATCACTGCCCTAGCTCCTAGTGGGATCCGTGTTGGTGCTCCGGAGGACCTGCTTTCCGGAATGATACAGAGCTCCATCCGCCACAATCAGTCGTAAGGTCCACTACCTTAGCGATGCACTCCTGACCCCAACAGCGTGCATCTGTCACCTGACCTCAGGTGACCGGACAGTTGGCTATGGCAGACTCCCATGTTTTTCTCTGGACACATTTCTTTCAGAAAGAAAAGCAGAGCTCAAAATGCTGATCATCGAATATTGGCCATCTCCCAGTCACAGATCTGGAACAAGTATGCAGATTGGGAAAGTCAGGAGTAATCATCTGCATACATGTCTTAGTTCAGGGACTCTAAAAGCTGTTAGAATGACAACTAGACAATAACCATTTTTAATCACTTAAGCCCCAGACCATTTCGCTGGCTAAAGACCAGGCCATTTTTTGCGATTTGGTACTTTAACTGACAAATGCGTGGTCGTGCGACGTGACTCCCAAACAAAATTGATGTCTTTTTTTTCCCACAAATAGCTTTCTTTTGGTGGTATTTGATCACCTTTGCGATTTTCATTTTTTGCGCTATAAACAATAATAGAGCGACAATTTTGAAAAAAAAACAATATTTTTAATTTTTGCTATAATAAATATCCCCCAAGGATATATATATATATATATAAACAATTTTCCTCAGTTTTTAGGCCGATACGTATTCTTCTACATATTTTTGTTTAAAAAAAAAACCGCAATAAGCGTCTATTGATCAGTTTGCGCAAAAGTTATAGCATCTACAATATAGGGGGTAGTTTTATGGCATTTTTATAAATATATATTTTTTATTTTTTTACTAGTAATGGCGCCGATCAGCGTTTTTTTTATTATTATTATTATTATGGCGAACACATCAGACACCATTTTGGGACCATTGTCATTTTTTCAGTGCTTATAAAAATGCACTGGTTACTGTAAAAATGACACGGGCAGTGAAGGGGTTAACCTGTTGGGGGTGCTGAAAGGGTTAAGTGTGACCTAGGGATTGCTCATGTTAGGGGGCGTGGCTTGCCGATGACGGGGAACATTTGGTCAGTGACATGTCAGGGGAAGGACGGGGAGATGTAGGGCCAGATTCAGGTAGATGGGCGAATCTTTAAGTTGGAGTAACGTTTCTCATTTACGTTACTCCGCCGAAACTTTAGGAGCAAGTACAGTTATTCACACAGCACTTGCTCCTAAAGTTGCGGCGGCGTAGCGAAAATGAGCTGGCGGAATTCAAATTGGGCGGGTAGGGGGCGTGTATTATTATAACTAGGCGCGATCCCGCGGCGAACGTACTGCGCATGCGTCGACTGTCAGTGCGCATGCTCCAAATTCTTTCAGGGAACGTCAATGACGTCAATCCCCATTCACGGACGTTTTACGCAAACGACTCGAATTTATTTTTTTCGACGCGATGACGACGGCCATACTTAACATAGGATTCTCCACTAGGGGGCTGCTTTATCTTTACGCCGCGTATCTCTTACGGAAACGTTGGAAAGTCACTGCGTCGCGCCCAAATACGATCGTGAATTGCCGATTCTCGCTGATTAACATATTCTCTGCGTTAATCAGCGGGAACGCCCCCAGCGCCATTTTTAAAATTGCAGTTCCGATACGACGGCGTAATACAATTACGCCGCTCGTATAGGAACTCCAACCTGGCGTTTCTTGTTTTCTGACTACAAAAAACAGAAACGCCAGCTCAAAGTGAGAGTTAGGCTGGAGTATCACTGATACTCCAGAGTAACTCTACCTGAATCTGGCCCGTAGTGTGTACACTTGTATCTCCCCATTCTTCAGCTCTGTGACCCGATCGCGGGACACCAGGGGACATCGTGTCCCGCGTGCACGGATCCTGCGACAGGGTCGTAAGCGTGACCACACGGCTTGCAAATTAAAAGAAAAGTGTGTGTGTGTGTGTGTGTGTGTGTGTATATATGTATGTATGTATGTATGTGTGTGTGTGTGTGTGTGTGTATATATATATATATATATATACACACACCCATTTGCGCAGCCGTACCATTCTGTCAACGTAAAAGTGAGGCGGTCGGGAAGTGGTTAAAGGAGAGTTTTTAGTAAGAACCTTGTTTCTCTCCAGACCATTCTCTATATTTGACTTATTTTCTCCAGCAGGTGACCGTGTTCCACAGGAAACCACTAGGGATTATAATGTAAGGCAGAACACGACTATGGATGAAGATCCATTTTCAGGAAAGCTTCCCGAAACCCCTCTCCAAGCAGTGATCCCAGCTTCATCCTATAAGGTAAGGTAATGTCTGAGGATTTTGATTGAACCTTTTTGAGTTTTGGTACAAATTAACAAAATCCCATAGCAGTTTACCGAATGAACAACCTTCTCTGTGTGACATTTTGTATTGTTTTTGGAGTCCACTTGACTTCAATAGTCCTGGAATGTTGCATACACGTGTGGCTTCTCCTACCTTTTACATCTCTGCTGTGTGCTTTTATCAAAACAAAAACAGATACATCTCATTCTATAATTTGCCTTGGAGGTGGTTATCTCTCTTGTTGCCACTAGATAGTGCTGTGCATAGAGCATGAATATAATCTGCTGTATTTTTGAAGGGGGGGGGCACTAGAGATGATAGAATGCTGAATTTACTGTGTGTGTGTGTGTGTGTGTGTGTGTGTGTGTGTGTGTGTGTGTATATATATATATATATATATATATATATATATATATATATATATATATATATATATATATATATATGTGTGTGTGTGTGTGTGTGTGTGTGTGTGTGTGTGTGTATGTGTTATTATATATATATATATATATATATATATATATATATATATATATATATATAATAATAACACATACACACACACACACACACACATATATATATATATAGTATGTATGTAAGATGAATGCATTCATCTGTTAGGTCCCTTTAACCTCTATAGACCTCCGAGCGATGTATGATGCAATTTCAGATATATCTGGAGCCAAAACCTTGAGGCCCCGTACACACGAGCAAATAGATTTGTTCAAATCGGTCAGACAGACCGATTTGAACAGATTTGTCTGCTGGGATGTATTGGTTTGATCGTGTACACACGATCAAACCAAAATCCCCACCGGCAGACAGCGCGCTGACGTGGCGGTGACGTTGACGCCGCCACGTCACCGCACCAGGAAGTAAAACACTTCCGCGCATGCGGCAAAACCATTCGACGCATGTGCGGGAAGATATGTCCGCTGGTTAGCATACTAACCAGCAGACATGTCGGGCGGATGGGTTCCCAGCCGACAGATTTTAAAGCATGCTTTAAAATCTGTCGGCTGGCCAAATCTGTCGGCCCGCCCATACACACGCTCGAATCTGTCTGCTGAGACGGTCTGGCAGACCGTTTTCAGCAGACAGATTTGATCGTGTGTACGCGGCCTAAGAACACACCTACACGATGATATGATAAGAAAATGGCTGTATTGATTTGTGCTCTTGCATCTTTTATATTAAATTATATTCAGACAAGATATGGTTAAATAAAGGATGCGCAGTACATACAATTTTTCATAAGGCAGTGAAAGCTAGTTTAGAACAAGCAGTCTTTGTCCTTTGTTCTCAGGTTATAGATAACAGAATGTATGAGAACAGTTCTGTACTGGAAACTAAATTGATACATTACTTGTGGGAAACCAAAGAAATATTCTTCTACATGCTGATGTGAAATGAAAGCTGTGAAACTAAAGAAATACTCTATACATGAAAATTAAAATGGCTGACAGAATACAAAATGGATGCTAAGCATAACCTTTCAATCCCCATATTAACCACTTAAGACCCGGACCAATACGCTGGCAAATGACCCAAGGGGTTTTTGCGATTCGGCACTGCGTCGCTTTAACAGACAATTGCGCGGTCGTGCGACGTGGCTCCCAAACAAAATTTGCATCCTTTTTTTCCCACAAATAGAGCTTTCTTTTGGTGGTATTTGATCACCTCTGCGGTTTTTATTTTTTGCGCTATAAACAAGAATAGAGCGACAATTTAAAAAAAAATGCAATATTTTTTACTTTTTGCTATAATAAATATCCCCCAAAAATATATAAAAAAACATTTTTTTTCCTCAGTTTAGGCCGATACGTATTCTTCTACATATTTTTGGTAAAAAAAATCGCAATAAGCGTTTATCGGTTGGTTTTCGCAAAATTTATAGCGTTTACAAAATAAGGGATAGTTTTATTGCATTTTTATTAATTATTTTTTTTTTTACTACTAATAGCGGCGATCAGCGATTTTTTTCGTGACTGCGACAATATGGCGGACACTTCGGACAATTTTTACACATTTTTGGGACAATTGTCATTTTCACAGCAAAAAATGCATTTAAATTGCATTGTTTACTGTGGAAATGACAGTTGCAGTTTGGGAGTTAACCACAGGTGGCGCTGTAGGGAATGTGTACCTAATGTGTGTGTTTACTACTGTAGGGGGGTGTGGCTGTAGGTGTGACGTCATCGATCGCGTCCCCCTATTACAGGGATGACGCGATCGATGCTCCGGCCACAGAGAAGCACGGGGAAGCCGTGTGTACACACGGCTCTCCCCGTTCTTCCGCTCCAGGGACGGATCGCTGCACTGCAGCGGCGATCGGGTCCGCGAATCCCGCGGTCCCGGTCCTGGAGCTTCGGACCGGGTCGCGGGCGCGCGCCCGCGACCCACGGCTGGGTACTAAAACCAACGTATATATACGTTGATGTGCCCAGCCGTGCCATTCTGCCGACGTAAATCTGCAGGAGGCGGTCCTTAAGTGGTTAAATAACAATTATTTTTAGTCTACTCCTATTAACTTGATTGATACTGAAGTTTTTAATGTCATTACCCACTATAGGCTCTCTGGTTTTTCACCTCAAGAAGGCTTGCTTTAGCAAAATATTACAATTAAGACGTTTTCACAACTACCGGTCAATATAAAACTGACTTTGAAGTTTTAAATTACCGTATATACCCGAGTATAAGTCGAGTTTTTCAGCATACTTTTTGTGTGCTGAAAATGCCCCCCTCGGCTTATACTTGAGTCACCTATTTGCTCCTGATCTCCTGGACTTTGGGGACCCGGGACCGGCCGGCTGTAGGTCTCCTGGACCCCAAACTCTACAAGTGTGCAAAGTTTGTTGGCCGGGGAGCACCGATTTTTCAAAGCTGGGCACCCCTTCCATAGACTCCCATGTTAAACGGTAATTTCTCTGGTGATTTTGGGGACCTGGTACGGGCCGGTCTGAGGTTCCCTGGACCCGGAACTTGGCAAACATGTGGCCCTATTTCTCCTCTATAAGTGTGCAAAGTTTGTTGTCTAGAGGACCTACGGCTGGGGAGCGCCATTTTTTTTTTCCCCATAGACTCCCATGTCAAACGTCAGTCTAGTCATGGGCACAGTGATGAAAGACACAGTGAGGCAAAGTGAGGCATGTAGATGGACACCCTAGGCTTATACTCGCGTCAATACGTTTTTCCAGTTTTTTGTTGTAAAGTTGGGTGCCTCGGCTTATATTCAGGTCGGCTTATACTCGATTATATACGGTAATTGGTGTCAGATTAGGCAGAGGTAAGAAGTTGTACAATTCTGACCTGAGTAAAAACAGATCTACCACTCACATATAAGGCACACTCTTAAATCTTATTGTAAATTACGTTTAAATTAGGTGGACTTGCTGTCTTAACCGCTTGCCGACCAGCTGCCGCAGGTATACGGCGTCAGGTCGGCACTCCTGCGCGAGAGCCTGTAGCTCTACGTCGCCACTTTCGACGGCCACTTTCGACGGACACGATCGCCGCCGGGCACACGCGATCGCTCGTTACAGAGCGGGGAACGGGAGCTGTGTGTGTAAACACACAGCTTTCGTACCTGTCAGCTGGGGAAACGCTGATTTTCTGTTCATACAATGTATGAACGGAAGATCAGTGATTCCCCCTAGTGAGTCCACCACCCCATACAGTTAGAACACAAATAGGAACACACTTAACCCCTTCCCCGCCCCTAGTGTTAACCCCTTCACTGCCAATGGCATTTTTATAGTAATCCAATGCATTTTTATAGCATTGATCGCTAAAAAAATGCCAATGGTCCCAAAAATTTGTCAAAAGTGTCCGAAGTGTCCGCCATAAGGTTGCAGTACTGAAAAAAAACGCTGATCGCCGCCATTACTAGTAAAAAAAAAAATAATAATAAAAATGCCATAAAACTACCCCCTATTTTGTAAACGCTCTAACTTTTGCGCAAACCAATCAATAAACGCTAATTGCGATTTTTTTAACAAAAAATATGTAGAAGAATACGTATCGGCCTAAACTGAGGAAAAAAAAAGTTTTTTTTATATATTTTTGGGGGATATTTATTACAGAAAATAGTAAAAAATATTGCATTTTTTTCAAAATAGTCGCTCTATTTTTGTTTATAGCGCAAAAAATAAAATCTGCAGAGATGATCAAATACCACCAAAAGAAAGCTCTATTTGTGGGGAAAAAAAGGACGCCAATTTTGTTTGGGAGCCACTTTGCACGACCGCGCAATTGTCAGTTAAAGCGACGCAGTGCCGAATCGCAAAAAGTGCTCTGGTCGTTGGGCAGCAATATGGTCCGGGGCTAAAGTGGTTAAAGGATCATTAAAGGAATTTTCTTTTTTTTTTAGCTAAATAGCTTCCTTTACCTTACTGCAGTCCTGGTTTCATGTCCTCATTCGTTTTTGCTTTGAAGTTGCTGTAATTCTGCTCTGATCTCCACACTTCCTGCTTGTCTGGCTCCTTATGAAAAATCTCATGGCAGCTTTTCACTGTGGTCCAAGCTGTCATTACTGTGTGTCTAAAACTCCTCAGAACCAATCAGATTCATTTTAAAAACAAAACACTGCCCTGGATTTGTTCTTTTGTTTTTGTTCTGTGTGTCTCTTTACTTCACAGAAACATGAAACCAGTTTAAAAGTGAAACTAACCTGCAGGCACAATATATCATTTTTGTATCTATTTTTAATCATTTTTTAAAGGTATCAGTTAACATTTATGTCTCTATATCCCTTAAACAGTCATTTCAGCAAAAAAAATAAAAAATTCCTTTAGTGACCCTTTAACCCCTTCCTTACCGGGCAATAGGGATTTGACGGCCGCAGCAACCCCTCGCCGATGACGTCCTTTGTTCTCGGCGTTCTAGGGCGCGCACGCACCTGCGGCACCACTCACGATCCTGCGCATGTGCCCCACGGCCGCGATTGCCGCCGGGCACCAGCGTTTACCGCTGATCACGGCAGGAGTGTGGATCTGTTTGTGTAAACACACAGATCCACCACCTCCTGTCAGCGGTGAGGAGACTGATGTGTGTTCCCAGTACAGAGGAACACACATCGTCTCCTCCCCTTGTGAGTCCCCCTCCCCCTACAGTTAGAACATACTTTAGGGAACATTTTAACCCCTTCAGCGCCCCCTAGTGTTAACCCCTTCCCTGCCAGTCACATTTACACAGTAATCAGTGCAGTTTTATAGCACTAATCGCTGTGTAAATGTGAATGGTCCCAAAAACGTGTCAAAAGTGTGCGATATGTCCGCCGCAATGTCACGGTCCCAAAAAAAAAAAACGCAGATCGCCGCCATTACTAGTAAAAAAAATAAAATGAAAATGCCATAAATCTATCACCTATTTTGTAGACACTATAACGTTTGCGCAAACCAATCAATATACAAATATTGCGGTTTTTTTTAACCAAAAATACGTAGAAGAATACGTATCGGTCTAAACTGAGGAAAAAAAAGTTAAAAAAAAATAAAAATTGTGATATGTATTAAATAAAAAAGTAAAAAATATTGTGTTTTTTTTTTAATTGTCGCAGTGGCAGTCCACTGAGTGCTTTCTGTAATGAACACTTTAGTCTTCAGTCTTGGCTACTGTCAGAATGTTTATACTGAAATATTAAAACAATATTATGCAAAATCTGTGGTTTAATTCAATTAATTAATGTTTGTTTTTATCTGCTATTTTGAAGACAAATGAGTACGATGTGCTAAAAATATTTATTAGCTAAAAATTCAGTGTAAAATAATAGCAGATATATTTGGTGATAATACAAAAAGATAATATATATACTTTCAAATATATCTCCATAATACAGATAATACAGTTTTACCACAAGTTCTTATTACAAAATACCATATTTCAATACTTCAATGATGACTTGGTAAATTTTTCGGGTTGTAAAAAACAACAGGCCAGATTCACGTACATCGGCGCATTTTTGGACCGGCATAGTGCAACTCCTTTAAGTTAGACCGGTTTATTTTTGAGGCGCAAGTACCGGTGCAATGTAAATTCCGAGGCGTAAGGCGGTGTAATTCAAAGTGGGAAGGACGTGGGCGTGTTCCATTGAAATGAGCCGTGACCCCTATGCAAATGAAGGGCCGGCCAGACTGGGCATGTGCACATGAAGCAGACTCTGGTCAGCACCTCTCTGAGCATGCTCAGAACTCAGCACGGCGCAATCAGATAGGAACAAGGCCCGTCAGACTTAGTGATGCACAGTGCTTAAATAGACCGAGAGAAATGCCCTTCCATTGCAAAAGTACATCCAGATTTTTTCCCTTCCTGAAGCAAGGTGCTTTTATTCCGTTGTCTGTTGCTGTTTGGAGGTTTGTGTCGTGTCGGTGTGTGTATATGTATATATGTACAGTGCAGAAAATAAGTATTTGAACACCCTGCTATTTTGCAAGTTCTCCCACTTGGAAATCATGGAGGGGTCTGAAATTGTCATCGTAGGTGCATGTCCACTGTGAGAGACATAATCCAATTTTTTTTTCCAGAAATCACAATTTATGATTTTTTAACTATTTATTTGTATGATACAGCTGCAAAGAAGTATTTGAACACCTGTCTATCAGCTAGAATTCTGACCCTCAAAGACCTGTTAGTCTGCCTTTAAAATGTCCACCTCCACTCCATTTATTATCCTAAATTAGATGCACCTGTTTGAGGTCATTAGCTGCATAAAGACACCTGTCCACCCCATACAATCAGTAAGAATCCAACTACTAACATGGCCAAGACCAAAGACACTAGAGACAAAATTGTACACCTCTACAAGGCTGGAAAGGGCTACGGGGAAATTGCCAAGCAGCTTGGTGAAAAAAGGTCCACTGTTGGAGCAATCATTAGAAAATGGAAGAAGCTAAACATGACTGTCAATCTCCCTCGGACTGGGGCTCCATGCAAAATCTCACCTCGTGGGGTCTCAATGATCCTAAGAAAGGTGAGAAATAAGCCCAGGACTACACGGGAGGAGCTGGTCAATGACCTGAAAAGAGCTGGGACCACCGTTTCCACGGTTACTGTTGGTAATACACTAAGACGCCATGGTTTGAAATCATGCATGGCACGGAAGGTTCCCCTGCTTAAACCAGCACATGTCAGGGCCCGTCTTAAGTTTGCCAATGACCATTTGGATGATCCAGAGGAGTCATGGGAGAAAGTCATGTGGTCAGATGAGACCAAAATAGAACTTTTTGGTCATAATTCCACTAACCGTGTTTGGAGGAAGAAGAATGATGAGTACCATCCCAAGAACACCATCCCTACTGTGAAGCATGGGGGTGGTAGCATCATGCTTTGGGGGTGTTTTTCTGCACATGGGACAGGGCGATGACCGGGGCCATGTATTGCGAGATTTTGGGCAACAACCTCCTTCCCTCAGTTAGAGCTTTGAAGATGGGTCGAGGCTGGGTCTTCCAACATGACAATGACCCGAAGCACACAGCCAGGATAACCAAGGAGTGGCTCTGTAAGAAGCATATCAAGGTTCTGGCGTGGCCTAGCCAGTCTCCAGACCTAAACCCAATAGA
The DNA here is from genome assembly GCA_029574335.1 of Rana kukunoris. Taxonomy (NCBI): domain Eukaryota; kingdom Metazoa; phylum Chordata; class Amphibia; order Anura; family Ranidae; genus Rana; species Rana kukunoris. The sequence continues at coordinate 363,099,678 of CM056052.1, forward strand.
GAATCTTTGGAGGGAGCTCAAACTCTGTGTTTCTCAGCGACAGCTCAGAAACCTGACTGATCTAGAGAAGATCTGTGTGGAGGAGTGGGCCAAAATCCCTCCTCCAGTGTGTGCAAACCTGGTGAAAAACTACAAGAAACGTTTGACCTCTGTAATTGCAAACAAAGGCTACTGTACCAAATATTAACATTGATTTTCTCAGGTGTTCAAATACTTATTTGCAGCTGTATCATACAAATAAATAGTTAAAAAAATCATACATTGTGATTTCTGGAAATTTTTTTTTTGATTATGTCTCTCACAGTGGACATGCACCTACGATAACAATTTGAGACCCCTCCATGATTTCCAAGTGGGAGAACTTGCAAAATAGCAGGGTGTTCAAATACTTATTTTCTGCACTGTATATATATATATATATATATATATATATATATATATATATATATATATATATATATTTAACCACTTTAGCCCCGGACCATATTGCTGTCCAAAGACCAGAGCACTTTTTGCGATTCGGCACTGCGTCGCTTTAACTGACAATTGCGCGGTCGTGCGACGTGGCTCCCAAACAAAATTGGCGTCCTTTTTTTCCCACAAATAGAGCTTTCTTTTGGTGGTATTTGATCATCTCTGCGGTTTTTATTTTTTGCGCTATAAACAAAAACAGAGCGACTATTTTGAAAAAAATGCAATGTTTTTTACTTTTTTCTATAATAAATATCCCCCAAAAATATATAAAAAAATATATTTTTTCCTCAGTTTAGGCCGATACGTATTCTTCTACATATTTTTCATAAAAAAAATCGCAATTAGGGTTTATTGATTGGTTTGCGCAAAAGTTATAGCGTTTACAAAATAGGGGGTAGTTTTATGGCATTTTTAGTATTTTTTTTTTTACTAGTAATGGCGGCGATCAGCGTTTTTTTTCGGTACTGCGATATTATGGCGGACACTTCGGACACTTTTGACACATTTTTGTGACCATTGGCATTTTTTTAGCGATCAATGCTATAAAAATGCATTGGATTACTATAAAAATGCCATTGGCAGTGAAGGGGTTAACACTAGGGGGCGGGGAAGGGGTTAAGTGTGTTGCTGGGTGTGTTCTAACTGTATGGGGGGGTGGACTTACTAGGGGGAATCACTGATCTTCTGTTCATACATTGTATGAACAGAAAATCAGCGTTTCCCCCGCTGACAGGAACGAGCGCTGTGTGTTTTCACACACAGCTCCCGTTCCCCGCTCTGTAACGAGCGTTCGCGTGTGCCCGGCGGCGATCGTGCCCGCCGGGCACACGCACGGGACTCGGGGGCGAGCGGGGGGCGCGCGCGCGCGGCCGCCGGCGGCGCGCACGCGCCCCCTAGTGGCCGCGAAAGGCGCGACGTAGAGCTACGGGCTCTCGCACACCCGTGCCGACCTGCCGTCGTATTACTGCGGCGGCTGGTCGGCAAGTGGTTAAATAAGATAATTATAATAATAGTAAAATTTGTAAATTTATATTAGTTAAAAAAATAAAAATATATATTTATTATATTAATTATTATAAAATATATACTAAACAGAAACAAATGTATATAAAAATTTATATTTACCCATTAGGGTGAAAAGAGCCACTGGCAAGGAAATGGAGTGTTGCCAGTACCTTGCCCAGTGGCGGTCGGCAGATCCTCTCCCGTGTAAGAACAGGGGAGTCCGCGCTATGGTGAATAAAGTAGCTGTTGCCTCCCAGTAGGATCCCTATGTGGGGAGCTAATATAAATATGAATAGTAGAAAGGGAAATGGCGCTGCTAAATTAATATCTTTGTCGGGTATATCCGTGGGGTGAGCCCAATGGTAATAGGCCCCCCTTTTGGCTGGAATTAGGGTGCAATTGGAGAGATACCCTGTGTTAATAGGAGGGTAGATGTTGGTTCCTCAGCTTCCACTAATTTCAGTAAAATTGAGTAAAGGTGCTAAAGATTGCTAAAGTAAAATGATTCTATGCTGCTATAAGGATGCCAGTTGTGACCGATGCACCCTAAACCATATAAAATAAAGAAAAAAATGTGTCTAATAGGTAGGAATCCCTACTAGTGTGGTTTATTACACTAGTAACCACACTAGTAGGGATTCCTACCTATTAGACTCTAGAGACCCCTTTTTTTTTTGTTTGTTTTATATGGTTTAGGGTGCATCGGTCACAACTGGCATCCTTATAGCAGCATAGAATCATTTTACTTTAGCAATCTTTGGGCCTGCTGCCCTGCACAGGCTCCTGACCTAATTAATCCACCTTTACTCAATTTCACTGAAATTAGTGGAAGCTGAGGAACCAACATCTACCCTCCTATTAACACAGGGTATCTCGCCAATTGCACCCTAATTCCAGCCAAAAGGGGGGCCTATTACCATTGGGCTTACCCCACGGATATACCTGACAAAGATCCTCTCCCGTGCCCTCCTCCTTCTGCGCTCATCTAAAGTCAGTAGTATAGCTATGAGCAAGGATGCCCCTGGCATGTTGGCATACAGATTAATGTCCTGCAAGTGTGGCTGCTCAACTCGGCCCTAATGGTGTTGCTTTTGCTGACATGTAGACTGATTGTCTAAATTTAAGCAAGCTTTTATATGGTCTAATCTTAGACCGGCCATGCAGCTGATAAGCACATCGTGTAGACTGCACTGCACCACACAAACTTACTTTTGTGGATCGGCGTATCTGCCTTATTTGCATATTTGCATAGCAAATCAATGGTGTGTCTAGTGCAGTTTTGCACGCACACTGCGCCGGTCTATCCAAATTACGTCGGTCTAAAAAAAATTGGATTTCAGGCGTATATCGTTTTGGGGATATGGCGCATAGATAAGCGTGTGCATTTTTAGACTTACGCGTGCCTAACTCGTGATACTCCGGAGTAAGTGCTTTGTGAATCTGGCCCAATGTTTTAAAAAAATAAAATAAAATAAAATTTAAAACGATTGTGTGTGGGCTTTAGAGCATTTTTCGGGTTCTAAAAAACTACCATTTTTTTTCGAACATGCTCTATTTTTTCACGACGTTTTAAACCTTGTCGTTTTTCGGGTTGTAAAAAATAATCGTGTGTGGGCTTTAACGACGTGAAAAACCCGTGCATGCTCAGAAGCAAGTTATGAGACGGGAGCGCTCGTTCTGGTAAAACCACCGTTCGTAAATGGAGTAAGCGCATTCATCACGCTGTAACACACAGAAAAGCACGAATCGTCTTTTACTAACACAAAATCAGCTAACGCAGCCCCAAGGGTGGCGCCATCCGAATGGAACTTCCCCTTTATAGTGCCGTCGTACGTGTTGTACGTCACCGCGCTGTGCTAGAGCATTTTTTTTTAACGATCGTGTGTAGGCATGGCCGTTTTAATGATGAAGTTGAAAAAAAACGTTGTTTTTTTCTAGAGGCTGAAAAACGTTGTTTTTTACAGCCCCGAAAAATGATCGAGTGTACACGGCATTAAGCCTCATGCACACAGGACGTTTTTGGACGTTTTTTCAGCAGCTGTTTTTGGCAGTAGACTTTTTTTTCTACAGTCAATAAACTCTCCATGTTATCCTATGTGTCCACGCACACATAGGCTGTTATCAGCAGTTTTGGGCAGTGGGGTTTTTGAGCAGTAAAAAAAAAAAAAACTAGTGGATTCTGAGAGTCGTTTTTCAGCTGTAAAAACCCTCTAATGCTGATAAAACACAGACAACGCTCAAACTTCACTACCAGCATTTTTTAACATTTTGGGTAAAAAATAAAAAAAGAAGAAATATTTTTTTATTCTTAAAAAAAAAAAAAACGCTAACGTGGAAAAACGCTATTGAAAAAACATTTAAAAAACTCACTGCAAAGCTACTGGCATTTTTATAACGTTATTTTAACGTCTAGTGTGCATGAGGCCTTAGGCTTCATGCACACTGAAGCTGATAAACTGCAGTTTATTTGCGTTTTGGCTTTTTTTTTTGTAAAGTCCATAAACTGAACTCTATGTTAGCCTATATGTGCCCATGCACACCTGGGCGTTTTTTAGTGTTAAAGAGCTTTGGAGTATATTGCCTTTTTTTCTGAACGCCCGAAATTTGTGTTCAAAGTGCAGTTTTTCGGCGGGAAAAAAGGCAAAAAATAAAGTTTTTTTTTTTTTTGTTTTTTTTTAATCCATTGAAAAAATAAAAGTAAAAAAAAAAAAATACGCTGATTAACCACTTAAGGACCCCCGCACGCACATATACGGCCACAACATGGCTCGTACAGGAACAAGGGCGTAAATTTATGTCCCCGCCTTTGTGCGGTTCGGGGGTCCCATCGGGACCCCCTCCGCGGCGTGCGGGGGTCCCCCTGGCTCCGGGAGCGATCCGGGACGAGCGGGCGGATGTCAGTGTTTACCCGCCCCCCCGCGATCGCTCCCAGCCAATGCGCGCGCTCCCCCTTTGTGTCACTTCCTCCTCCTGTGTAAACACAGGAAGGGGGAAGTGATGTAATCTCCCATCGCAGCGGTATTTTCAACCGCTGCGATGGGAGAAACACCTCACAGTAAGTGTGCACCAACACTACACTGACACACACTCACATAGGCATACTTAACCCTTTGCGATCTGCCCCCCCACCCCCCCTGTCACAGTGTCACTGAATGCAGTGATCTAATCACTGCATTTAGTGTCAGTGTGACAGGCAGTGTAAAATCAGTTAGTGTTAGGTTCAGGATAGCCCCCCCCACCCCCCCTAATAAAGTTTTAACCCCCTGATCACCGCCCTAGTTAACCCTTTCACTCCCTATTGCCAGCGTCACTAAGCGATCATTTTTCTGATCGCTGTATTAGTGTCGCTGTTCCCGCTAGGTAGCTATTTTTTTTATCGCGATTTTTTTTTTTTACTAAAGACATGTGGCTAAATAAATTTTGGCCTAAATGTTTGACTAAAATTTAGTTTATTTGATTTTTTTTTAACAAAAAGTAAAAAATTGTGTTTTTTTTTCAAAAATGTCGCTCTATTTTTGTATATAGCGCAAAAAATAAAAATCGCAGAGGTGATCAAATACCACCAAAAGAAAGCTCTATTTGTGGGAAGAAAAGGACGCAAATTTTGTTTGGGAGCCACGTCGCACGACCGCGCAATTGTCTGTTAAAGCGACGCAGTGCCGAATCGCAAAAACACCTTGGGTCATTTACCAGCGTATTGGTCCGGGTCTTAAGTGGTTAAAGCTACTGCCGTTTTTTTTTTTATATATAGCTTTTTTTTAGCTTCAGTGTACATGGAGCCTTGGGCTGCATTCACATCTGAGCGACAAATCGCCTGTCGCCTGACGCTCATGCCCATTCATGTCTATAGAGACGGTTCACATCTCTGAAACGCCGAATGCCTGTCGCCTGAAAAAAAGTCCCGGACCCTTTTTTTCAGGCGACATTGGCGTTCGGCCATAGACATCAATGGGGATGATTTGAAAAAAAAAAAAAATGAATGTAATCGCGGCAAGTAAAGCCGTGTCGCTCAGATGTGAATGCAGCCTTAGTGAAAAGTTTTCCGTGGCTCTATGGACTTATGTAAATAGGTGTTGACTTTAACACCTGTGATTCTTCTCAAAACAAATAGACCTTGTACAAAATAATACATTTAGAAGGAATCTATGGTTCAAACATACTATAACTAATCCAATCATAATACTTTGAAGTCGGTTTTGTTGAGATATAACAAAAAGAAAGAAGAACTGCAGTTAGAATTTAACTCTCTCCCAAAACTGACACTACCAACATTGATTAGTTTAGTTAAGCTAATGCTCAAACAACTTCAATTACCCTAAAAGTAAAATAAGAACATTAATACTTTACCATGGCTTAACTACTTCAGACCCGGGGCATTGTAAAAAGACGCCCACAAGGTGGCTCTACAATGCCGGGAGGCCGTCTTTTTATGGCCTTGGGTCCTCTGGCCACTGGGGGCACGTGCGTGAGATGCAGAGATGCTGATGCGCGTGCCTGGCGACTGCAATGTCCGCCAGGTACCCACGATCGGCAGTGAGAGCAGGACCGTGGATCTGTGTGTGTAAACACAGAGCTCCACATCTTGACAGGGAGAGAGGAGACCAATGCTGTGTCCCTTGTACATAGGGACACAGATCGGTCACCTCCCCAGTCAGTCCCCTCCCCCCACAGTAAGAATCGCTCCCAGGGTACACATTTAACCCCTTCCCTGCCCCTTAGTGTTAACCCCTTCCCTGTCAGTCACATGTATACAGTAATCGGTGCATATTTATAGCACTGTTCGCTGTATAAATGTGAATGGTCCCAAAAATGTGTCCAATGTGTCCGCCGCAATATCGCAGTCCTGACAAAAATTGCAGATTGCCGTTATTACTAGTAAAAAAAAAAAAAAAAAGTCAGAATTCTATCCCCTATTTTGTAGCCGCTATAACTTTTGCGCAAACCAATCACTATACGCTTATTGTTTTTTTTCTTTTTTTTTTTAAACAAAAATATGTAGAAGAATAGGTATCGGCCTGAACTGAGAAAAACAATAATTTTAAAAAAAAGGTGATATTTATTATAGCAAAAATTAAAAATTATTGTGTTTGTGTATTTTTTCAAATTTTACGCTCTTTTTTTTTTTTATTTTTATAGCGCAAAAAAAAAAACCGCAGAGGTGATCAAATATCACCAAAATAAAGCTCTTTTTGTTGGGGAAAAAAGGACGTCAATTCAGTTTGGGAGACACGTCGCACAACCATACAATTGTCAGTTAGGGCGACGCAGTGCCGAAAGCTAAATTTTGCCTGGGTAGGAAGGGGGGTATATGTGCCCAGTAAGCAAGTGGTTAAGACTCTTTTGTTTTGAGAAGTATCAACTGGAGGTCCAAAGGACTTCTTTGATCTTCCTTCCTACATTCTTCCATACTCTAGACCTCAACAGCATCTCGCCTTCCAGGAATGTTTTCAGTCTAAAGTGTAACCAGTATATATTGCCCTTAGAATGTGGGTGTGGAAATAAGACGTCAAAACACAAGTCATTTCCTGGATAACCCTAATGCCGCGTACACACGGTCGTTTTTTGCGATGAAAAAAAAACTAAGTTTTTTAAAACGTCATTTAAATTGATCGTGTGTGGGCAAAACGTTGTTTTTTGTCTTAAAAAAACGACCCAAAAAAAATTCCAACATGCTTGAATTTTTTGTGTCGTTTTTCAAAACGTCGTTTTTTGTTTCACAAAAAGTCACCGTGTGTAGCAAAAACGTCGTTCAAAACGACGATTTTCAACCCGCGCATGCCCAGAAGCTAGTTATGAAGCGAGCTTCAATGGAAAAGAGTGGTGAACGTAACCTCGCTTTTTGTGAAAAAACGATGGTGTGTATGCAAAATTGTCTTTGAAAAGTGACGTTTCAAAAACGTCGTTTTTTACTTCACAGAAAACGTCGTTTTTTTTTTCATCGCAAAAAACGACCGTGTGTACGCGGCATTATAGGAAAATTTGTAGTTCCCTACATATAGTTTCCAGTAGGGGCAGTATAGGATTAGAAATTGATATTGTTAAATGTTGTTTTTCTTGTCCAAATTTTATGAATGATCTTTGACTTGGATTTAACAGAAATTATTAAATATCTAGAGCTGACACTTATGTGTCAAATTTAGTAGACTTTGCATCTAAAACAAATTTACACGGTTATGAGACTAGTTGGATAAGGTCATTGACCTAATTTCTCGCATACCTTGAAAGTTAAATCATGGTACAAGAAATATCCTAATTTTTCAAGATACAAGGGTTATTACACCAGTATAATTTTTACACTCTTAAACTTTTCATAGGATTCCATATTTGTAACCCTTATCATAATAATATATATTCATTAATGGGTTTTATGAATAAGAGAAAAATTATTATTAAAATACATAAACCAATATATGTAAAATTATTCACTTAATCATGCATATAATTCAATATATTGGACTACTGTATTTATCGGCGTATACCGCACACTTTTTTTCCCTTAAAATCAGGGGGAATTGCGATATACGCCGATCCCCGCCTCCCGCTCTGTGTTTGAATGCCACCGCCAACATATACCGAGCGCGGTACACAGGTTACTATTTTTAAGTTACAGAGTAGGTCTAGTGCTAGAATTGTTGCACATGCTCGAATGCACGCGACGATACCTCACATGTGGGGTTTGAACGGCGTTTACATATAGGCGGGACTTGCATGCATGTTTGCTTCTAATCGCGAGCTACCGGGGACAGGGGCGTCTTTAAAAAGTTTTAAAATATGTTTTTCTTAATTTTATTTGTATTTTACTTTTTTTTTATTTCTTTTTTTATCACTTTTATTACCCCACATCTCTCCTCCAGGCTTACAAGCATTAGATCGTGAAAACAATTCACCGATTTAATGCCGACAGCCGCGATTGCGGCTTTGTTTACTTCTGGGTACCGGGCGTGACGTCATAACGTCGCGCTCGGACCTCCGACAGTTATAGAGACAGTCATCTCTATGCTTTCCCAGGCAGCACCGGCCAAGTCGCTCTCCGGGCCCCTGATGGCATGGGGAAGCCCGGAGAAGCAACGGATAGTGGCGGGAAGGGGGGAACATCCCTTCCCGCTGCCTATAAGGAACGACAGAACTGCTGCTTCGATCATTGTTATCATGCACAGAATCGGCAGCTGAAGGCGGTGATATCATTCAGATATCGCCGCACAAGGCCGAGGGCGTCCATAGACATCCTCAGTCGTCAAGTGGTTAAAAACACAATTTGGTAATATGTATTTTTTCTCTATCCCTCAGTCAAGGAAAGGGAAAAAAATCCATGTTTCAACCCAGCGTTATTTGAACCCTTGGATTCACATTCCTCTTTAGTATAAACACTAGCCATGGCCTTCTTCTTATATTTAAGTGTCTAAGGCTCCTAATTTATGACTTAGGCAGATATGCAAGGGCCTTAGAATGTCTTACAAACTCTCTTGTGAGGGTTTGAAGTGACTGTCCGTGATACTTTTTTTTTATTTGCACTAACATACAATTTTTCGTTTCCCCTTCTTCAAGGTCCAAGCAGTACTGATTCACAATTTTTTTGGCAGAATGTTAAAACTAAGGCCGCGTACACACGATCGAACATGTCTGCTGAAACTGGTCCGCAGACCAGTTTCAGCAGACATATCCGATCGTGTGTAGGGCCTAGCGGACAGGTTTACAGTGGACAAAAGTTTTAAAACATGCTTTAAAACTTGTCCGCTGGAAACCTGTCCGTCGGACATGTCCGCTGGTTAGTACGCCTAACCAGCGGACCGAAATCCCCCGCATGCGTTCGACGCATGCGTGGAAGCATTTTACTTCCTGGTTTGCGGACGTCGCGGCCAAAATCTCCCAGGAGACATGTCCGATGAAAACGGTCCAACGGTCCAAAATCCCCTGTGTACGCGGCCAAAGAAAAAAAAACACATACAAATCAATGAGCAGACCTCCAGCTGTTTGCAAAACTACAAGTCCCATCTCTGCCTCTGGGTGTCATGCTTATGTCTGTCAGTCTTGCTATGCCTCATGGGACTTGTAGTTCTGCAACAGCTGGAGGTCCACTAATACCAAATCCCTGACGTAGATGGTTCTTGTAAGAGCGACACGGAAGTGGAATTCCCTTCCACAGGCGGTGGTCTCAGCAGTGGGCATCAATGGTTTTAAGAAACTATTAGATAAGCACATGAATGACTAAAACATACAGGGATATAGAAGGTAATACTGACATATAATCACACACATAGGTTTTCAACTTCACCTACTATGTAACTATGTAACATGGCTTCTGAGTTCATAAAATATATATGAAAAATATACGATAGGCCTTAGTAATTAATTATTTTTAACCCCAATAGTCCTGACACTACTATATTAAGATATATTCATTTCATAAAAGATGTGTGTAAAACCACTTTTGTCTGATATCTTCTAGGTGATGTGCCAATTTGCAGATGATCTGAGAGAAAAACTCTGTCTTATCTGGAACACGCTATATCCTGTCTTAATTAACTTTATAGAAGTTTTTATTGTGGGAGTGATAGCTGCTGCTCTTGTCTTACAGCTACTAAAGTTGGTGTATCCATCAAGAGAACACAAGTAAGATTTAAATAATATCTAGAAGTGTTAAGATTTGAAGAAATTCATATGCTATCACTGGCATTTACTATAGAGCAGTGTTTTTCAACTCCAGTCCTCAAGGCACACCAACAGGTCAAATTTTCAGGATTTCCCTCTGTAACAGTCATCACCGCTTACGATCTTCCATCCAACCATGACAAGCTTATCCGACACACCAACAACCAGGCAGACATGATCCATTCCATTTCCCAGAATAAACGAGACTGCGCTCCGTTCTCTAGTTTCCAAAATGTATGAATGACTTTATTGTTTTTCTTAGCTTGCTTATATATGTCTGGTTGACCTGGTCATGTCATCATGAACTCCTTGTGATATCTCAGTCCTGAAATATGAAGTATTAATAATGTCCCATCTGTTAGTAAAGGAATTATTATTCACTATTAGCCACCCTACACCCAAAAGGGCACAGGGTGGATTTCGACCCAAGAGTTATTGTTGCTGCTGGCACAGGAGTATCTCTCATCCTTCCAACGTCTCTGGGTGTCACGGGCCATTCTGTTACATCTCTCCTCTTTCGGTGGGAGACGGACACAGGAGGGAACCCCAAACGGGTTGACTCCGAAGTCCGTCAGTAGTTCCAGTCCTCCAATGCTGGTATCCATACTGTACCCCAAATAAATTGCTCCAAACTGAGCATTACTCACCCCGCCAACCTCTGCCTCTCTCAGAGGACATGTCTGCCGCTGGGGAGAGGCCTGGACTCGCCCTTCTCCCTGGAGTCCTTTCAGCTGCTGGAGAGAAGGCAGGGTGGCTGGGCTCAGTCCATCATGCTGTTGGGGGTCTGGGCCAACTGCCCCCCCTTCCTGGGGTATACCAGTGGAGACTGCAGTCCCATCCACTGGTGCCAGGTGAAAACCCCCTGGTGCTTGCAAAGCAAAGCTGACATCCTCCTGTTTCAGTGCCTCACCACCCTCTGGGGCTGTGCCAGTGGAGACTGAAGTCCCATCCACCACCCCAGGAACCCCCTCTTCTGTTAGTGGGGAGCAGAGGCCCGGGGCACTCTGCTCTGTTGCCAGCTCTTCCGCTGGGTTGTTGTGAGTGGAGACCACAGTCCCATCCACTACCACAGGGTCCCCCTCTTCTGTTAGTGAGGAGCAGAGGTCTGTGACCTTCTGTTCTGTTGCCAGCTCTTCCGCTGGGTTGCTGTGAGTGGAGACCATAGTCCCATCCACTACCACAGGGTCCCCCTCTTCTGCTAGTTGGGAGCAGAGGCCTGGGGCACCCTGCTCTGTTGCCAGTGATTCAGCTGGGGGTAAAAGCTTTACCACCTCAGCTTGTTGCTGGAGAGAGGGGCCAACCGCCCCGGCTCTCTGGAACTCCACACCATCCACTTCGGCTTTAGGGATGAAAATCTCCATATTTTCCACTGCCGATTCATCAGCCAGGATTTCACAGTTATCTGACCTTTCCTCATAGTCCCAGGCAATGGGAGCCCCACCCTGCTGCTGAGCCGAGTCTAGCAGCTGTCTGTAGGCGACCTCCAGTTCCCATTCTTGAATGGCCAGAAATTCTAAATCTTCCTGTGACCAGTGGCCTCCCGAGATATTCAATTTTTCCTCTCTGTGCTCTATTATGTCCTTCAAGCGCCACTCCCGATCATCCCCGAAGTCGGGATCACTGGACATCCTCCAATACAACAATCCCAGGCCATCATAGTCATAGCCTTCTGTGGGGCTGTCATTCGCTGACCACGGGCACTCTTGGGCTACATACCACCGGAGGGCTCTGTAGCTCTCGTCCAGCTGCATCTCTGCCCGGATCTGCCTGCTTAACTCTATTGACTCCTGCTTCGGTTGTTCCCCCAACAACAGCATTCGTACGTCATACTGTGGCCAGTACCTTGCATAGATGGAGGGCAGGACCTTTCCTTGGTGTTGCTGCTCTAGAGCTAATCCTTCCTTCCAGAGTTGGCAACGAATCACATCCGACCATCCCAGCAGGGCTTCCTCTGATACTGATCCTCTATGCTGTATCCGCATCTCTTGTAACCTCATTTGGAATTCCTCTTCCATGGAGACTGGTATCTGCACCTCTCCTCTCTCTCTTTAGTTGGTGCCGCTGTGCCTTCAGCTGCTGCAGCACTTCTTTGCTGTCGCAAGGTGGCATCTACAGCCGCTATAACCCGGTCTATGATCTCCGGTGGAGGATTAGGACCATATTGTGCCAGTCCATGTTTAACAGCCCGATCAAAAAATTCTTTCTTAGGTGTCCTGTCTGTTACGCTGGGCCTCTTAGCTCTATTCATTTCGACTAGTTCTGCGATAATGTCCCTTTTCTTACGGTTGCTGGCCGGTCTGCCCCGGCTCTCCAGTAAGTCCATGAGGGAAGAGAGCTTCATTCGTTCATACAGCGTCTCCATTGTCCTGTGTCCTTGTAGCCGTCCTTCTGAAGATGGAATCATCCCACCGTAACGGTCATCACCGCTTACAATCTTCCATCCAACCACGACAAGCTTATCCGACACACCAACAACCAGGCAGACATGATCCATTCCATTTCCCAGAATAAACGAGACTGCGCTCCGTTCTCTAGTTTCCAAAATGTATGAATGACTTTATTGGTTTTCTTAGCTTGCTTATATATCCAGTACAGCATAATACAGTTCATCACAGGACAATGCAGTCCCCACCCCCCTATTCACTCACTGAGGATAATTCTTTAATTGGTAGCTAGACATGACGGCACCGCATCATCAATAGAGTTCAATTAACCTTGAATAATAACACAGACATCTAGTTGAATAAGTTATCTAGACAGCTTTATCACACAATGGCAGAGTCTTGTGAGAGTGGGTGCAATCAACACCTTTTCAACGGAATGTCTTTACAGTGAATAGCCAACACCTTAAGATATTTCAATAGCCTATTATACAAAGGTATGAGTCATTGTCTGGTTGACCTGGTCATGTCATCATGAACTGCTTGTGATATCTCAGTCCTGAAATATGAAGTATTAATAATGTCCCATCTGTTAGTAAAGGAATTATAATTCACTATTAGCCACCCTACACCCAAAAAGGCACAGGGTGGATTTCGACCCAAGAGTTATTGTTGCTGCTGGCACAGGAGTATCTCTCATCCTTCCAACGTCTCTGGGTGTCACGGGCCATTCTGTTACACCCTTTTGCAGATTCTGTGTGTGTGTTTTCTCCCACTAACCAGTGGGACTGGGTGTAGGGGACACATTTTTCCTTCCTCCTGCACAAGGTGTTACGGAGTGATTGGCTTAAATTACATTGTGGGTAATTTTTTTTTGCATAGACCAAGACTCCGGACAAGGCCCAAGCGCAGCCACCAAAAAGGAAATGTGCGGTCTTCGGAAACAAATTTGGCTCCTCCTCATGGTTTGGTTCTGCCTTCAACAGTAAACATAAACCAAAAAGAAATTAAAAATCCTCTTCCTCCCTCTCATCCTCAATTGGTTTGGGTTTCTGACCATCCAAGAGTACACTTTGTCATGTTTGTTTTGTTTCCCCTGGCTCTGATAATTGTGGTTGTCAGGTGACTAGGTCCTGTTACCAAATCAGGCTACTTACCTGAGGGTTTTTTCCCTGAAGACATGTGCAGGACTTTGTTGCTTGACAGATGCAGGCAACTCCAGCAGCCTGTTTTTTTTTATTTTTTTTTTACCTGTTCCTTTTGATGCAGTAGTAGCAACGGTGGTCATCGGTCCCTGTGGATTTTTTCCTCCATTTTTTTCCTGCAGTATAGCATTGAGGAGGACCAATATGGCACTGGCCCTGTTCTGGCACCAGATGACACTTTTTTCTGTTGTGCGTGATTTGCACTTCTGTCTGCCCACCTCAAAACACGGACATCCACACCTTGACTCTGTACTATTCTGGGTCCTGATTGCCAAAAAGGGCTGAATCAGGGCAGCATTGGACCAGGAAATACTACAGGCTACAGGAGTGAAGAGCATATAACTGTACAAAGGGCTCAGGCAGGAAGCTTCCTAATTAATCGCCCCTCTATGGAGCTTGGTCGAGAGCTATCAGGAAGCAATGAAGCCTCCCTGGCAGGCTAGGTTGGACCTCTGCTTTCAGAGCTACATTTCCTAAGATAAGGCCATACCAAGTACCTCCAAGTACCTTGTGATTATTGCTTTAGGTTACTAGGCTGTTGGACTTGTATTTTTAAGGTAGTCTATCCTATTAAGAATTTGGAGGTTGTAAAGTTAATCTTCGTGATTTGTATAGCAGGATTAGAATCTGCCATTTTGCTTAAGGGTTTTTATGATGTCCATGTGCGAGGATATGCTTCATTAAACTGATGTGCTTGGGTTGTACACTTTTCAGTTGTTGTTTTGTTTAGTGTATTGGTTGATTCACATGTGGTGGCTGCAGTTTGCAGTGTCGTGGCTAATTGATTCCCTTATGTCTGTCCATGTATGCACCTACTCTGTCCTTATTTCTCTTACGTATGACTTGCCATTTCTACGTGTGCATCATAAGGCCGGATTCACACTTGTGCAATGCGAATTCTAGCTCTCTTATCTCTGCAGAGAAATAAGACAACTGTTCAGCACATCAGCTCCGTTTTGATGCAAATTTGGAGACCTGGGAGAGGGGAAGTGTATTGAGCTGAATGAGAGAAATCCTGAAGAGAAATGAACACATGTGCGAATCAGATGCATGCCCATAGAAGATAATGGGCCTGAATTCGTACCTGAGCCGCACCGCAATGCCTAGAAAAGGCATGCGTTTTTTCGGCAATGTGCAGTGCGAATGCATCGCACATATGTGAACCCGCCTCATTGAAAACAATGTATTTTATAATATTATGCGAATTGGATGCGGTTTAAGCCGCAACCAATTCGCATAGGTGTGAATCCGGCCTCAATGTTTTGTGAAAAAAACACATTTCTTCATACATGGTAAGCTTTGTTAATTGCTTTCATCTGCATCTAATCTAATTGTCATTTAGTTTTCACCTGCAACGACACTAGACTGTAAATTCCCAGGATTGTGGAATATGTAATTATTTTATAGGAGGGATCAATCTTTAGCCTACAGACAGAGGTCATGCCTTTTCCTGTGCAGTGATATGTGCCCCCCCCCCCCCCCAAAGAAACCAAAACATCTGAAATTGGAATGTGAAGGTTTTTCACTATAGACTAGTACAGAATAGTACAGACCAACAAAGCATGCCATAAACTTACATGGTAGATTTATTATGCCTTAAGGAGGGTTCAGGTTGGGGTATGCTTTCCCCCATTATCTTTAGTACCCCTACTGATCAGGAAGATCATCCAGGACCAAGCAGAAGTAATTTTGTTAGCCCCATGGGTCCAAATAGGAGTATTGTCTAAGTTCCAAAGTCTTTGGTACTCGGTTCACACGGGATTCTACCGATTTATTATTCCAGGGACCAATTGTTTATCTGAGTTCTTAGTACTTCCACCTGATGGCCTGGAGACTGACAGGAAGGTTCTTGTGAAAACAGGATGTTCAAATCCCTTTTCCCTCATTATTGCTCAACACCTTCCTTCTTAGCTATAAAGTAAATACCAGAAAACTTTACACTAAAGTCTGGAAGACGTATTTATTTCTGGCAAAAACTAATTGGAATACATTTTATATTCAATGTATACAGTTAAAGGGTTTGTTGCCCAATACCCTTAAAGCGGAGGTAAACCCATCGATTTAACAGTTTCAAAAAGCAGTTAAATTTCCGGCATGCCGGGATTGCCAACTGTCACATTGGTTGTGCTCTCAACCAAACTGTCAAACCATCCAATGGCTGGTGTCATAACTGATCACATGTGCAGCACCACGGCAGTTGAAGATTAAACATAGGCCAAGATGGCAGCTTCCTTGGCTTAAAATGATAGAAGGGTTTACTTACACTTTAAGATGCAGGTGGTGGTCTTTTTTGTTTTTTTTTAGAAATGAGATTGACAAAGATCAATTCAACTTCTAGTCTTTTATAGTGTAAAAGAGGGTAGAAGCTGCGCTTAGGATAGCTTAATCTGGGGTATTAGGAAGATTATGTGTGACTGCAGCCCCCCCTAGATATGACTCCCCGAAGGGGGTATATAGGAAGGATATGTGGGTGATGGGGGTGGTGGCGCTGTCACTATTATGTTGTTTGACTGGCCCAGTAGAGTGATGGGTAAGTTTTAATGGGACAACATTCCCTCAAGTGATAAAGTAAAACAGGTGAAATAAAATAAATTTCCTATAATGAGTGGCAGTAGTAGTGCTTCCCAGTGCTGCCAGTGGTGTGTCACCAATAAGAAAAAATATTTGACAATAAAAATAAAAAGGGTATAGTACTAAGTGTGTACTTGCAGTGTGAAAGTTACACCATAATCTAGTGCAATACATTGGCAATTAGCAAAGGCTTATTTACAATTGCGCAAAGGTGCAGTAAGTTAATTCACAAAAAATTAAGTAATGAAAACGTGGTCAAGTAAACACAAATGATTCACATAAAATAGTCCATAAATTATAAAGCAGGTGAATGTGGGTGATGTGTCGATAAAGGTGCACCTATATATATAGGTGATACATCAAGTGGGTATCGCAGTGGATCCGGTGCTCCCCCTTATACAACCTACGTTTCGTATTCGTTACGCTTCCGAAGACGTAACGAATACGAAACGTACGTAAAGCGGCCACACGCATACCTACACGCACTTCCGGGATCACCAGCGAATTGTGTATGGAACGCACGCCGTTCCCATGCTGGTTCGATCAGTAATCGGACATTTTAGTGCCTGATACTTGCAGTGCCTATGTGTGTTAGAACATAGGTTACTGTTTGTTTGTTTTTACAACTTGTTTTTCAATTATTAATTTATTTGACTGTTTACTGTGCTGGAACTCTGGCCCAGCATGGTGTCATGATTTTTGATTTTTAATTCGTTCTTCCTTTTAAAATAAATGTTTTGTATTTGTGCACCTGTGCCTGTGTTTTTGCTCGGCAGTGCCAATAAAATTCCTTTTTATTGTTAACATACCACACTATGGAAGCCTTTTCTTTTTTGCTTTGGAGGAATTTTTGAACCCTAATAAGGATATACATCAGGAACCCAGGCGACTGATTTGGAATCCAGGAGAAGGAGCCACGACGGAGCATACGCTTTGACTGACACGCATTCTACCCCTGCAGGGGTGACTGCTTCTGGTGAGTGGGGACCCATAAGGGGGAGCACCGGATCCACTGCGATACCCACTTGATGTATCACCTATATATATATAGGTGCACCTTGATCGACACATCACCCACATTCACCTGCTTTATAATTTATGGACAATTTTATGTGAATCATTTGTGTTTACTTGACCACGTTTTCATTATTTAATTTTTTGTGAATTAACTTACTGCACCTTTGCACATTTGTAAATAAGCCTTTGCTAATTGCCAATTTATTGCACTAGATTATGGTGTATATATACATATAGCAGGGCTCAAAATTTCAAGTCCTGAGGTACTAGCCAGGCCTCAAGAGTTGCTCGCCACCAGTTGCCCCACCTACTTCATACACAGCCCTGGGCCGAATTGCACCCGTAAACACGTCCTCGTAGATTATCTCATGGAATGACACTGTTAAATGTTTTATGCAGAATCAAGTTACAAAATTAAATATTACCAACAACAACTTTAACAAATGAGGACAGGGCACTGGGGGCAGACCAGAGGGACAGGGCAGTGGGGGCAGACCAGAGGGACAGGGCACTAGACCTGGGTCTCTTCCCCATTCTCTTGCTGTCTCCTCTGCAACTCTCTCTCCCTCTCCTAATAATCTTATCTTTAGGAGCCTGTGTGTGCGGCTCCACACTTGCATGTCCCCACTTCCCTCTTTTATTCAGGCTGGCAGTGAGGAGAGGAGGTCCCATGGCTTAATGAGAATTGTAAGGAGAGCACCTGTGTACTGCTCGGCCTGTGCGCGGCTCACTAGACTTCTTTTCCCGAGCATGCACCTTTCCTCTTCGGCCGTCAATCTCATCGGGACTCTAAGTGTAGGCACAGATTGGAGGGAGATTGGTCATGCAGCCCTGTCATCACTCGCCCCCAGCTTAAATCCACTCGCCAAATGCTAGTAGGCGAGTGGAAATTTTGAGGGCTGCATATAGTATAACTAAATTATGTACGATGCATATACGAAGTACCAATATGACTTGAAGACCCAGCCACCCAGTTCATGCCATGGTAAGGGAAATGGGGGGGGGGACTGTGAGACGAGGGCCAAAAAGCAGAGGGCTAAAAAGCAGAGGGAGGCTACCCCAAAGCCCCGGAAACTATAACTAAATACTGTATGAAAAATCAAGACAACCATGAGAATCACTCTACCTGGATAAAACGAATGGCCAGACTTCCAAAATATGCAGTTGCAAGGAGAGAGCTTTGTTCACAGCATCCTGTGGGATCCTCCAGTATATGTGAGAGGTATCTGACTTTGGGAGATTTAGGTGCAGTAATGCTAAGGCTTTTGCGCACAGCATAATTGAGCGTATCAATATTGGCAAACCTTTTGCAGAATTATTCTGCAGCCTCTTCCAACGCCGCCTTCAGTTCCTCTTCATACTGTTATATGCCTGCCACTTCTTGGGTTGGAATATCAGCATCCACCTCTGGTAGAGATTTTGGAGCTGGAGAAGGAGCCTGATGTTTGTAAGCCCTGGACAGTTTTGGCTGTAATTAAAGCTATTAGTTGTCTTAAGGAATTGTGACCTAGTTGCAGAAAAGTCTGCTTTTAGTCAGGTAGGATGCTTTTTGCATGTCTGAGATAGAACTAGAATTTGGATGAGAGACCAGTGTTACAATTGGGTGATGATCTGGTGCAAAAGAAACCTTGTCACTATGGGATTGAGTGTAGTGTAGAGCTTCAGCAGAGTTTGATTGCCTAAGCTTTCGTTGTGGCTCTTTCATCTGGTTTCTGCCATTGCTACAAGTGAGGGTAATCCCCGTGGGGTACTCACAAAATAGGGTGAAGAAATGGGGTAAGCTTTTCCAAGGAGAATGCAGCCGCCTGGGTGCAGACCAGCCTTTACCAAAGTCCTTTTGGCAAAGCGGCAGGAGGAAGCGCCTGGGTGTCTTTTGATAAGGAGTTCTGGGTGAAAGTGGAGGTAAAGCATTCGACACGTGGTGCACCTGGTTGTCCACCTGTGACTAAGCTCTGAGCAGCTGAATTGTAGCACACAATTTGAAAAATGTACACCTGTAAAGTGAATTCAAAACACAGTTTCGGTTTCCTGATAGTTAAAATATATCAAGATATATCCTTCAGAATTGTGGGGTTATAGTAATGGTAAGGTTTGGCGGATGACCAGGCCTTATCTGTTCAAGCCCCCGTTAGTGTTCTTGTATTATGAGACCGTGAAGCTGAAGAAGAGGTCCATCACCTTACACTAGCAAAAAAACAACAACTCAAAGTAGGGTAGGCCTCAAAAGGTTGCAAGGGTGCTATATCATTTAAGATACCACATTGGGCTAGAAAGACTCACAGCCTGAGCACCATTTTTGTCTTTAAAACCACAAAGGGTTCCTTGCAGTATGAGGCCAACACTCTTCTTGCAGAGGTGATTAACTACAAAGAAGGAATGTTACCAATGGGGTCAAATGACAATTTCTAAAGTGCAGAGAAAACCAGATTTAAAGCTCACAAATTTACTGGGGAGTTAACAGGGGGAATCTACACAAGAAACTCCCTGTACAAAGGTCTTAATCAAGGAGTGTGAGAGACCAACAGTGTGTGAAACAAAATAGATAGAAACAGGACCTTTTTGATGGTGATAAGAGTCAAATGCTGGGCCAGACCTAGCTGTTGGAACAGTTGATTCGTCCCACAGAGAAACCTATAGCATTGAAGCCTGGAGCCTTAAAAAAATTGAAGTAGGTCTTCCATGTCAGGTGATAGATTGAGGAAAGTTGACTCACCTGTGATACATGTCCTTGAATATCTTGGTGTGTAAAGACCACTCCTGTAGGTTCATTACTTTGCCAGATGAGGAAGGCTACTTGCCAGTTGTCTACAGCTGGAATGTAAGAGGTAGACTAGGCTGGTACATGTTCTACACTTGACAGGATCAGATGTACCTCCGATGCCGCATACATACTTTTGGTTCTTCTCTGGTTGATGTTCAACTAAGTCTGGATCAGGTGACCCTCCAGCAGGATGGAGCAGCACTGCAATATTAGCCAATTCACCTGATGGTACATAAATGGGAACGAGCCTCCAATGACCAAGTTCCTTGCACCAACTGAGCCCCTGACTCTTTATCTATACCAACGATTGGTAAAAGAAGGGAAGAAAGGACTTCCTTGATTCCAGAACTGAATTCCTAAAAGACAAAGCCATAAATACCCTGGTCCTTGTTGCCAGGGGAATCGGTCTGTCCTAAAACTAGACTGACTTGTCCAACATTGACAATGTTGTGTTGCAGAGGTCTGGAGTGGAACTTCGAAAACAGGACTGCCATAAATTAGACCCAGGACTTTGCCAGATGACTACCAAACTAGAGCGCTGGAATTTGACAGTCTAAAGTTCCCCTGTGGTAAATACACACTGTGGCCTGTGCCATGTTCCAAATTAGACCCAGATACTCCAAAAAAGTATTTAGCTTCACTGATGATTTCTGAATTTTTGGGATCCAGCTGGACAGTGAAAGCTATGTTACCTGACAGACAACCTCCTGTAGAGGGAACAGTCGGCAGAGTATTTATCTGCAATTGGAATGCTTTGACAGCGCATCAGGGCAACACAGTGAACACACAAGGTGCAGACAAGAATCTCTAGGGCAGTGCCACGAGCTGGCAGTGTAGAGGATCCACAGAAAAGCAAAAGAAATGCTGATGCACCAAAAAGACCTTGTACTTGATGTCCACAGAAGCCAGAAAGTGTCTTTTTGAACCGTGAACAGGTTGCCGTAAAACCCCTGAAAATCTTTTGCCACAGGAACTGGAAGTGAAGACACTTTGGTCCAGAAGACCTGAAAGAGTAAGATAGAGACCCACTAATCTGTGCCTTCTCAGTGCGGTTGTCCATTTTCTTGGTTTCTTCATCTTTTGCAATCCGAGCCAGCACCCAGTCCAGCACCCAATCCACACCCAGGGGTAATTAAGCAGTAGGGGAGACACACTTCCTAGAGCAACATTTTTCTATTACAGTTGGACTGGATGCTCTTTTGCCTGCTCGGTTCCTGTTTTCCCGGTGACCTGCTGTAAGGTGTAATATCACACTGTGTATACCCTCTGCCATTTACTATGGCTGAAAGTTCATCAGTGTTTTCAGCTATTGATGTGAACTACAGCAGAACCCTCACAGCGCTATTGGATATTACAATGCGGTTGGGCCAACGGGGCCATACATTACAAAAGCCCGAAGGCGGTGATATTATACTCCAAGGGGTTGTTGTTCTGGAAAGTGGAGAATCTGATAGCTAAGGAGATGAGGTCCTTCTGGGATGTTTACACATTGACTGAATATATTACTTTGAAACATATCCCTCAAGGTTTAAGAATAAAAAAATTCCCTACTTTTGAGCTCGTTTGGTCATTCGAAAAAGGAATAGACTGACGCATCTGCTTCATTAAAATGTATAAATGATTCAAGAACCCAGGAGTTAGAAAAATTACATGGTGAGATATCCACTATCCAGAGGGATTTATCTGCATTACAGCAATGTAATGATTTTTCCAACTTGTACTGTCATTTTAAATAAGAAATTGGACAAATTGGAAAAAGGATTTAATTGCAGGCAAAAAGGATAAAATGGCTAGAGATCACCTGGACTACTAAAGCAATATATAAACTAAAGTTTATATTTGAAAGAAGCCCTCCTTTCCTAATCGCCAACGTAAGCCTTTTACAACTAAAAAGCGGGTCAGTTTTTCAAATCCTGAGACCGACTTACTCAGTGATACTCTGGCAGCCACCGCCTCGGACTCCTCTCCTGAATCAACTAATCGATTTACTGGTGGAAACCGCCCGGTGAACAACCGGAGTTTAAACAGCAGTGTCTGGGTGTCCAACAGCAAAAAAAAGACGAGAGGAGAAAAGGGACATTAACGAGGAAGGCAATGGCAGATGCCAGCTTCAAGGCTGTAATCAGAAGTAACTGTTAATGTCATAAATCTGTCACAATGACCTCTCGGTGACATTGATGTGTCCCCACTGTCTAAAGGTTTACATTTTTGTACTAGTCAATAACTTGGTATACACATTAACTCTTAAAAAAACATTTTGACACTTCAAGAGATGTGGGTATGGAGAGCCTGGATGATACAGATCTGACCGGTCAGTCCTCTGTTTCTCCCCTTTAAATTTTATTATTTTTGTGCCCTATGTGATTTCTTGGATCTTAATCTTGAATCTAATCCTAGACTATTGGAGTCGTCAGGTTATTGCACACTCATTCCATTCAAATTGCGGTCTGATTTTTACTCTGGTAACTCCAGTGGTAAGGATATGGACCTCTATCAAAAATAATAATCTCCTGCTTAATAATCTTACACATTTTGAGAAGGGAGCACTTGGAGATTCGAGCAGGGATGACAGCATAGTTATCAGCAATGCAAATAAAGGTGGTGCAGTGGTACTGTTAGACTTGGAGGCATAAAAAAATGAAGCCGTATGCCAGCTCTCTGACAGCAACACCTATTTACATTTTAGAGGGGGTCCTATACCTATGTTTTAAAAAAAGATTTGTGTGGGTTGTTAGAGCTGCATTTTTACTTCACAGGAGAGGGATATGTTTATCCCTGAAGCACCCATCATGCCCATTTTCCACCACCTACTTAAAGTACATAAGGGGTTAAGCCCATTATCGGGTAGACCGATTGTAGCATGTATTGGCTCCCTTAACAAATGAATGGGTCGATCATTAACTGCAACCTCTTGTGTCTGAATTGCCGGGATTTCTTGGCGACACCGAGCAGTTGCTTATTGACATCCAGGATTATAGATGGAGTTCAGATATTATATGGATTACTTGTGATGTCACACGTTTATATTCATCCATCCCTCACTCTCTGGGGCTTCAAGCTCTGTCCTTTTTTTTTTTTAAGCACTTTAGTAATTTTTTACTTATGCACCAGGAATCTGTCCTGCTTAGTTTGAAGTATTTGTTAAATCATTATGGTTTTATGTTTGATGGGGACTACTACCTCCAGGAATGCAGGGCCTCTATGGGAGCTAAGTTCACCTCTTCCCTGGCCAATCTCTACTAGGATGGTGGGAGAGGTCTCGCATTTTGGGCTGTTTTTTTTCGTTGCTATATTGATGACCTGCTCTTTATCTGAACCAGAAAGGTTGGTGATTTAGGTATTTGGCTTTTATACTATATTAATGACAATAATCTCAATCTGCATTTTACAGGCCACATGGACCCTAGGTCCATGAAATTCCTGGATATCACTCTGGTAGGGGAATGTGATAGTATAGTATCAAACTATTTAGGAAACCCTCAGCTGGTAAACACTCTTTATTGAGATTGGACTCAAGCCACCCTAAGCACACTATAAGGGGTATACCGGTGGGACAATTTTTGAGGCTTAGGCGTGTATGTAGTAATGATTCAAAGTTCCAGATGGAGGCTCTGAATATGAAATTACACTTTAAAGATGGAGGATATTCTGACCAGGCTGTTTATATCGCCACCAATATGGCTATGGTGGATTTACTAAGAAGTAATAATAACAAATGCAATTCTAAGTTAAGTGAGACCCCTGTGTTTTCTACTCCCTGTAGTGCTAAATTTAGTAAGATCGAACATATAGTCAGGAAGTATCTTCCAGTTTTGCATAAAGATTCTGTTTTATGCCCAAAGGGGATAAACTGTCTCTTGTAGGGCACCCACTATAGATAGAACTTTGTCACCTAGCCTATTTACCCGTAAACAATGCCTTCCCCATTGGCTACAATTTAAAGGTCAGGCAGATGTTCATGCTGCATATCAAGAGGGGTAATACCAGCCATTCCACCACTACAAATAGGGACCACAGAATTCAGACATTTATTAATTGTAATACAGTACTAGATATCTAGTGTACATTATTACATGTGATCCTTGCAGTATGTGGGTCGTACTACCCATAGACTAAGGGACCGCCTTCATGATCACCGCTATATGATATTAATAAAGAGCATTCTACTAATGTGGCGAAGCATTGGCATGAATGTCCCGGTGGTGATGTTACCAGCCTTCATATACAAGGGGTTGAGAAGATAGTGTCCCCAAGAGGGGTGGAGACAAGTTTTGAATACTTTGTAAAAAGCAGGTCCTTTGGATCTTTAATTTCCATACTAGAAAACATTTTGGCCTCAATTTTGAATGGGATGTCGCCCATTTCTACGAATAATATTTATTTCTATGAACGACATATGTTTTGGCCCCTAGGCAGTCATTTTACATCTTTGTTGTATTTACTTTTTATATTTGTATTTACGTATATATTGGCTACTATATAAGTAAATGTTCAGACACCGGCAAAACGGTTCTTTTACCACTGTTTTTGTATGCCTACACGGCACTTGTGCAATATTTATTGAAAAGCATAGTGGTTTGAACTGGACACATGATTGCTTATTGAACTTATATATACATACATACACACACACACACACACACACACAGTAAAACCTTGGTTTGCAAGCATAATTTGTTCCAGAAACATGCTTGTAATCCAAAGCATTTGTATATCAAATCATTTTTTTTTTTTTTTACAGGGTATAAGAGAGAGTAGAGACGCCTCTAAGTGTAGCAATAAGTTGCTAAATGTTGTACCTTCATTAAATGTAACCATATTGTTACATTTGGAGGCTCCTCTCTTCTTTTTGTTATACTCAGTTGAGACATGATGCTACTCTTATATCAAGACATCGCTTGTTTATCAAGGCAAAATGTATTAAAACATTTTGTCTTGCCAAGGTTTTACTGTGTATATATAATCTCCATTTGTGCATCCAGAACCTCAACTATGAGTAAGCACCAACTTGGGTTTGAAACTTGTTAGCTGGCATGTAGTTCATCCTCTTTTGCTGCATTGTGTCCGTATTACGTGGCAAATAAAGACGTGTGCATGTCCAGCATTTTCTTGGTTTCTTCAGGAGGATTCATCCATATGATGGTTGCTTTTAAGGCACTGCCGAATTTACAGTGGGGGCAGGGCTTCCTCTGTATAGGAAGACTTGAAACTTTGGGTATAGCGGATGTACTTTGCAGTCTTATGGGCTCTAAAGAACCCAAGTCTGGTAGAAGCTTTTACTTGGTAACAACTGCAGAACTACTCCAACTCCTCAGAAAAGCTTATCTGTGAGGGACTGGAGCAACTCAGAATCATACAGAGTCTCAGTGGCTGCCAATGCCTTAAAGCAGTCCAGATACAGAATCAGCAGGGCAAGACCTATAGTGCACGTATGGCCTCTGCGATCAGTATCTGCAAACATTTTGGACCAATCACTGTAGCAAGTCGGTGAGACTGCAGGGAAGCCAACCACACCTGATAGAGCCAAGCAGAACTCCCAAAGATGGGCTAGATTCTAGGAGCAGAGGGCAACATGATTTCAGGCTGTAGCTGGCAT
Source organism: Rana kukunoris (assembly GCA_029574335.1). Taxonomy (NCBI): domain Eukaryota; kingdom Metazoa; phylum Chordata; class Amphibia; order Anura; family Ranidae; genus Rana; species Rana kukunoris. The sequence continues at coordinate 363,125,337 of CM056052.1, forward strand.
TTGCAGTGTTTCTACTAATGCAGACATCAGTAGAGTGTGAGCTGGGGCTACCCAGTACAATGTGACTGTGCCAACTGCATGGTGGTAGGGTGATTTAAGGCTCAAGACCGCTAGTAACCATAGAGGATAGGATTGTCAGAGGTGACCAAAGTCATTAAAGGTGAGCAGCAAGTATGGGTTGAAGATAAAGTTGTGACTTTCCAAAAGTGGGTGGGGGGTGCTTCCTCAATGCTGTACAGCAAGAAAGAGCATGAGATCAGAATATAGTGTTTACATTTCCCTGGGGGAGGGGTGAGTTGTCAGGACAAGTCTGATCATTGGAGGAAAGAAGGCTGTGTTCCCAGCATAGCTAGGGAACTGACCACACTGTGTTCCATTTAGTGTGGTCAGTTTTTTTTTTTTTTTAATATGGAAGCAGAGGGACTGGCAGGAACACCAGGGATTCACACAATGAAAGAAATACAGAGAGAACAGGATGCTTTGTCATACAAATGCATGCTACAACAGGCATATGTCAGGAAAACGAAATGCTGGATTTACATACTGTGCATATTTTAAAATGTTATGTATCATAGTCTCTTTTGAAGTGCCCTTCATTTAAACATGGTTCTGTAATGTCTAAATTCTGTGTTTTTTTTATAGAGGAATTCTGCAACCAAGTGATATCAAGGATTCTGCATTGTATGTTCCCTTAATGTTAAGCCCTGAAGACGCAACCATGAAAGCACAGGAGGCTGGAAATATTATATAAAGCCAATATTCCCCTCAGTTTCTCCTTCAAAGGCCTGCATCCAGTTATGATATTCAGATTGGACTGTCTGACTTACAATAATGGGAATTTTTTTTTTACCATAATTTAAGACCGACGACAAGTAAGGTGCATTGTAACAGAAGGTATATAGGCACTCATCTTTTGAGTAATGACTTTAAACACTATTTCCCAGAGGCTAATTTCCACATCTATTATTTATGATATGGCCTTTACAAACAGCCACGCACATAATATTCTCTAAAGTATGAGGTTTTTAAAGCTTCCCAGTGCTGTAAAGTACAAATAGGCATTGTCTGCCTTTCAGGGTAAATTATGATTGAAAGCTTGGTGCAGACAATTCCCACCCAGGGGCAGACTGACCATTAGGAAAACTCAACTATTGCCCGAGGTCATTAGGGGGGCCCCCCATGAGAGTACCTCCGTCCCAAGGAATCTCTGCTTGACCCGGAGCCAAGTGGCAGAACAAGTTCCAGCACTGAGCTCTGGTAACTAGGCTGACAGGGGTTCGCTAGATTCCGGCACTTAGGATATCTTCCCTGTATCTCTTGCGGGGTGCCCAAGCTCCCTCACACAGTGATGCCCCTCTGTAGCAGCTGACATCTCTCCCAGCTGAGCCTGCACACCACACAGAGCTCACTGAGAATCCTCCTCAGACAGGAGCGACATTAAACTGCAAGAATATCTGAGGTTTGTGCATAGTTTATAAATAGGGGAGGGGGTTGGGGACAGGGAATGCAGAGAGAAGTGATGGGGGGGGGGGGGGGTGTGTTCTTTGAGGGGAGAGAACACATGCAGTGGTTAAAGCAGGCAATAAGGAGGCGTTGTCTTGCTTCATCACATCACCTGCTTTAACTCCTTGGATCCCACACCAGCATGCTGCTACTGCTTGCATTGCACATGGTTGCTGGGTGTGTGCAGAGTGGGTCCTATTCACTTGACTGGGTCGTGATCACCCACTAAATGCAACAGGGGCTATAATTCCTGCCGCAGCAGTCTGCCCCTGTTCCCATCTATCTGCTGAACATGGGAGCTGTAAACATACCGGCCTCCTTATGCAGTTACAAGAAGGTACTAAATAATGCTCTCAAGGTAGCCCATTTGTCCATTGATTATTTAAATATATTTAAATGAATATACATTCTGGGCAAGTTTATAACCTTTATTTTATGTAAATATAGTCCAAAGTTTTTTTCATGCCAAATCGTATGTATGAAGAAAAGTTTATTTTGTTTAGACTGAGCAATTATACTTTCCCTTAAATTTTTGCATATTGCACTGACCCTAAAAGGAGGAACACTGCTTTTCCAAAACGCCTATGAATGAGGTGCAGTGTATTTTATGTCAGCAATGGAAGAAACAAATTTAAAACAAACCATTCATTGTTTTAAAGCTGACCGACAGCCTTGCACATCAGGTAAGGAAAGTTCTAAACAGATTCAACTTTCAAAACTAAGGTTAGATCTACATGGACCTTTCCACAGGCTTGTCCTTGCCGACAGCTGCCTCATATAAAAATGATATTCCTATTAAACCACTATCAACACTAATTTATTCCTTCCTCTCTATTGGCTGTTTTTTTTTGTGCCACCTAAAGTGTGCAAAAAAAAAAAAGTTTCAAATAACTTGGCCATGCTTTGTACAAGAAACATCCATTTTAAAACGGTTTATTACAGAATTAAATGTATATTTTATATTTACAGTAAACATTTTTTTAAATGAACACTGGTCAAAATAAAATAAAAAAAGTTTTAACCACTACAGGTCCGCGCTATCGTCAAAAGACGTCTGCAGCGCGGACCTGAAGTTTGGATGGCTTTTGTTTATAGTAGCCGCGCGCAGCGGGTAAACACTGTGCCGTCGCATCGCTCGGAAGCCGATGCGTGTGCCTGGTGGCCGCGCTGTCCGCGGGTAGACACGCGATCGGCGGTCCCAGCAGGTGACAGCAGGGACATGGAGCTCTGTGTGTAAACACAGAGCTCCACGTGCTGTCAGGGAGAGAGGAGACCGGTCTGTGTCCCTTGTACATAGGGACACAGCGTCGGTCACCTCCCCCAGTCACCCCCTCCCCCCACACAGTTAGAACACACCCAGGGAATACATTTAACCCCTTACTCACCCCCCTGTTAACCCCTTCCCTGCCAGTCACATTTATACAGTAATTAGTGCATTTTTATAGCACTGATCGCTGTATAAATGTGAATGGTCCCAAAATTGTGTCCGCCGCAATATCGCAGGCCTGACAAAAAAAAAAAAAAAAATCGCAGATCTCCGCCAGTACTAGTAAAAAAAAATAAAAAAAAAAATAAAAACAAATCATAAATCTATCCCCTATTTTATAGGCGCTATAACTTTTGCGCAAACCAAACGCTTATTGCGATTTTTTTTTTAACAAAAATATGTAGAAGAATACGTATCAGCTTAAACTGAGGGAAAAATATATATATATATATATTTTTTTAAATGGGATATTATTATAACAAAAAGTAAAAAAGTGTTTTTTTTTTTCAAAATTTTCTGTCTTTCTGTTTATAGCGCAAAAAATAAAAAATCAGAGATGATCAAATACCCCCAAAAGAAAGCTCTATTTGTGGGAAAAAAATTATAAAAATATAATTTGGGTACAGTGTTGTATGACCGCGCAATTGTCATTCAAAATGCGTCAGCGCTGAAAGCTGAAAATTGGTCTGGGCACGAAGGGGGTTTAAGTGCCCAGTAATGAAGTGGTTAAAAATGTATTTCCATTTTGTCTGATTACAATATAGCTAAAAAAGAAACCATTCTAATCTGCCCCCCCCCCCCAAAAAAATAAATAAACAAATTAAGTAAAGACAATGTTTATGCTGAATAAATGGGCTTGTGGTGAAAAAGTAGAAATTTCTCTGGTCTATAAGGGAGTATAAAAGGTATAAGAGCTGAACTGGTTAAAAGTCTTGAAATTATGTTCTAGCTAGTGATCCCTCTCATGACCACCAACAATCCTGGGTTACTCTTTTACTCTTACTTTGTCCAGCCAAGACAAACCCATGGATCGTACCACTGTCCAGTGAGAGACTATCAGTGTCTAATAAAACTATTGTGCTAGTGGATACTGGACTTCTGTGTGAAGACTTGCCTCTGTATGAAGCCCAAACCAGCGGAAGTTAGAACCTTATAAACAGTTGGGCTCAGTTTACACTAGTGCGTTTTCGGTTGTGGGAATCATTTTCCGCACCCAAATCGCACCACTCTTATGGGCTGCCATTTATTCTGAATTCCCCCTACCCCCATGCATCTTAGCCAGCAGCGCCATTGCAAGTGTAGGAACCCTCATGGTCACGGTCAAGTTTTTTGTGCATTTCAGGTGGCAAAGTAGCCCATTTAAGTAAATGGGCAGGCATGCCCAAGCAAACACATGCCACATGGCCTGCACTAGTGTGAAGCGAGCCTTAGCAAAGTGAACTAGTGGTGCTTACTCTTATTGAGGTTTTATATCAAGGTCTTGTCCAACAGGTTTGTTTTAAAAATATATCTGAAAAGGTTATTTTGTGTTAAATTATTAAACTGTATATATAAAATGTCAGATTTGGTTCCTAAAAGTGACTTATTTTTAAGCAAGCCAAAATAAGTTTTACCTTGCCAATATATGTAATCAGGGTACAAAAATTGTGTCTCACAAAATCTCTTGCAAGACTGGAAACAAAGTATTGGTTTTTGACACTGTGCCATGTCTGAACTTTAGCACTAATTTTATTTGCAGAGTGAACATTTATAAACTACTGTTACTTTTGCCTTTCATACCCTGGATTTGTTTCACTCAGCAATGTATGTTAGTTTATATTACCTTGCTCACTGTAGATTTTAAAGTATTTTTTTTTTTTTTTTTGCAAGCTGGTATTGTTTGCTTTTTGCGTTTCAACAAGTTTTGAGCCCTGTAACCATTTAGCATAATGAAGGGCATGAAAAATGTATAGCTACTTCCATGAAGAAAATTAAAATCACCCTTTTCTCAGGATGGTGTTCGAAGTGATTTTACTATCCACAAAGATAGATACATTAGCTTATATTTGTATTAATCAAAAGCAGGGTGGTCTTATTAAATCTTTAGTTTAGTTTACGGTTTTGAAAGATAACCAAATGTTTAAAAATCAAAAGCGATTTGTATCAATTTGTTAAAATATGAAACTGTAAAATCAAATAAAATATTTTGTATTCACCATGACTGAGTTTTCTGCTTTGCCCTGTTACGATCAACTTTCCTACAGACTAATATACACGTATTTGGGTTATTTTTACCAAAAAAAATAAAAATACAATTTTGGCCTACATTTATGAAGATAGATTTGTTAGAAAAATGTTTTAACTGAAACGAAGATAAACAATTAATTTTTTTCACCAAAATACTAGTATTTTTTCGTTTTATATACCAAAAAATAAAAAACCCAGTGGTGATTAACCACTTAAGACCCGGACCTTTAGGCAAGTAAGAGCTGGCCAGTTTTTGCGATTCGGCACTGCGTCGCTTTAACTGACAATTGCACGGTCGTGCGACGTGGCTCCCAAACAAAATTTGGTGTCCTTTTTTCCCCACAAATAGAGCTTTCTTTTGGAGGTATTTGATCACCTCTGCGGTAATTTTTTGCGCTATGAACAAAAATAGAGCGACAACTTTGAAAAAAAATGCAATATTTTTTACTATAATAAATATCCCCCAAAAATATATAAACACAATTTTTTTTTCTCAGTTTAGTGTATTCTACCTATTTTTGGTATAAAAAAAAAAATCACAATAAGCGTTTATCAATTGCTTTCCTTTAAATTTTTCTTTATTATTTTGATCGTACCAAGTGACATACAGATGGAAAACCGTTCCTCTAACCGAGGAGCAGTGGAGGAACATTATATATATATATATATATTTTAACAATGAAGTGAAGGAAAAACCAAAAATAAAAAGGGGGCACCCCCACGAGTCCTGATCGTATCTTAAACAAAAATAAAAGGAAAACGGTAATAGAAGAAAGGAGGCACATCCCAGCACCTCCCCTCCCCTACCTCCCCTCTCGCTGGTCCCCATCTAGACCTCTAGTGACTCACGACTCCGTGGGTACACTTCCCTTCACCCCCTCACGCCGGCAAGTCCCCTCCTCCCCCCGGGGGATCACTGTGCCCCTCATAGGGAGGGGGAGGCGAACCGGCCCCTCAAATGTCCTCTATGCCCTAGCTTGCTACGCCAACTCCCTCCCCTCCCCCCCACCCCCCCACAAGATTGACAAAGAAGAAAGAAGGAAGAGAAAAAAAAAAAAAACACACACCGACCCGTCTCTCTCACTCATCCCCCCCCCCCCCGTCCCATCCCTGAATCCGGTCCCTCATTATGCATCCAGCAGAGCCCTCCCTTGTTCTGAGTATCTAAACTCGTTCCACTCAGCCCACGTTTCAGTATATACTTTACGTTTCTGTCTGGAGGTCCATACAAGGTCCTCCATTCTGTTCAAATCTTCTACTCTATTGAGCCACATCTTTACCGTTGGCGGTTGTTTATGTTTCCACATCCCTGGGATGCAGGCACGGGCAGCATTTAAAAGGTGATTAACCATGGAACTCCTGTATCTCTTTACCGTTAGCTCCGAGTCGTGTAATAGATAAAAGGGCCATTTATCTGGTAGTTTATCTTTACTAAATTTCTGCACTATACCCTGAACCTCCGTCCAAAAGTTCAGAATTCCAGGGCATAGCCAAAATATATGTAACAAGGTTCCTTCTTCCTTACCACACCTCCAGCATCTATCCGAGGTGTCTGGGTAACACCTTTTTAATACTACCGGGGTACGATACCATTGAGATAGAATCTTGTAATTCATCTCTTGTGTTTTCGCACAGATTGACGATTCAAATATATTCCGGAGTATTTTACTCTTTTGTTCTTCTGTAAAGGGTCTTCCCAGTTCCATCTCCCACCTGTTAAAAAAGGGAAGCTGAGAATCCTCCGTCGGTGTGTTCAGTAGTTCGCTGATTCTTGAAAGGGTGTGCCGAAGCACTCCCTTACCACTACAGTACCCCTCAAATCTTGTAAGTTTACGTTCGTAACTTCTGGGGGGTTTTAGATTGTCCAAGAAATGCCGCAATTGTAATGCTCTCCAAGTATCCAATCTATAAGGGAGCCCACCCTCTACCATTTCCCGCATACTATGCCATAGGCCCTCCCTCAAAAAGTGAGATGCTTGTATTAAACCCTGGTCTATTAGTCTATCAAAGGACCCCTTCTTCAGACCTGGTGTAAATTGTGGGTTCCCCAAAATTGGATAGAGTGGTGAGTCCAAAGTGGATAATACCCCTTTCCTAAATAGCCCATAGGCCACTTTCAGTGTTGGGCCTATCAGTGGATGTTTCTTAGTGAGTATCGGCAGGTCTCTATAGCACCACGCAGCCAGATGGAGTATACTACTACATTGGGCCTGCTCCAAGCCCGGCCATATTTTCTCCCCGCCATGTCTTCCCCAGTCTACCAGTCGGATTAACATAGCCGCCTGGTAGTATCTGAGGATATCTGGGGCTGATACGCCTCCCTCTCGTTTTGATAAACATCAATTGCTTTCCGCACAATTTATAGCATTTACAAAATAGGGGATGGTTTTATTGCATTTTTTTTTTTTAATAGTAATGGCGGCGATCAGCGATTTTTTTTTCGTGACAGACATTATGGCGGACACATCGGACAATTTTGACACATTTTTGGGTCCATTGTCATTTTTACAGCAAAAAATGCATTAAAAATGCATTGTTTACTGTGAAAATGACAATTGCAGTTTGGTAGTTAACCACTAGGGGGCACTGAAGGGGTTAAGTGTGACCTCATCTGTGTTTCTAACTGTAGGGGGGGGGCTGGACGTGTGACATTGTGTTTCCCTATATTAGGGAACACACGATCAATGACAGAGACACAGTGAAGAAAGGGGAAGCTGTTTACACACAGCTCTCCCCGTTCTTCAGCTCCGGGGACCTATCGTGGGACATCGGCGATCGGGTCCCGAGGCAACGGAGCTTCGGACCCCACGGCTGGGCACTTAAAGAGCACGTACAGGTACGTGATTGTGCCCAGCCGTGCCATTCTGCCGACGTATATCTGCAGGAGGCGGTCCTTAAGTGGTTAAATACCACCAAAAGAAAGCTTTATTTGTGTGGAAATAAAAACGAACTTGCGTACAGTGTTGCATGACCGAGTAATTGACAGTTAAATCACAGTGAATAGCAAATGGTTCAGGTCATGAAGGAAGTAAAATATTCTGGTGGTTAATAAAAAGGAAATATTGCTTTAGAGGCGGCAATCTTACAGTGCATACGGAAAGTATTCACAGCACTTCACTTTCTCCACATTTTGTTATGTTGCAGCCTTGTTCCAAAATGGATTAAATTAATTATTTTCCTCCAAATTCTACAAACATTACCCCGACAATGTGAAAGTTTGTTTGAAATCTTTTGCAAATTTATTAAAAATGCTCAATACTTTGAAGCACCTTTGGCACCAATTACAGCCGCAAGTCTTTTGAAGTATGATGCTACAAGCTTGGCACAACTATTTTTGGGCAGTTTCTCCCAGTCCTCTTTGCAGGACCTCTCAAGCTCCATCAGGTTGCACCAGCACAGCAATTTTCGGATCTCTCCAGAGATGTTCAAGTCTGGGCCACTCGAGGACATTCACAGTGTTGTCTCGTAGCCACTCCTTTGTCATCTTGGCTGTGCGCTAATGCCGCTTACACACGACTGTTTTTCATGACGTGAAAAATGCAATTCTTTTAAATTGGTCATTAAAAACGATCGTGTGTAGGCTCCAGAGCATTTTTCTACATGAAAAATGGGCATTACAAATTTAGAACATGCTCTAATTTTTCCTTCTCATTTTTCACGTTGCGAAAAACGGTTGTGTGTATGTTTTGATGGGAAAAAAAACACGCATACTCTGAAGCAATTTATGAGACGGGAGCACTCATTCTGGTAAAACTAGCGTTTGTAATGAAGATAGCACATTTGTCACGCTGTAACAGACTGAAAGGCGCAAATTGTCTCTCACCAAACTTTTACTAACACAAAATCAGCAAACGCAGCCCAAAGGGTGGCGCCATCTGAAAACGGAACTTCCTCTTTATAGTGTCGTCGTGCGTGTTGTACGTCACTGCGCTTTGCTCGAGCATTTTTTTTATATAAGGGTTGTCCCGATACCACTTTTTTAGGACCGAGTACAAGTACCGATACTTTTTTTCCATGTACTCACCGATACCGAATACCGATACTTTTTTTTAAGTTCAGCCATGGCCCCTCCAAGTTCAGCCATGGTCCCTCCAAGTTTAGCCATGTCCCTCTGAGTTTAGCCATGGTCCCCTAAGACAAAAACAAGTCGGACGGGTGACCCGTCTATCAAAGTGCCTGGGCAAGGGGGAGGGACTACTTGTCGGCGTGGCTTGTTTCTGTCTAAGGCGGGATTGTTTCTGTTTAAGGCGGCAGCAGCTGTCCTCTCCCCCATACGAGGACTGCTCTGCTCCGCTCTCCGCCCCCACGCCACCCCCTCTCAAAAAAAAAAAAAAAAAAAAGTATTCTATTCAGGCATCGGGAGTATTTGCTCGAGTACAAGTACTCGCGCAAATACTCGGTATCGGTCCCGATACTAGTATCGGTACAACCCTAAAAATATATATATTATATATATATATATATATATTTAGCAGAGACCCTAGAAAATAAAATGGCGATCACACAGTATTTGCACAGCGGTCTTTCAAAACGTAATTTTGTTGGGCAAAAGACACTTTCATGAATACAAACAAACCTTAACATTAGCCCAATTTGTTTGTATACTGTGAAAGTTATTACACAGAGTAAATAGATACTTAGCGACAAACTACAGTACCTAAAAATCTCCATAGGTGATAATAAAAAATAAAAAAAAAATGCAACAGTTACCAGGTTAGAAATATTACTCTCACTCTGAGGCGATACCACATGTGTGATTTAAACACGGTTTGCATTTGCAGGCGCGACTTACATATGCATTTTCTTTGTGATCACTTTTTTATTGATGTCACAAGAAATGTAAACATACCCTGTGACAGGTACTCTTTAGGGAGGGATCAGGGGTCTAAAAGACCCAAAATCCCTCCTTTGCACTCAAAAGTATTCAGATCCACAAAATTGGCAATTCTGAATACTGTAATTTTTTTCAAATCTGCGCCATTGGCAGCCGGGTAAACCGGAAGTGACGTCGCTTGTGGGATTTTACATCGGAGACGGATCAAAGCCGAATCCGGCTTTCTTCAGGTCTCAGCATAGGTGTCGGATGCGTCGGCTGGTGTCTCGGGTCTCCCGGTGGGGGGGGGGGGCCTGGGAAGAGCAGCGGGAGGGGACATCTCCTCCCGCTCCTTTAGGATTACAGGCGAACGGCTTTTAGTTGCTTTGGTTGTCATAACTAAAAAGCCAACCGCTGATAATAAAAAAAAAAAAAAATGGCACAGGGTGATGTGATGCATGTAGCTGCCGGGGCATCAGCCTGGTTTAACCCCTTCAAGCAATAAACGCACATTTTTTCGTTTGAAATCTTTGCAAATTTATTTAAAAAAAAAAAAACACTTTTCACGTTCTTAGTTTGTTTGTAGAATTTGGGAGGAAAATAATTCATTTAATCCATTTTGGAATAAGGCTATAACATAACAAAATGTGGAAAATTGAAGCGATGTGAATACTTCCCAATGCACTGTATGTACGATTTTTTTTTTCCCTTTCGTCTTTGTAAATACAAGAAAAAAAAAAAAGAAAAACAAGTTAAAAAAAATAAATGACAAGTTGGTTGAAACAGGTATCTAAGCCTGGCAATCTATCTATATACACACAGACACACATTTTAGATTTTGAATTAGTTTTGTCCCAATAATATACACCAACATGTTGAATGAAAACAGAGCTTTTTATTATTTATTAAATCATAGATATTACAAAAAACACAAAAAGGATCCAGTCCCAAACACTCTACAAATATAATGAAAACAAATAGAGCACATATGTGACATGCACAGAAGAATCAAAGTTACCTACCACCTTAGCAGGCTCCCTCTGGTACATCTTTTTTTTGGCTACCACTTCCATGAATTGAAGCGGTACGCCCACTGACCATCCTATGCAAAGAGGGTTCTGATTTTTAGGTGCACATAAGAGGTGCTCTTTAAGACTTAAGGCAGAAATCCCCCATAACAAAATATGTCTGTTCAACAAGAACCAAACTCTGCTATCCACTTTTCATATTTTTCAATGTCTGATGCAGATACTGATTTTGAGACTTTCTTTAAAGCTGCCTCAAAATCTTCCATTGTGGTAGGCATGTGCATGTCATCCTTGGAAAGATTTCGAATTTCTTCTGGAGTAAGTCCTTCAATACGTCTTCTCATTGCCATCAAGGAAGCATCTCTGTGTACACAAGGATACAACGTTAGTCCAAACCACTATTTAGACACATTCTATCATAAAAGTTTGAAAGTCTGTAGTATGCAAAGTATTGGTTATTTACAGGATACCTGCGTTAAATGAAATGTGTATTTTTTTTAAGACACCAGGTCTCTGGCTTTGACCATTTATCAATCACCGCTCCAGTAAAAGCATACATATTTCAGGCCTAAATGTCTTGTGTTCCCTGCAAACTATTATGCAAGGCAAGGATAAGAATTCATTGACAAATTAGCAAACTGGACGTACACAGGGAGATCTAGAACCTGTAAAGCCATCTTAGGAATTATGGTAATCACCTGCCTGGCTGTGCAGATGTCAAAAGGTTTGTCAATTATTGACTAGCTATACAGAGTTACACACTTTAGCAGGTAAAACATTCGTTTTTCAGCCATTTTTATTAATATTTGCCTGAAACACTTTGAGTGCTTCAACTGCTTGGTGACCATCGCACGACGATATATGTCGGCAGAATGGCGCTGGTAGACGGACGTATATATTCGTCCCCCTTAATAAGCTGCATTGTGGACACGCGCAGCCCGACCACGAGTCACACAGACTTTATGTCCGCGGGGATACCCGCGATCGTCTTATGGAGAGGAAGGAGGAGGAAATGGTGATGTAAACAAGCATTTCCCCAGTCTTCCTAGTGACATGACACTGATCACAGCAGTGTCACACACAGCCCATCCATTCAGTGGCTCTCCTTTCCTCCTCGGTTCCTGAGCCTCCTCGAGTCCTTTGGCTGCATCCCTACCACGGCTGAGGTAGGTCACTCAGTGATTGTGTATGTAGGTCGGGTCAGGTCAGTGTAGGTAGGTCAGACAAGTCCCCCTTAGGAATATAAGTATCACTATATGCACACATGCACCCCAATATGTTTGACACGATTAGGCTCCTGCTCCTGGGATCCCCTTACCTCATTTTGACTTTTTTTCACCTAGGTAACTATTTGTTATTAACACTTGATTCACCAGCACATTGCTTTAAGATTCGCTTCACCCTCCCCTTCTTTATTTTGTCCCCCCCCCCTTTCTTCCTTCTTCCCCCCCCCACCCCCATCTCTGTCGTTCCTCTGCTCCCTTAGCCCCCCCCCCTTGTTGCCCCCCCCCCTTGTTGCCCCCCCCCTTTCTCTCTTTACTCTACCTTCTTCCTGGTCTGTTCCTGCTTCTCTCTGCCTCTCTTGGCTTTCTCCTCCTCCCTCCAATTTCTCTTTCTTTCCCTATCTGCTTTTCCTCCCCCCTTTTTATTTTTCACTTTCCTTTTCCCCCAGACCCAATCCATTCCCCCCACTTATCACTCTCAATCTTTTTTCACCTTATTCACAGTAATCACGAGTGTGATGTTTTCCCCACACATCCCCCACTCCTCCCCGATTTTCTTAGGCTTAGCTGTATTGATACTAACCTATATACCCATTTACCCTCTATCCCAGACAAGTAGGTCCCCATATACCTGTGTCCATTCTGGCCACCATTCTGGGACTCTGTCTGGCTGCGCCCGCTGCCACCTTGTTGCGGGATTGTCCAGGTGAGCAAATGTGCCCATGGTTCCCCTATGTAACTTTTATGTTGTTTATATATATGTTTGATTGATTCAGTGTTAACTATTTTTTAGACCTTCTCCTTATGAAGCGGTCCCAACCGCAAAACTAGTTGAGAATTTGTGACAGTCTTCAAATCTATCGTGCCTTTTTCCCCCTTTGGGGACCTTGCCTTGATGTTGCTGGACGATTGCCATAATTTTAATGTTGTAAGGTGTTTTGTCTGTACCTTGTAATAAAATTTTGAATACTTTTAATTTTCCATCTTCGTTGTTTATCTGTATATAAAGTACCGAAATAGTCCTAATTGGCCCCAAAAACCCCCCTTTCTTGGCGCTTTGGTCTGGGGACCTTAGACCCAAGTACCCCATTTCTCAAGGATTAAGCTTACCTTAATACCAATATATCTTACTCTAGAGCAGGGGTCTCAAACTGGTGGCCCTCCAGCTGTTGAGAAACTACAAATCCCATGAGGCATTGCAAGGCTAAAAGTTACAAGCATGACTCCCACAGGCAGAGGCATGATGGGACTTGTAGTTTTGCAACATCTGGAGGGCCGCCAGTTTGAGACCCCTGCTCTAGAGGCTATCATTTACATAGGTAGGTCAGTGTTAGTGTATGCAGGTAGTGTATGCAGGCCATGCCTGCCCCCCCCCCCCCCCCCCCGACTTGGCTTTGGGCTGAAGCCCCTGGTCTTTTTGGCACCTATCAATGCCCCGCCTGCTACCATTTGTTTTGCTTTGTCTTTCAAGCATAACTGCCTCGACCATGTATAGGAATTTGCGATAGTTGTTCCAGCGAGATGCACTGAGCAATATCCCTATATTTGTTGTTACTAAGTCCATGTATTATGTGCAGCGTTGGGCCGGTTGCTTTATGACTTTTAAGAGCCTAAATGTTACTTAATAGACATACTGTGAATTTTGGTTTATTTGACTGCTACATGTAACTTTCTTTGGTCAATAAAAGAATTATTAAAAAAAAGTATTCAAAAACCCTTTTCAACTTTTGCTAAAACACAGCGGTATATATAGAACTATGTTTAATGTATTATGGATATAATGAGCATGTGTAGGGATGAAGAGACTTACTTAATGACCAAGAACAAAAGATGATCGAACAGCCGCACTCCAATCCAATGTAACTTTAATGTAAAAAACTAGAAAAAGGCACTACAAGTCACAACAACGGAACCTAGGACAGCTGAGGCGTTTCACACTAACTTTAGTGTTTACTTATAGCTAATACTCATTAGCTATAAGTAAACACTAACGTTAGTGTGAAATGCCTCAGCTGTCCTCGGTTCAGTTGCTGTGACTTGTAGTGCCCGTTTCCAGTTGTTTACATTAAAGTTACTTTGGATTGGAGTGCGGCTGTCCTGATCATCTTTTGTTCTTATTTGCCATGTGCATTGCTAGCACCCTCAGTTCCTGAGAAGAAGATTTGCACCCAACAAGACCTGCCTGGAGCGGCAATCTTTGTCCACTTAATAACTAAGGCCAGCCATACAGGGTGCAGATTTCTTCTGCCTCTACTATCTTTTGTAAAAAACCTGTTTACAAAACCTCATTAGCAGCAAGTTGGGAGCTTGCATCCCTTATAAAAACGACTCCATCCAAGATTTTTATCAAAATGAGTCTCAATCCAGGCAGCTGCTATTTAGGTATCCCATAGTGTTCTGGCAATCCTTTGTCACATAACACAATTAAATTTGTTAAACGAACATTGTATACACATAGTAAAAAATACCTAAAACCCTGGTACTTTTGATTTTAAAAACACTCCCTCTTAAAGCAACCAGCCCGTTTTTTTTTTGTTTTACTTTTTGAAGCATCCGCATCTCCTCACGAGGGCCGCAAGAAATTAGAACATTTTCACTGAAAGTTTCCATTACTATGTAAGTAATGTTACATTTAAATGTAATTCCATATTACAATATATGAAGACATACCTGCACACATTAGTAATATCTGCACCAGAGTAACCTTCCATGTTATGTGCTATGTTTGCAATGTCAACATCATCTGCAACCTCCAGCTCTTTAAGATTTATTCGCAGAAGCTCCTCTCTTCCTGGAGCTGAAACACAAAAAGGTAGCTTTTTCATATGTGTATCTTGATATATGCGATACAGCCCTCCTTGATTAGCATTTCTTATGTTTGGATATTGGAACAAACATCTACTAACATGGTCTCCCAACGCCCGCACCAAAACTGAATCCTGATCTGCCTTCTAGTTCCTAGAGATCTATTCTAAGGAACTGGACTTCCCCCCTAAGGTCTCACAGGTCAAAAGAGAACTCCTACACCCGCTATATAAAAAGGACAAAACACAACACTGACTTTAAACAAGAAAACTCCAGCAAGCATCTCTACTCCACATGGCAAGCTTTCATGGAATCAGCAGCATCTCCAGAGGAACGTGATAACTTTAAAACCTCTTTCTCATATTATGGAGCTGGGCCAACAGGCCCCGGGGTCATTTGACACCTTCAACAATAACGCCTGCCTGGAGGCCTTTTGGAAACCTCCACACTACAACAATGGGTCCACCCTCCCCCCACCTCAATCATTTACAGCCCCCCTTCAAGAGTACCCTGCTCCATTTCTATTTCCACCCCCCTTTTTGTTGGTTCCAAGGACCTCCTCACAGAAGACCCATCCTGTTATCTCTACACGAGTGTCCCTTCACTCATATGTCGTTCGTTCATTATTGAATGTGTTATGTAATCCAATTATGCACGCAAAACCTAGGCTACTATTTCATGGGAAACAAAATGTATTTCATCCCTTTTACCATACCCTGTAATGCAATTCTTCTCAATAAAATCTATGATATGAAAAAAAAAAAAAAACACAAAATTCAAAATCTCTAGTAGCCGCAGGTGTGGTACTGTTGCAAAATTTCATACTAACTAGAGGGTAATGGAATGTAAATTCTTTTCTCCAAACGTCTCCTCAAAGCTTCATCAATATCCCATGGAAAGTTGGTTGCTGCTAGAACCATTACCATTCTAGATGGGTCCTCATTCTCAGATGTACCACCTACACCTAGGATAAAAAAATAAATAAAATACAGTTTAAGAAGACAGTACAATTACCTTTTCTTAATTTTTTCAGCATATGGTAAAAAACCTGAACACGGTATGTATTAAAAAACAGTGGCCCAAAGAAAGAAACCATTATGTCACTAATGAAAAAAAATATATATAAAAAAAATTGCAAATTGGTACCATTTAAAAAAAATGTATATATATATATATATATATATATATATATATATATATATATATATATATATATATATATATATATATATATATATATATATATATATTTTTAGAGTATTTAGGCTTTGGTTATACTGTATAGAAAGACTGGACACTGGAAAACAAAGAACTGTAACCCCCCCCAGTCCCCATTTTACTTACCTGAGCCCTGACTCTCCGTGGGCGCGATCCTGCATTGTTCTCTTAATATCTGAACGGCTCCTCATTGGATAGATTGATAGCAACACAGCCATTGGCTTGCGCTCCCGTCAATCAAATGCAGCGACGCGACCATTGGGGGGGGGGGGCGGTCAGGCCCGAGTTATACACATGGTGGCTATTCACGCCGAGTGTATAACACAGGAGCACCCCCTAGGGAGAGAGCTTCCCAGAGGGGGTTAGCTCTTGAGGGGCGGAGACGAGACAGCCGCCGTGGGACCCCAGAAGAGGACATTTGTGGCCATGAACTGCACAGTTGAGGCAAGTATTACTTGTTTATTATTAAAAAAAAAAAATGAACCTTTAGTGTCCCTTTAAAGCTCTGGGACATCCAAAAAGTAGCCTAAATGAGGGATGAGCGACACTGCAAACAACTGCTAAACCCCCCCCAAAAAACTGGGGACTGCCAAGAAGATTGAATAGTCTATGTGAGCCACTTAGAAATAGTGGAACGAAAAGCTAGAGCCCCTTTACAGTGTTGACCCTGGATTACAAAAAGAAGGGGGGGGGGGGGGGGACAGATATTCTCACAGTCGGATCTACATTAAGACAATATAGGGAAATTTTTCTTTTGCTCAACTAGAGTCTGACAGGGGGACAAAGGAACAATGTCCTGGCTGACTTTCATAGGTATAAATTAATCTTAGGCAAGAATGAAGACCTGAGCCTCAACACAACCTCGCAATGCAAAACATTGGATCGTCAGTACAGCGGCTCTAACCAGAGCTGGCAGGTTTTCTTTGTAGTTAAGAGCGGCACATTTTTTACTGGAATAGTAAGCACCCTATTAAAAGGTGGGACATTGCCAGATCCACAGTGGGAACAGACCACTCCTTCACAAAATCTAAATAGATACAGGGCTTATAAGCCTTTATGGCATTACTGGGTAATTTATGTCATAAAATTCCCCCCCCCCCCTCAGGGCCAGAATGAGATATATTCTGAGTGGCAAAGCCTTAGGCACGAGAACCATATAGCTAGTTGCAGGTGAGAGTTGGATAGCTGGAGATGGATGACTAGTGAGGTACAGAAGCATTCATTTATGTGGAAAAAATTATCTGAGATCCAATATGAAAATGAGCGTACACTATTTTTTTTAAGATGTGTTTTCATGAATTTCCTGTATATGTTAAATAAAATAACAATTTGTATTTTTTGGCAAGAAAAAAAAAAAAAAAGTATTTGAATCTTATTAAAAAGTCAGCTAAAAATGCCAATACCTGTAATTTAGGGGGTTGACGATAAGATTTAGTAATTTAAGTAAATAAACTCATCTGTGAAAAGAGTTATGAACAGTTCTGAGTGGAGCGACCATATGATAAAAAAAAATAAAAAAAAAGAAGTGGGGGTTACCATCCATCTGCACCAAAAGCTCCGCTTTAACTCTCCTGCTGGCTTCATGCTCTTCTGAGGTGCCTCTGCGGCTGCAAATTGAGTCAATCTCATCAATAAATATGGTTGTTGGGGCGTAGAATCTTGCCTAAAATGTAAAAATTACAGTTAGAATAAAAATATTTTAAAACCTAAAAATAAGCTTTATAGTTGAACTCTACACAACAGTTGAACAAACCAGAAAACATATTTAGGAGCAGTTTTACCTGCCAAAGGATTTGCATATATTGTTTTTGTCAATGTGAAACTTGGTGCCAAGTTCTGAATGCTGCTCAAGCTGGGAAAGCCAAACTTTCGCAGTCATGCGGGAAAAAGGTGCAGGCTGCCAAAAGGTGCTCAACCAAAGCGATACATGTATAAAATCAAAGCACCACACTCCCGTCCCGCCAACATAGTGTAGGCTTGAAAACAACCTCAGCCCAAAAATCTCCACCAAAGTCAAGCCACCTGACATGTTTCGCTCCTCCCACTGCAGCTTAACCACTTGCCCACGGCGTCATGGTAAAAAGACGTCATGTTTTTAAAGATGGATATCTCGGTAACGGCAGCAGCTGCTGCCACAACCGAGAAATCCATATCTTCTGTGGGCGGTCCTGTACACGATAACGGCAGTCTCCGCGGCGCATTCGCCGTGAGATCGCCGTTATCGGTGGTGGGAGAAGGCCCTCCGCCGCTTACCAGAGCCGTCGGTAGTGGCGGAGGCGATCGGGGCTGTTCGGCTCCTCTGCTGGGTTACGAGTGAGGGAAAAATCGCCCCCACCCGTCCCCCATAGCTCTGCTGGTGGGAAGCGACGTCAAAACGTCAGTCCCGCCCTGACATTTGAAAAATGATTTTTTTTTTCTTCTTCTGCATTTAAGCCTAAATATGAGATCTGAGGTCTTTTTGACCCCAGATCTCATATTTAAGGAGGACCTGTCATGCTTTTTTCTATTACAAGGGATGTTTACATTCCTTGTAATAGGAATAAAAGTGATAATTTTTTTATTTATTTCAGTGTATACAATTATAAACTCATTTAAAATAAATAAGAAAACAAACAAAAAAATTTTTAAAAACGCCCCATCCCGACGAGCTCGCGCACAGAAGCGAACGCATACCCGAGTAGCGCCCGCATATGAAAACGGTGTTCAAACCACATAAGTGAGGTATTGCCGCGATCGTTAGAGCGAGAGCAATAATTCTAGCCCTAGACCTCCTCTGTATCTCAAAAAATGCAACCTGTAGAATTTTTTAAACGTCGCCTATAGAGATTTTTAAGGGTAAAAGTTTGACGCCATGCCACGAGCGTGACATGTTGGGTATCATTTTACTCGGTGTAACATTATCTTTCACAATATATAAAAAAATTGGGCCAAATTTATTGTGGTCTTATTTTTTTATTCAAAAAAGTAAATTTTTTCCAAAAAAAGTGCACTTGTAAGACCGCTGCGCAAATACGGTGTGACAAAAAGTATTGCAATGGCTGCCATTTTATTCTCTAGGGTGTAAGAAAAAAATATATATAATGTTTGGGGGGTTTAAGTAATTCTCTAGCAAAAAAAACTGTTTTAGTCTCGTAAACACTGAATCTGAAAAACAGGCTTGATGGGCAAGTGGTTAATCATAGGGTTGGGATACCACCGAAACATGTCAGGGGGCAAGGCTTTGGCAGAGACTCGTTGTCAGAGGCCGTTTTCAGGTCTACACTAGGTTGGCTAGACAGGAATGCGGCACTTCTTTGATTTTACACATGTAGGTTTTTTTTTTTTTTTTAACTCAGGTTGAGTCTCAGACAGTCCTGAGATTTAGACAACCATTATGAACAGCACAGTAGGCCTGATGACTTAAATTATCTACTGCATTTAAGCAACAAACCTGAGTCGCCTCCGTGCCCCCAGCTTGCTACTAAACGGTGAAATGTAGCAACAAAACAGATAACGTCGCTTCTCCGTTTCTATTCCTCTACGTTCATGTAGCAGAGCCTAACGGGCTTATAGCATTGCTTCCTAGTCTGAATGGCGCTGTATTTACAGGTCAGGTATTTACACTAGTTTCTAAAAATTTATTTCAGTATAATCCAAGCCTTTTCTAACAGTGCAGAATGAGAAAGTGAAAATTCGTACCCAATGTAAGAATTCTAAAGACTATTGTAAGATGAAGAAAGAAGATGCAAGACTTATGGAGGGAGATTTGTTTAACCACTTAAACCCCCCCTCGTGCCCAGACCAGCTTTCAGCGCTAATACACTTTGAATGACAATTGCGGTCATACAACACTGTACCCAATTTACATTTTTATATTTTTCACACAAATAAATAGAGCTTTCTTTTGGTGGCATTTAATCACCACTAGGGTTTTTATTTTTTTGCTAAACAAACAAAAAAAATATGGAAAATTAAAAAATAAAAATTAATCAGGTTTCATATTTTGTTATAAAATTTTGCAAACAGGTAATTTTCCTCCTTCATTGATATGCACTGATGAGGCGGCACCGATAGGCACAGATAAGGTGGTATTGAGAGGCACAGATAAGGCGGTACTGATGGGTGCCACTGTTGATAAGGCACCGATTGGTGCACTGTTTTGCACTGGTGGGCGGCAGCTCTCCCTTATCGGGACCTATGTCCCTCTGTCAGCTGCCGGTGATCGGCTTTTTTTTCTCCTCACGCCATCAGCATGAGGAGAAAAAATAGCCGATTACCGTCTATTTACATCAAATGATCAGCTGTCATTGGCTGACAGCTGATCACGTGGTAAGGGGGCGCGCAGGCCACTCTAGCACAGGACAACGTCTATTGACTGCCTTCTGGCAAAGTAGGCCTGTGCTGTAGCCATAATTCTGCTACAGCGCGCATGTGAAGAGGTTAATCTCTGTATCATCTGAGGGCATTCACTTCACTGGGTATATGTATGGGTTTACATCCACTTTAAAACTTCAATGCAGCATTTTTCAATACATAGAGCCTACTGTGTACGTGAATCAAAGGTTCCTTTTTTGTTTTAGTTAGTGGGGATAGAATAAAACCATTGTCATGTTTTTATTGCTACCAAGGAGGACTCTATAAAAGATTTCCTTTGTGTTATTTTCAGAGACATCAGTTTCACCAATCAGGAATTAGAGCAACACAGACAGAAAAAAAAAAAAACCAAGGGCAGGACCTGCCACAGAACTGCTCTTGCTACAGACCCCCCTTTTAAATTGAAGTTCAACACCAGAAGATTGAAATCTGGCAGAATTCTTGCAAGACTTCTAAGTTACAAGTTTGGCTATTCATACTTGCTGCATCTGTCCCCTGGCGTCTTTGTACTGAGAACCGAGCCACCGAACACTGCCGGTGGCCCAGTTCTCACTCCTGCCCGAGCAGAGTGATGCCGACTGTCAGTCAGTATCACTTCTAGTCTACTTCTCTGCGCTTATTGTAGCGCTGAGCTGTGGAGGAGCGGGGAGCAGCCATCGCAACAGCTCACTGAGACTGCCATCAATCAAGGCAGCTGGCGGATCCAAACTTGGAAGTTGGGATGACGCGCTGCCTCGGACTTCATACCGATCTCTGCAGAAGACAGGTCACAGGAGTGAGAAGCCCAGCCTAAAAAGCTCAGGCTGGACTTTTCCTTTAAGGTCCTGCTCTCCCTGATCCAGAATTGTTCAACAGAAATAGTCCACTTACCAGATTCCTATCCTGGTATGTGAACCGAGCTGACACAAGACTCTCTACCCAGCTCCAGAGGGAAGACATTTCCAGCACGGCTACAGCGCACTAGCCCCCCCCCCCCCCCAATGGTTTATGCTGTGGACAATGTGGTGTCAAAGTAAAATTATACCCACACAAGGTGTCCCTTCAGGAGGTGCATCCAACAAAGCAGAGCCCATCTAAATCGCTTGAAATTATATTACATTCATGGATAGCAGGAACTCTTCCGGGCTCGAAGAACCCTAAATGGACCAGAGACCCAGTATTTCTCCCCAGCTATGCAGGATGGCGTCTGTCATTACCATTTTCCAGCACAGGAGGAGAAACAACTTCCCAGGTAGCAGCAGGGGAGAGCTGAATGACCAAATTAAAGATGACTTAGGACAACTTACCTTGAGCTCTGTCCAGAGAGCGAAGACTGCTACCATGATAGCCAAAAACTTGCATACGGTGTCAAATGGATGACCACCTGCAAGCACGCAGTAAGTTGTCATTTCTGTAGTTTTTCCATTGAAAGGAACATTTGACTTGGCTGGAATCCAAGACCAGCGCTTGGTATACCAGACAAAGTTAAACTGAACTTGTTCCACAGTTTGGAGGTATAGGCCACCACTGGGCTGTCTTGTTTTTTAGTTGTACGAAAGCGCCCTTCTCATGCAGGTGGGACTATACCCAGGTGGTGATGATCTAAAGCAGAACTATGTTCTCCAATGGACGAAAAAGAAAATGCTTTGTCTCAAATAGAGTAGGGGCAGATTAGAGCCCCAGTCAACTTTCTATTCTATTCTTGCTAGAGGACTTATGATTACAGATTTTTTTCAGTTTTAGACACTCTTTTTGCTTGTGTTTTGGATCACTGCAAGAGCGAACGTCTTTTTAGTTCACATACACATTCCTTGATATTATCGCTATTGTAAACTCTCATTTTGTAAAAAAAAAAAAAAACGCATTCAGTATAAAATGGAGATAAAAAAAGGCAAAACCTTGGTGTATAGATATAAACAAAAAATAAAATATATATTCTTATTTTATAAGTGATCACATTCCCTCATTCCCGCAGGTGTTCTCCTGCCTAGGGTGGTTAGTTTTTAAAAGAAGAGCATAGGGACTGACAGGAATACCAGTGATTTCATACAAAGGAAGTAATGCCGCGTACACACGGTCGTTTTTTGCGATGAAAAAAAACGACGTTTTTTTAAAACGTCATTTAAATTGATCGTGTGTGGGCAAAACGTCGTTTTTTGTCTTAAAAAAAACGACCAAAAAAAAAAATTCCAACATGTTTGAATTTTTTGTGTCGTTTTTCAAAACGTCGTTTTTTGTTTCACAAAAAGTCACCGTGTGTAGCAAAAACGTCGTTCAAAACGACGTTTTTCAACCCGCGCATGCCCAGAAGCTAGTTATGAAGCGAGCTTCAATGGAAAAGAGTGGTGAACGTAACCTCGCTTTTTGTGAAAAAACGATGGTGTGTATGCAAAATTGTCTTTGAAAAGTGACGTTTCAAAAACGTTGTTTTTTTACTTCACAGAAAATGTCGTTTTTTTTCATCGCAAAAAACGACCGTGTGTACGCGGCATTATACAAAGAACAGAATACTTCCTCATACATGTACATGGAACAGCAGACAGACCAGGAATATGAAATGTTGGTTTCACATATTCTTTAAGATGTAGAATGACACCTTGGAATTCAAAGACTACCAAATGATTACAAGCCTTCATAACCCTTTAAGAGCAAAGTAATCCTTCATTATTACATCCCTTTCATCTTGCTTCATAGCCAGGAGGCTCTGGCATTATTATTTGAAGTTTACCTTGTTAAACATAACATTGATCATTAAGAAAAAAAATAAAAGGTTTGCTTCACCTATCTACAACACATTGTTTCAGAAGTGCTTAACCACTTGATACCCGCACTCCCGCCATATGACGTCCAAAACGGGGACCTGTTATCCCGGGTGGACGTCATATGACGGCCTGGGCTTTGCAGGGGGATATCTCAATGATGCCTGCACCCAGAGGCATCATTGAGATATCATTTTTTAGCGGCGATCGTGCACACCGTAAGAACCATCATAGCGGTGGTTCCGCCGCTAGATCGTTTACAGGCGGCGGGGGACCGGAGAGATGATCGCCGTCCGCCAAGTGTTTGTCATAGAGATGACTGGTGACCAGATGGTCACCAGTCATCTCTATGCCCGTCGGAAGCCCGGGCGCGATGTGATGACGTCAAGCCCGGGTCCCATAAGTAAACAATGTTTGAATGAGATCTGAATTTTTTTTCACAATCTCATTCTTTCCAGCCTGGAGGAGAGATGTGCGGTCTTATTGACCCCGCATCTCTCCAAAAAGAGGACCTGTCACACACATTCCTATTACAAGGGATGTTTACATTCCTTGTAATAGGAATAAAAGCGATTGAAAAAAAAAAAAGAAGTGTAAAAAATAAATAAAATAAATAATAATAATAAAAATTAAAATGCCCCCGTCTTCGGTAGCTTGCGCTCAGAAGCGTACACACATGCAAGTCCCACCCACGTATGTAAACGTCATTCAAACCACACGCGAGGTGTAGCCGCGTGCGTTAGAGCGTGTGCAACAATTCTAGCACTAGACCTCCTCTGTAACTCTAAACTGGTAACCTGTAAAAATGTTAAAGTGTCGCCTATGGAGATTTTTAAGTAACGAAGTTTGGCGCCATTCCATGAGTGAACGCAATTTTAAAGCATGACTTTAGGTATCTAGTTACTCGGCGTAACATCATCTTTCATATTTTACCATAAAATTGGGCTAACGTTACTGTTTTGTTATTTTTTAATTTATGAAACCATTTTTTTTTTACAAAAAAAAAAAAGGCTGTTTGAAAAATTATTGCGCAAATACGGTGCAAGATAAAAAGTTGCAATGACCGCCATTTTATTCCCTAGGGTGTCTGCTAAAAAAACATATATAATGTTTGGGGGTTCTGAGTAATTTTCTGGCAAAAGAATGACGATTTGTACATGTAGGAGAGAAGTGCCAGAATAGGCCCGGGAAGGAGGTGGGTTTTAAAGCCCTGTATTGAAGTGGTTAAAGTGATTGCAAATCTCCATTTAAAAAAACAAACAGGTTATACTTACCTCTTCTGTGCAAGGATTTTGCACCGAGTGGCCTCAATCCTCCTTTTCTGGGGTTCCCCCGTGTGACTCCTGGCTCCTCTACTTCTCAAGTGCCCCCACAGAGAGCCACTTTCCATAGAGGCACTGCTGCGTCCATTGACACAGACAGCAGACCTAAGCCACACCCCCTGACTCATCTCACTGGATTTAACCGCAGCGGGAGCCTATGGCTCCCATTGCCATCAATCTATCCAATAAAGACCTGAGACAGTGGCTGAAGCTTCTGTGCTTGTTCGGAACGATCGGGCAAGAAAGGGGGGGGGGGGTGTCTTGTCTTGCAGCACAAAAGGTTTTTCACCTTAGTGCAGGGATCCTCAAACTATGGCCCCCAACTGTTGTGGAACTACACATCCCATGAGGCATTGTAAAACTCTGACATTCACAGACATGACTCGGCATGATGGGAAATGTTAAAGAACAAATGGAAGGCCATAGTTTGAAGACCCATGCCTTAATGCATAGAATGCAACCTTTAAGGCATCCAGGGCTTTAGCAAAACAGAGATGGTCTGAAAGATTTTTGGAGAGCAGCAATATCTTCTGTGTTAACCTTCTATGAACAGTATGAGAGTTCAATGCTTTTCCCCTGTCTACTCATTGTATGCAAAGGTCATCAAATTCAGGAGAATGTAAATCCTAGGCTGTTGGGCAGATGGATTATGTTTTTAGCAATCCTTACATAACTCCAGAGCAGACTGCATCACTGGGTCTGGAAGTAATCCAAGTAGTCGCAAGCTAAAGCCATGGGAGGTTGCACTGGAATGCTACAGCAAGACCAGAAGCCTAAGATGCCTTATTCATGCAGATCTACATAGAAAAGAAAACAGCAGTTTTCCTAGTATGTCAATTTCCTGTGGCAGCAGCCTCATGTAGTATGGCAATCCTTTGCGGTAACAAGTAACAATCACTATTTTTGAAGTGATGTCTTTTTAACCTTAAACTAGAAACTGCCTACAGCCGGTGTCTCCAAGTATGGCAATAGTATACCAGAACACGTCCAACACAATTATCTTATAAAAGCCATTTTTGGTAATGACAGTATTGCAATAAGTCTCCGAAAAAGTGGTAAAATAAAGGTCGGTTCAAGTACTATTCTACAGACACAGCCCCATTCCACTGCTAAAAAGATATAACATATACACTCACTGGCCACTTTATGAGGTACACCTGTTCAATTGCTAATCAGCCAATCACATTACAGCAACTTGTTGATGTCAGAGGAGAATTGGCAGACTGATAGAAAGGCAACAGTAACTCAAATAACTCGTTACAACCAAGTTATGCAGAATATCATGTCTGAATGCACAACAGCAGCAGAAGACCACACTGGGTGCCACTCCTGTCAGCCAACAGGAAACAGTCTACAATTTGCACAGGCTCTCCAAAATTGGACAATAAAAGATTGGAAAAACATTGCCTGGTCCCGTCTCGTGACATTCAGATTGTAGGGTCAGAATTTGACGCAAACAACATGAAAGCATGGATCCATCCTGCCTTGTAGCAACGGTTCAGGCTGGTGATGGTGGGTTAACCACTTCAATACTGGGCACATTCACCCCTTCCTGCTAAGCACAATTTTCAGCGCGGTCGCATTTTAACCACTTAAGACCCGGACCAAAATGCAGGTAAAGGACCTTGCCCCTTTTTGCGATTCGGCACTGCGTCGCTTTAACTGACAATTGCGCGGTCGTGCGACGTGGCTCCCAAACAAATTGGCGTCCTTTTTTCCCCACAAATAGAGCTTTCTTTTGGTGGTATTTGATCACCTCTGCGGTTTTTATTTTTTGCGCTATAAACAAAAATAGAGCGTCAATTTAAAAAAAAAATGCAATATTTTTTACTTTTTGCTATAATAAAAATAAAAAATTTTCCTCAGTTTAGGCCGATACGTATTCTTCTACCTATTTTTGGTAAAAAAAAAAATCGCAATAAGTGTTTATCGGTTGGTTTTCGCAAAATTTATAGCGTTTACAAAATAAGGAATAGTTTTATTGCATTTTTATAATTTTTTTTTTTTTTTTACTACTAATAGCGGCGACTGCGACAATATGGCGGACACTTCGGACAATTTTGACACATTTTTGGGACAATTGTCATTTTCACAGCAAAAAATGCATTTAAATTTGCATTGTTTACTGTGGAAATGACAGTTGCAGTTTGGGAGTTAACCACAGGTGGCGCTGTAGGGGATGTGTGCCTATGTGTTTTGTTTACAACTGTAGGGGGGTGTGGCTGTAGGTGTGACGTCATCGATCGCA
This sequence comes from Rana kukunoris, assembly GCA_029574335.1. NCBI lineage: Eukaryota > Metazoa > Chordata > Amphibia > Anura > Ranidae > Rana > Rana kukunoris. Next base: position 363,152,081 of record CM056052.1, read on the forward strand.
TCCCCCTATTACAGGGATGACGCGATCGATGCTACGGCCACAGAGAAGCATGGGGAAGCCGTGTGTACACACGGCTCTCCCCGTTCTTCCGCTCCAGGGACGGATCGCCGCACTGCAGCGGCGATCGGGTCCGCGAATCCCGCGGTCCCGGAGCTTCGGACCGGGTCGCCCAGCCGTGCTATTCTGCCGACGTAAATGTGCAGTAGGCGGTCCTTAAGTGGTTAATGACAATTGCGCACTGTACCTAAACTAAAAATTTTTATATTTTCTTCCCACAAATAGAGCTTTCCTTTGGTGGCATTTCATCACCACTGGGGTTTTTATCTTTTGCTAAACATAAAAAAGACCGGACAATTTTTTTGTTTTTAAAGTTTAGTTTCTGTAATAAGATTTCGTTCTCTTTAACCGACGAGCACTGATGAAGAGGCACTAATATGTAGAATTGATGAGCACCGATATGCAGCACTAATAGATGGCACAGATGGAGGTACTGACAGGTGTTATTGATGGGCACCTCCCATGGGAGCTGCGCTGATAATCAATGTGCCAATTATAAAAACAGACCCCCCCCCCCCCCCCTCTGCTTTGATCGACTCTCCGTCAACCTGAACCGAGGAATGACGTTTACCAGCACTTCCTGGTTTACACGATGATCACATGGCAAGGAGCCTCTGTCAGAGGTGGTGTGTCAGATTGACATGCTGCGCTGTGGGCATGCTCCAGCATGTTATCCTGAAAGACATCCAGTCAGAATAGCAGAACCACCACCTGGCCATAATTTTGCTATAGGCTGGGAAGTGGTTAATGGTGTGGGGGATTTTCTTTGGCACACTTTGGGCACCTTAGTACCAACTAAACATAATTTAAATGCCATGACCTACCCAAGTATTCTTGCCGATTATGTCCAGCCTTTTATGACTACAGCAGAATAATGCACCCTATCACAAAGCTCAAATCATCTCAAACTGGTTTCTTGAACAGGACAATTGGTTCACTGTACTACAATAGCATACATAGTCACCAGATCTCAAATCAGATAGAGCAGGGGTAGTCAACCTCCGGGCCGCAGCCCACAGATGTTTACCATTTCTGGTGGATCAGATGGTCGCCGGAGTCTCTATGATCGTTCGTTCAGAGGCCGTATGACTGGGGGGGGGGGTATGCCTTTACTACCTGGGGGGGGTGCCTGTACTGAGAGGAGGGGGGTGTCTGCACCGAGCGGGGACTATAATTGGTGGGGAAGGAGGTGACACCATTTTTTTCAGCAATGGGTAACGCCACTCTTAGTGACTTCCATTGCAGTAGGGGGGGGGGGGATGTGGCTATTACAGCGGGGGAGAATTTTTTTGCCGATCCGAAAAATGATCCGATCCGCGACTCCTGATCCAAGGAACGATCCGAACCGTGAGGTTTTTGATCCGTTGCACCCCTATTAGTGTCAAACTAAAAAAACGTAAGTAACATTAAACAAAAAAATAAAGTATAAAGTGCCCGTCCTCGCACGCTGAAGCGAACGCATTCACAAGTCCCACCCACATATGAAAACGGTGCTCAAACTACACGTGAGGTATCGCAGCAAACATTAGCGCAAGAGCAATAATTCTAGCCCTAGACCTCCTCTGTAACCAGTAAAAAAAACGAAAAATTTAAAGCGTCACCTATGGGGATTTTTAAAGGGGTGTTCCAGCCAAAATTGTGTTTATTAAAAGTCAGCAGCTACAAAAAGTGTAGCTGCTGGCTTTTAATAAACACTCACTTACCTGCTCCTGCGTTCCAGCGACACGCCGACCGGGGCTCCGCTCCTCTCCCCCCCCTCCCCAGCCGGCGTCTCCATCTCGACTGTGGGCACCCAGCCGTGACAGCCTTTGGCTTCACGGCCGGGCACCCACTGCACATGCGCGAGCCGCACTGCGCATGCGCGCGCGGCTCGCCGCTGATTGGAGAGGCGATCGCATGGGACCTGTCAGTGTCCCATGTGATCGCCTACAGGGAGGGGCTGGTGTAGGGCGATTAAGGCTTAATCGCCTAACCAGCCCCTCGGCGGAAGCAGGAAGTGGGACAGGAAGTCCCACTCCTACTGAAGCCCCCACTCCCCCCCCAAAAAAATTACATGCCAAATGTGGCATGTATGGGGGTGAGGAGTGGAACAAGAGGAAGTTCCAAATTTGGGTGGAACTCCTCTTTAAGTACTGAAATTTGGCGCCATTCCACGTGTGTGCGCAATTTTGAAGCGTGACATGTTATCCATTTACTTGGCGCAACTTCATCTTTCACCTTATGCAAAAAAGTTGTGCTAACTTTGCTGTTTTTTTTTGTTTTTGTTTTTTTAAAGCATGAAACTTTTTTCCACCCCCCCTCCCCCCAAAAACCGCAACTGAAAAATTGCTTCGCAAATTAAAAAGTTGCAACGACCGCCATTGTATTCTCTAGGGTCTCTGCTAAATTTATATATACAAACAAAATGTTTGGGGGCTCTATGTAATTTTATAGCAACAAAATTATGATTTTTACATGTAGGAGAGAAAATTTTAGAATTGGCCTGGGTGGCAAGTGGTTAAGTATCCGTACTCTTACTCATCGATAAAAAAAAAAGTGGTATCGGTGCATCCCTACTAAAAATGCATACTTGTTTTAGGCACATAAGTTTTGCTGCCAAAGGTATTAACCTAGCTGAATATAAATATGAAAACTCTATAAGCTCTTTTGAGCAGGAAGCTCTTGTATTGTATTATAACTGTATTGTCTCCCTTTTATATTGTAAAGCGATGTGTAAACTGTTGGCGCTATATAAATACACAACAACTCTGGCTCAGAGATGCTTAAGTCAAGTTGGAAATTGCCTACACACCATTTCAAACAGAAGGCGAACAAGCTTCTCAGATTCCCCTCTGTACTTCGATGTAAGAGTTGAAGAGGAAATGTTGAAGAATGTAGTCTTGCACTCTGTTGCAACAGCCTTAGCTAAAAGTGTTTTGCCAGTTCCAGGTGGACCGACCATTAGTACGCCCTACAAAAAAAAAAACACAACCACATAATTAAAATAAAATACCTGGTGTTATTTTTGGAGCCATACAGCAACATTGAATTGGTTTGAAAATGCAACTCTGTCGGCTTCATTTTTTACATTTACAGGTTACATTTTTTATTTTCTAAAACAGGTTACTTTAAGTTAGTGCATTGTTGGTTCACTTGCCTTTTCCTTCCATTTCCCTTATAAATGTTTTTTTGTTTTTGTTTTCTTTGTCTGAATTTCTCACTTCCTGTTCCTCCTCAGTAAGGTGTTCAGTAAGCTGTTCTAAATGACTTTCCACCGCTGGGATGATGGTGGAAAGCTTACTGAGGAGAAACAGGCAGAGAGAAATTCAAACAAAAACATTTAGAAGGGAAATGGAAGGAAAAGGTAAGGGAACCAACAATGCACTAGCTTAAATTAAACTATTTAGAAAATAAAAGACGAACCTTTACAACCCCTTTAAATAACGTGAGGACGACGAAGAACATTCTTTTTACCATCTTCGTCACTGGTGAAATATTGCTATTTGGCCACCAGGACAGTCGAGATAGTGATAAACTTTTCAGAGAAAGGGAGTTACAGGAAGTAAAAGTCTGGGACAGGGGGAAATGGAATTTAAAATGTTGGTAGGGTAGACAGTAGTGTTGGGATAAATAGGAGTATATATTGAGATAATATATGTTTGTGTGTATATATTTGTATGTGAAAACTTTTTTAATAAATAAATTTTTGAAAAAAAAAAACCTTTTCCCACCCTAACTGGTGTTCGCAATCTGGATATTAAAAAGGTACATACAAATCCATTACGCTGCATTGGTTTACCTTCCACGGTCTTCTGATTCCTTTGAAGAATTCTGGCATCCACATTGGTAGTACTACAGCTTCTTTCAACAATTTCTTGGCATCTTCTAAGTCTGCAATATCCTCCCTAAGTATAAAGCATATATAGCTTTAGAACAAATGAGGAAAGAATAACCTTCGAAAACAATGTATTTTAGAGGGTGAAAGAGCTGACTAATAAAATAGCATTCTACATAACCTGCATAATTCCCTTAGGAAGCAAGAGGGAATAACTACATATAAAAGGGACAAGCATCATATGTTTTATGTAACAAAACATTTTACAACCATCATTCATCTGAATAATAAAAATGCAAAGTGCACATAGGAATCAGATTTCGGTGTATTGCCATGCATTTGTGCTGTGAATTTTCACATACTTTTTAAATTATTTAATTACCACAGCGCCCCCATGTGATACTTACCATCGAATGTTGGGGTTCTGTGAAATGATGTCCCTTTCAAGAGCTTCTACTAAATCCTTATCATAACCAGTACCATCAAATCTCTTTTGCTCATTCTCAGAAACATCAGATTTGTTCTAAAGAAACAAAAAAACAAAAAACAAACACAACAGGTTTAACAGCATAAAAAAAGAAAAAAGAAAAAAAAAAAGAATAAAAACCCAAAGATGCAAGAAGGTGAACAAAACTGTTGAAAGTATAACTATGGCCTAAAACTAACCCCAATTTCAAAAAAGTGGTACTAACAGAGGAAGAGCTGGGAGAACACTTTGCAACGGGATTGGGTATATAAAAAAAAAAGAAGAAGAGCATCTTAGGGAGTTAGGTGTCCTGGAGGTAAAGATGAGCAGAGTATCACCAATTACATAAAAAGCAGTGGCTAAAAATGGTTGAACAATTTCAGAAAACTGTTAAACGTGAAATTGCAAAGACCTAATTATCTACAGTACAAGATATCAAAAGACAAAACACAATGGGAGCGGGACCTGGGAGTCGAATTCTCAACAGAGCAACGGGCACACATGTATAGACTCGCACACTCCAGCTCCATTGATTCCAGGACGCATGAAACTAATTATAAACTGCTAACCCGTTGGTACCGCGTACCTGCGGCACGATCACGTATTTACCCCTCAGTCTCGGACCGCTGCTGGCGCTGTGGCCAGAAGGGCACTCTCCTCCATATTTGGTGGGACTGCCCTGTGGTCAGACCATTCTGGCTAGAAGTTTGCAACCATATCAAAGATGCCCTGCAGATTGACGTCCCGTTTTCCCCAACTCACTTTCTCCTGCACCTCCCTGCTCTTCCTCTGAGCCGCTACAAGAAAAGCGCACTCCCTCATCTCTTGAACGCTGCTAAACGGCTTATACCTCTCTACTGGAAACGCCCACAGATTCCTACTACCACAGAGTGGCTGAAGAAGGTGGAGGACGTTAGAGAGGCGGAGGAGTGGGTGGCGAGGTGCAGGGACAGGAGTGACCGCTTTGAAGAGATCTAGGCACAGTGGCGGACCTTTACTGCCAACCCGGACCCTGTGCCATCTAGCCTGGATGTTGCGCTGCTGGAGTTAGCAGAGCCCTCGCTGAAGCTGAGGAGACGTGCTGGTAGTGATGCGCATGACTGATGGTGTTCTTTTATGCAACCCGCTCACAGATGAGTCCCTCGGCTTCTCCCCCTCCACGGCCTATATGGCCAATATTGGAGACCGATCCTATGTTTTTTGCGACTTGTTGTTTCTGTTTTGTTTCCCTTTAGTTAACCAATTCTTGCTCAAACACCCCCCCCTTTTTTTTTTTGGGTTACACTTGGTAGAGAACCCGTCTTGAAATCCGGTGCCCCGTTGGGACCTACGCCTAAGCAGGCTACGGGGGAGCCCGGGGGGGTTTCTCCCCTGTATGGAGGTCTGGTGGCCCTCCTCCTGGGGGGGGGGGGGATGCCTGTCGGGATCCTGCTGGCCTGGGGGCGGAGTTATGCCCTAACGCCTTTGTTGAGAGCCATAATGAGGTGCGGGCCCCATGTTGAGGTCACCGACATGACATTGCAATGGAATGTGTCCCCCCCCCCCCCCCACTCCCCATTCCCATGCTTCCCCAGTTATGCTGGGGAGTTTTGTTGTTCTGCAAAATATAAAAATAAAGATTATATAAAAATAAAAAAAAAGACAAAAAACACAATATTGGGTGCCCATGATCTTCGGGCCTTCAGATGGGATTGCATTAAAAAAAGTTAAAGCTCTATTATGGAAAAAATAAATCATATCTGAACATGATACAGAAATGTTACCATCTGCACTGGGCCAAAGCTCATTTAAAATGGTCTGTTGCAAAGTGGAAAACTGTTCTCTGGTCAGATGAATCAATTTTTTTTTGGCAGCCATGGGTGCCTTGTCCTCCAGACTAAAGAGGAGAGGGACCTTCCAGCTGGTTATTAGCGTGCAGTTCAAAAGCTTGCATGATATGGTGGTGCATTATGCACATTATGCAGATTGCACGTTTGAAAAGGCACCATGAATGCTGAAAGATATATCCAGGTTTTAGAGCAGCGCAGGACAATGCTAAATAGCATACTGCATCTATGACAACAGCATGGCTTCAAAATCCGAGTGCCTAACTGTCCCGCCTGTAGTCCAGGACTTTCACCAATTGAAAATATATGGCACATCTTGAAATGAAAAACAGGAGAAAGACAGTATTGTTGAGCACGGAATCCTATGGGACAACTTTCAGCTCCGAAAACTCCGAAAGTTCCCAGACATTTAAAAAGTTGCTAAAAGAGGGGATGCTACACTGTGGTAAACATGGCCCTGTCCCAATTTTTTTTTTTAAAGGTGTTGCTGCCATCAATTTAAAAATTACATTTTGTTTTCTTAAACTGGTACAGTTTTAGTTTAAACATTTAATGGTTTATGATTTGAGATTTGCAAATCATTGCATTCTGTTTTCATATAGATTTTACACAGCGCCCCAACTTTATTTGGAACTGGAGTTGTAATTGAGTTTCCAAGCCAGTTGACGGAAACCCCATTCTCAAACATGCAGCCATTCCTCAAAGTAGGAATGAATCGAAAAAAATCTATGAAACGCTGACATGTTTCACACCACAATTTTGTTGCCAAGTCATTGCTGTTGAAAGATGGAATGTATGTATGTATATATATATATATTATATATATAAAAAACAGCTATGACTAAGCACTCCGTAGTGGTGTGAAACATCAGCTTTTCATTGATCCTGTGCCTCTGATGTCTTTGTACCAGAAGAATTTTTGAACGGTCTTCAATAAAAGGTGTCAGAGTGCCGCCATCCAGTCTTTTCTTTGATTCATTCCTACATGCAGAGCAAGCACCCGTTTCCATCAGCAGGTGGGATGCATTATGAGATGTCTGTCTAGAGCGGTGTTCTTTTCTCATTCCTCAAAGTAGTGCCATGACAGGGATAAGCCAACAGAAGGTGTTGGTGCTAAATAACACCACAATTGCAGTCAGTCGCTACCTTATCTTCTTTCAGTCTGTTTACTTGATCTTTCTTTTCCTTGGCACGAGCTGGCTTTGCTTTCTGGTTATTTCTTGAAGGAGGGTTTGGGCCCCTGACAGCAGCACTTATGCGATTATTTTGCACCCGATTGTCACTGAACTGGGATGATGTTCTTTTCCTTGGTCCCGGTGAAGGTCTTAGGAAAAAAAAAAAAATGTAAGCGATAAAAATATGAAGACTAAGAAAACACAGAGATCCATGTCCTGCCAGGGGAGAGAGGAGACAGATGCTGTTTCCCTTGTACATAGGGACACAGCATCGGTCACCTCCCCCAGTCACCCCTCCTCCCCCCACAGTTAGAACGCAATTTTGGGTACACATTATCCCCTTCCTCACCCCCTAGTGTTAACCCCAATGCCACATTTATACAGTAATTAGTGCATATTTATAGTACTGATCGCTGTATAAATGTGAATGGCGCCAAAAATGTGTCAAAAGTGTCTGTCTTTGCTATAATGTCGCAGTCACGAAAAAAATGCTGATCGTCGCCATTAGTAGTAAAAAAAAAATAATAAAAATTAATATTAATTCTGTCCCCTATTTTGTAAGCACAATAACTTTTGCGCAAACCAGACGCTTATTGCGATTTATTTTTTATTACCAAAAATATGTAGAAGAATACGCATCGCCTAGACTGAGAAAAAAAAAAGTTTTTAAAAAAAATTGGGCTATTTATTACAGCAACAAGTAAAAAATAGTTTTTTTTTTTTAAATTGTCGCTCTATTTTTGTTTATAGCGCAAAAAATAAAAACCGCAGTGGCGATCAAATACCACCAAAAGAAAGCTTTTTGTGGGGAAAAAAGTTTTGTTTAGGAGCCACGTCGCACGACCGCGCAATTGTCAGTTAAAGTGATGCAGTGCCACAAGCTGAAATGTCACCTGGTCAGGAAGGGGTATATGTGCCCAGTAAGGAAGTGGTTAATGAGAAATTCTATCATCCTAGAATAACCAGCCCAATTGTGGCTAAAATTTGCCATGCCTAAAAAGTTTTTTTTTTTTTTACCTCAACACTTCATAATCCTGATATGTGTCAGCTGTACCATGTAATTGTACGAGAAAGTATCCTGTTCTCTTTGTATTGCTTCATGTGACATCCCTGGCATTTCTATTATAAAACTGTCCACACTATGCAGTGGTCAGTTCGCTAGCCATGCTGGGTAACCCAATGTACTCTCCTCTAATGATCACACTTGCCTTGACATGCCCGCACTGCACAGCCATTCACTGGGATGCTTAGTGTGCCTCTTCTCCCCTCAGCTCTCATGCAGCTGAGAACAGGGAGAGGGTACTCACTTATAATAATAATAAAAAAAAAAAAAAGGGGGGGGGGGGGGGGGCAAGGCATATATAATTTTTTTTCGATTAAGCCAAAAAAGTTTTTGCCTTCTACTATTTTAAAAACGTAATGGGTTGTCTTTAGGGCTGTGGAAATTAACTATTAGGCTGCATTCACACCTGAGCATAGTGTTTTGCCGCGATTTTGCAGAGTTTTGTCGCGATAATTGTGCCGTTTTTTACTGCGATTTTGGACAGGTCTATGGTCACCAATGTTAAAAACAGAAAAAACGCCCAAATACGCTCAATTTGAGCGACAAAAAAGGGTCCCTAACTTGATTGAGCTTCAGGCGCTCGGCATCAGGCGTTTTGGAGTAGAGATATGAACCATCTCTATTGAGAATAATGTATTTTTCCCCTCTAGCGTTTTGGAGCTTCATCCTTCAGGCGACAAAACACTCAGGTGTGAATGCAGCCTTAATTCAATGTTTTTTGTATCCCGCTATCCATTTATCCAGTGGTTGGTAGCTACACTGGGAATCAGCCTGCAAGGAGGAGATGTGTATGTACGTTATAATTAATCGAAATTAGTCAATTAATCGATAACAATTTTTTTTTTATCGAACACAAAAATTTTGATCAGTAACAGCCCTAGTTGTTTTACAAGGTGATCATTTACAATCACTTTAAGGCCCCTTTCACACTGCAGCGACTTAATCGCTCGATTTTGCCACAATTTTGGGGAATGCCTGTGCAAACTTGAGGTGTATGGACCTCAATTAGCATGAAAGTTGGACCAAAGTATTAGTACAGGGACTACTTTGAAGTCGGCATGACTTGAAGTCACACATATATGAATGGTTATCATTGGAAATCACGGGAAACAATTTGTCATGTGACTTTGCAATCGCAGGACAAGTGTGAAAGGGGCCTAAGTGGGTACACAGGGGTAATCCAATAATCATGTTAGAACTCCTCCTATATCATCAGATTCCTTGCTATATAAACAGAAGTTACTTTTACAATGCAAATAAAGTGCATGATTGGGTGATCTTATACTTGTGCAAAAATATGGAACTGCTCTACAGAGAAGAAAAAAAAAAAAATATAGGAAATTGCAAATGCGACAACCGTTTTTAGCACTTGTAAATATATCCGAACGCAGGATATGTAGTGTTGTGTAGAGTTCTAGCTGTGGGGTTTGTGAGCAGTCTGTTTTATGAGATGGATCCAAATGCTGCTTACCGCTGTAGTCAATCTGCACCTCAAGGCAGATTAATTACACAGACCTCATATCTAGGACTACAGGATGGCTAATTTTTCAGCATCCTTTAGAGCCACCCACTTGCATGCTGGAACTAGAGTATCTCCCTATACTGTGCGCATCAAACAACACAGCTTTATAACCTAGGACACAAGGCAGCAGTGAATACACCACTCCTAAAGCACCCTTGCCCATTGAAATCAATGGGCAGGGCCTCCGATCTGCTTGTGAAGCGGTGCTTTGCGAGCGGGTTTAACCCATTTTAGCAGCTAGCGGGAGTTAAAAGCGCAGCAAAAATTACGGTTAAGCTCTGCTAAAAATAGCGGTGCTTTAACGCCAACGACGCCCCAGTGTGAAAGTTGCCTAACAAACTGTGCCAACACAGGTAGAGAATAAAAAAAAAACAAAAAAACACACACATTACAAAAATAAGCTAGTCTTCCTTTACCAACCAAACCACCACTGACTTGTTGCCTTTTTGTAATCCTTAAAGGAAAAGTGAGGTCAAAGCTTTTTTGGCCGCACTCCTCAAATGGATTACAGGAGTGCAGTTCGATCTGCACTTTGTGAACCATTTTTAGCCGACAGCGGGCCCAGGCTATGGATCAATCCCTACTTTATAAAAATCGGTATCCACCCAGATGTCTGGACTGGCAGCTGGCTCATCTTCTCAGGAAGCCACGGGGAGACCGAGCCAGCTGTCAGTGCCCCCTGCACAGCCCAGTGCTCCAGTGAGCTGGGAGGGGCTGGGCAGAGCAGAGAGCTAACATTCTGCTCACTAAAGACCGAGAGCTGAGCAATCGGTGCTCTTTGATCGCTCAGTTACCAGTCTTGGAAGCAGCAGGAGACTGATGGTAATCCATCTTAGCAAGAGATATATATACACATATACACACACATTATAAAATTATATTATATTATATATAATTTTATTTTACACATATACACACACACATACAGTATTTATCAGCGTATAACGCACACTTTTTTTCCCCCTTAAAATCAGTGGGAAATCCTGGGTGCGTGTTATACGCCAATCCCCGCTGTCTGTGAGGGGGAAGAGGAGCAAGCGCCACCGATATACACATAACCGAGTGTACTGTGTACTCCACTCCGCTCGCAGTCACGCCCAGTCCCGCCATTGGACTTGTGTTAAGTCCATCATAGGAGCCTGGGCAAGGGGCGGGACTACGAGAGGAGCCAAGTACACAGGACATCCGGTTGGGGCTATCTCTGCGCTGCGGCGGTAATTTTAAATGGGCAAGGCTGCAGATGGACACTGATCATTCTGCAACGATGGACAAGGCTGCAGATGGACACTGATAAGGCTGCATTGATGGGCATTTAAAAGCTAATTTTTTATCTTTAAACTTCCCTCCTAAAAAGTTTTTTTCCTTAAAAAATCCCTCCTAAACTAGGGGTGCATGTTATATGCCGGCACATGTTATACGCCGATAAATATGGGATATAGAGAGATATATGTTCTGACTTGATCTGAAGAAGGGCGGTAGCATGTAAGCCCGAAACGGACATTCAAGTCTGAATATTTTGTATACTTCTTTGGTATGTAACCTTTACGAGAATATTTGGAAAAATAAAACCATTTTAGGTGCAACAACTCCTGAACTTTTTCTCTTATATATATGGTCGTGGGAAGGCCTGTTTGCTGGCACTTGTTGTATACCGTGTGCAGTTCTCCATTACTTTGTATATATATCGATTTCAACCGGAATATATATATATATATATATATATATATATATATATATATATATATATATATATATATATATATATATATATATATATATATATATATATATATATATATTTTATGTTTAAAAGAACCCAAACTTTTCTCTTATCACAGCTCTTAGTTCATGTCCCCAGCTTATTTGCCTGGGACTACTAAAACATTTTTTTGCACAAGGGTATGGTATTTCCGTCAGCTTACCTACGCTCAGCTGGTACTGGTAAAGACCAAACTTCTCCATCCTGGGAAGGTAAATCATGGTGTGCTGCTTTCAGTGGAGAGCTGTCAAGTTTGAAACTTTCCAGCGTAGACATTATTTCCTTCACATGCTTGGCTTCCACGCTGATCTCTTGCCAAACCTGCCAGAGAGCATTAGATAAGTTAATAATCATAAGATCCCTTTTTTTTATGTAGGTTTGCTTTAAAGAAGAGGTGTCCAACGTTTTGACCTTCCTGGAAGAAGAGGAATGGTCTTGGGCCACACATAAAATATACTAAATGATGATGAACAGAAAAAGTTGGACAGATCACAAGTTAATGATCACTGATATAAATAATGTAGTAAAAAAAAAAAAAAACAATTATAAAAGTAAAAACAGGGGAACAGAAAAGGAGTGCGATATTTGACACTGCGCTTGATAAAACGAACACATCAATACCTGGTTCGATGGATGTAGTAGCATTCTCAATGAACTCTCAAGGTGCGCATCAGACACTTTAAAAAAAAAAAATTAAGTACCTTTACCCTTTTGTGTTGGGCCGCCTTCATAGACATCTTAGGCCACAGGCGGCTCCTGAGCTGCCGGTTACACACCCCTGCTTTAAAGTGTAGGCTCAGTTTTAAAAAAAATTATAATCTTGATCCTACCCATCACATACAAGATAAGTAACTTCTGATTTTTTTTTCAATCTTTAATGTGACCTATAATCTGTGCAATTCAAATAAAAACAACCTAAAAACTTTAAGGGGGGGGGGGGGGGGGGAGAACAACACCACACACACACACACACTATCATGTTGCATCAATATACACAGCCTAAAATACCCTTTTGATTTTATATTTGATTTGGCATTTTTTCACATGGGGTGTGTAGACTTTTTATATCGACTGCATATATACTGTAAAGTCATGAACAACATATAATCCATGTTGACTTTATCATATCTGAACAGGAAAACATTAGATCTTTATTCTAACAGTGCCTACAGATAAAAGGGTGATTTCAATCCGAATTTAGCAATTTCAATCTTTTATTCAACAAAAAAAAAATGTATTAGTGTACTTTGGAAAAAAGTACACACTTGGGGCCAGATTCAGGAACACTTGCGCTGGAGTATTTCGATATGCGCCGCGTAACTGTGATGATGCGCCGTCGTTTCTATGTGCCCGTACCCACCAAACTAGATGCGCCCAATAACGGGTCATTTGCGACCGGCGGAACGTTCCGACGCCAGAGTATCGTCAGCGCTTAATTTCGCTGGGCGCAACAGTCGCGCCTATTGATTTCCCCTGCAAATATGCAAATGAGGGAGATTTCCCAATTCACGAACGGATTAGCACCATACGCTGGCTACATGCGCCGCGCGTATCTCGTCTGTCCGGCGCAAAGTTATTTCTACAAAAGGCTGCTTTATCTTTACTCCAGACGGTCACAGGTCAGCAGGAGAGCAGCTACAGCAGCGTTACCGACGATAAGAGCTAGCTGAGCACCCCCACTTGCAGGACAACACCTCTGTCCATGCTTGTCTGTCAAATTTTACAGCCATGGAGGAAGACATCATAGGTCTCCATAGCCGGCTGACTCCTGGCCATTAAAGTTCAGCTTTCTCCTGTGTGTTTGCGGGGAACGGGAGCAGCCATCTCAGAACAAAAGTAACATCACTGCGGGGAGGGGGAGCAGGATATACTTTAGTGCCGGAATGGCGCTTCTACGGGCGCATTTAAACGCCCAACGGAAGGCATTGCGCTGACGTTTCCCGTGAAGTGGTGCCGACGGAAGTTGTGAGCATGCGCACAAAGGGGGCGAGTGGAGCCTCACTCACTGCGCATGCTCCGTGGTTTATGCGCTGAACGTAAGCCTCTGCACTGGGCTCCGCCCATCATTTACATATGATCACACCCACTTCCCCTTGCGTCGGGTTACGCCAGCGCATTATCGTTACTCTGGCGCAAGTTTACGCGCAACTGCTATGTGAATAACAGTACTTGCGCTGAAAGGGTCTTCAGAGTAACGTAAATGAGAAGCGTTACTCTGGAGCAAAGATGCTCTGATCTACCTGAATCTGGCCCTTGGTGTCAAAAGCTGGCATTGCCCCATGTAGCAGAAATTAATTATTGTAAGATATTTAGTAAAAGCCTCCAACATTGACTTCAAAACATTTTACCACTTGCATGAACTGCCCATTTCCAAAATCATCCTATTCATTTTCTATGACAATCAAGAGCTTTGAATAGAGCAGTCACATTGCTATAAGCTGTTGTAAAAATAGTTATTGTGGATACTCAGCATTCCCTGAGATCTTACTGGAAAGAAAATGTAGTCACCCTTGCCCAGCACCAAACATAAGTGAAGGAGAAGGCAAGTATATTTAATGACTTTTTTGTAATTTAAAGCAGCCATTGTTGGAAATGGAGGTCCTGATATATTAAGCCGACCTTTGCAGCGTCGCTTCCAGAGTTGTTGTAGCTCAGACCGATGCAGTACAATAATTATGCACACCCTCTCTATATTCTTGAAAGTTTGCTTTGGTATATTTTGTATTAAAATACTGCCATTACAACTACCTGTATTTTATCCGGCATATAAGATGACCTTTTGCATCTAAAATAATGCCCCAAAAGTCGGGGGTTGTCTTATACCTTAGCCGGGTACCTGTGTGTCAGACGGCGGCCATGCATTATTCAAAAGCCGCGCCTCCTTTACAGGCTGTTCTGTGATTGGCGGAACACTAATTTTTCCAGCACTCTGTTCAGTTTTCCGCCTATCACGGATACCTTCTCAGCGTCGGACGAGAGGACATCCGTGATAGGCAGAACACTGAACAGAGGCTCTGCTGGGAAAATTAGTGTTCCGCCAATCACAGAACAGCCTGTGAAGGAGGCGCGGCTTTTGAATAATGGATGGCCGCCGTCTGTACGCTGCAAACAGGAGAAGGTAGGGAATGGAATGGCACAGCGAGGCATGCAATTATGGCACAGCGAGGCATGCAATTATGGCACAGCGAGGCATGCAATTATGGCACAGCGAGGGGTCATCTTATAAGGCGAGTATATCCCAAAACCAACATTTTAGCTGGAAAATTAGGGGGTCGTCTTATACGCCAGCAAATACGGTATTAAAGAGCCCATAAGTTACAGGAGGAAAATATAACACAAGTTATATCCAGCACTTGTCTGAACACGTGAATATATAAAAAACGTAATCACATTCCAAAACAGCATGTGCATCCCTAAGCAATTATGTATAGTAATATGCCACCTAAGGAAAGTGGAATGTTACATGGATAAGACATTAATAACCAATGTGTATTGAACAATATTTAGAATTCTTTTAGCATAGCAGAAGATGGTAAATCAAGGATGCATCACATGAGACATCAACATCAGTTGTGATGCAACTTCAATGAACAATGTGACGTGACCTCAAAGTGATTATCTGCTAATTTATTGGGAACATTTAGAATGGGTAATTTACTTAAAAGTAGCTGTAAACGCTTACATACATGTACCTGTGGTCTTCTCTTTTTTACAGCTGTTCAAAGTCTAGAATTTATGAAGTTGTCTGAGTGGTCAGAAAAAAGGGGGCGGAGAACTGAAATTACACTCTGCAGAGCTCAGTGAGCCGATTGGAGGGAAAGGATACACCCCCATTCACACAGCTCACAGAAACAGAGTTGAAGCTATCAGCTGGAGCTCTCATCTTTTTTCTATTGTGTCAGGAAATCTTGTCACAAGCGATTCATGCCGATAGCAGAGGAATGAAGCAGCAGATAGAAATAACACTTAGTGCTCGTATTCAAGACAAGTACACACTACAAAAAGGTAAATGCTTTGTTAATGAGCAACAAAGTAAAGCCTCGTAGACATGATCGGATTTTCCGACAGGAATTGTGTGTTGACAGCCTGTTGGCGGAAAATTTTCCAGACAAATGTTGGATGGCAGGCTTTAAAATTTTCCGTGGACAACAGTCTGTTATCGGATTTTCCGATCGTATGTACACAAGTCCGTCAAACAAAAAAGGCCAAAGTACAAAACACACATGCTCGGAAGCAATGCTCACCAAAACACATTAGCAGAAGGCGCCCAAAGGGCGGTGCTAAAGAGCTGAAAACACACATAGTACGTCACTATTTTTGTGTTTGTTGGCCGACAATTCTTTGCCGTTTGTATGCAAGACAAAATTCCTGCCCAACTCCCTTCGGGCAAAAGTCTGACACTTTCTCAGTGGAAAACCTGATCGTGTGTACGTGGCTTAAGTGCTACAACTCCAAAATCCTATAAGGATAAGACATCTGTGCAATGACTAAGGCCTATTGTAGGAGGCTGAAACATCTCGATCTTTAAGAATCGATTCCTTTTTATGGTTTGTTGGATTAAATAAAGTAATCCATTTTAAATGGCAAGACGTCCTGGTATCAGATTTTTACTTCCTTCATGCTTTGTTCATATTTTTGTCTGAGGTTTATGACCACTTTAAGCAGTACCCCAATTGTGCCTATAGTTTGGAATGCCCTCTGAACAGTGCCCCAAGTGGTACAGTATATATCCAGGGATGATTACCCAGAACAAACATTTTGCAGTCCAGGAATTCCCTTGTGCATACTGACCTCAATACAAGTAACACAAGGTACACTGTTCAGCATTGCATTCAACAGATTGCCTGCAGCAAGGCTGGAGAGCACACCTGTACCCTCCATACAGCTACGTTTTTCATTTTTACCCCCTTTAAAGAAATCAGTTGGTTTTATTTGAATTGCACATATTTTAGGTCACAAAAAAGGTAGAAAAATTCACAAGTGAAGAGAGTTTGAGGTCTGCTTTGGGTCGTTGTCATGCTGTCTTAATTTTATGTATGTAGCCATTGATATTGCTCATTCAAAGCACAGCAAATATTCTAAAATATTCATAAATTACTGTCCCACACTTTCAACAAATATGTCACAAAAACATGTGTGTACATGAAAATGTTTTACAACTTGCACTGCTGTCTAATATTACTTATCAATAAAACATAAAAGAATTAGTATACTGAAAAGCACGGAAATCCTTTTAACTTGTTAGACCTGTTATGGTTTATGAGCTTCTCATGTGAACAGAGGCTGTCAAACTAATGACAAAAGGTGCCAGGAAGCTATGGAAATCAAACCCGCTATGAAAGAAACTGGCAGTCTGGTCATGTAACAAGGTGCAATATTTAGCCTTAATCCAAATTAATAAAAAAAGGGGGGGGGGGGATTTCAGCAATGCCATATTAGCAAACTAAAGTATCTAAGAAAAAACTCAAGTTAAATAAGAGAAGCCCTATTGCTGGTCAGAGGAGTTTAACAATAAAACAACCAGTCATTCAGCATGCGCACACACCACAAAAGAGAATAGGCTCTTACCTATATCCTCAAACTCCAGTGAAGCTGTGTTAAAGGATAGAAAAATCACTCTATTTAGTTACTACTTGCATTCCTTCTTGGAATGAACACATGTGTGCGCACAGTAATTTCACCAAGGTCTGAATTCTGCATTCTATTTTCATGATGTAATATATACATGGTTATTTAGATGCTCCGTTAGACTTACACAAATTCAGGGTGCCACTTCTTCATTTGAAAGCCATTGTCTATTTTACTTGTCGAAGGCCCCATGCACACGAGACGCAAATGCAAACACATCTAAACACAAGTTTTCAAAGGCAAAAACCGGCGTTTAAAAAACGCCAGTTTTTGCCACGAATTTCGCAGCGTTTTGCCGCGTTTGCGTTTATAAGCGTTTAGTTAAGAAACATCATAAGACCCTCCCTAAGCTCAAAAAACAATATTATTTAACCATTTCAGCCATTTTGTGAGACCAAAGTGAGTAGCAGCTGAAAGAGCAGCAGTATACTTGTATTTAGCGTGTCACTTGCCACGTCACTTGCCACGTCACTTGCCACGTCACCTGCCACGTCACCTGCCACGTCACGTGACCTGGCCACGTCACCTGTCACAAGTTGTGGATTGTCCACTTGCCACGTCACCTGCCACGTGACCTGGCCACGTCACCTGTCACAAGTTGTCAATTGTCCACTGGCCACGTCAGCTGACCACGTCACCTGCCACAAGTTGTGGATTTTCCACTTGCCACGTCACCTGGCCACATCACCTGCCACGTCACCTAGCCACGTCACCTGCCACAAGTTGTGGATTTTCCACTTGCTACGTCACCTGGCCACAAGTTGCGGATTGTCCACTGGCCACGTCAGCTGCCATGTCACCTGCCACAAGTTGTGGATTGTCCACAATGCAATGCAAGCAATTACAGTTTAAGTTTTTTTAATGGTTTTTCATCATTTGCCATCATTTTTGAGATTTCTAATGTTAAAAAATAGGTCACCTTTAAAAACGCCTATAAACGAAATCGCGGCAAAACGCCGGTTCCGCGTTTTGCGTCTGAACTCATTTTTTGCTTCTGAAAAAACGAGCCTAAACCCAACTGCTTTAAAACGCAAAAAAAACGTGAATGTGTGCATGGACACATAGGATAACATTAAATGTGTTCAGGGGCAGTTGAAAAAAATGCCCAAATGCCTCTGAACTCGAGTTTACCAGCGTCTCGTGTGCATGGGGCCTAATAATGTGAACCACGGCTTCGGGAAAGTAAGGCAGGGCAGCAGAAATATTTTTCAAGGAATGCTAGATAAATCCCATCACTCATATCCCCCCAAAGTATAAGCATTATGCAGAAGGCTTCATACATAAAAAAAAAACATCAGCTAAGAGAACAATGCAAGGGGTTTATTTTTTCTAGACTAAAAATGCTATAACTGCATTTATCTTTCCTGAATCTAAAGTCAAAACCGGTTTTGTTCTGGGTATTACATGCAATGGTAAAAACACCTATTGAAGACCCATCCCTTTGGAAAGTATTTTCTTTACTAAATGCCCAGGAGTACAAAATAGGAAGAGGAAATCTCTCCAAAGTAAGGGCAAATACCTTTTAGTCAGTGGAATGATTCAGCTTTAAAAAGCAGAAAGTACTTTAACCACTTAAGGACCGCCTACTGCACATTTACGTCGGCAGAATGGCACGGCTGGGCACATCAACGTATATATACGTTGATTTTAGTACCCAGCCGTGGGTCGTGGGCACGCGCCCGCGACCCGGTCCGAAGCTCCGGGACCGCGGGATTCGCGGACCCGATCGCCGCTGCAGTGCGGCGATCCGTCCCTGGAGCAGAAGAACGGGGAGAGCCGTGTGTACACACGGCTTCCCCGTGCTTCTCTGTGGCTGTAGCATCGATCGCGTCATCCCTGTAATAGGGGGACGCGATCGATGACGTCACAGTCACACCCCCCTACAGTAGTAAACAAAACACATAGGCACACATCCCCTACAGCGCCACCTGTGGTTAACTCCCAAACTGCAACTGTCATTTCCACAGTAAACAATGCAAATTTAAATGCATTTTTTGCTGTGAAAATGACGATTGTCCCAAAAATGTGTCAAAATTGTCCGAAGTGTCCGCCATATTGTCGCAGTCACGAAAAAAAAAATCGCTGATCGCCGCTATTAGTAGTAAAAAAAAAAAATTAATAAAAATGCAATGAAACTATTCCTTATTTTGTAAACGCTATAAATTTTGCGAAAACCAACCGATAAACGCTTATTGCGATTTTTTTTACCAAAAATACGTAGAAGAATACGTATCGGCCTAAACTGAGGAAAAAAAATGTTTTTTTATATATTTTTGGGGGATTTTAATTATAGCAAAAAGTAAAAAATATTGCATTTCTTTTAAAATTGTCGCTCTATTTTTGTTTATAGCGCAAAAAATAAAAATCGCAGAGGTGATCAAATAACACCAAAAGAAAGCTCTATTTGTGGGGAAAAAAGGATGCCAATTTTGTTTGGGAGCCACGTCGCACGACCGCGCAATTGTCAGTTAAAGCGACGCAGTGCCGAATCGCAAAAAGGGGCAAGGTCCTTTACCTGCATTTTGGTCCGGGTCTTAAGTGGTTAAAGGGTCACTAAAGGAAAAAAAAAATGTTTTTCTGAAATGACTGTTTACAGGGTATAGAGACATAAAAGTTAACCGATTCCTTTTCAAAATGATTAAAAATAGATAAAAATCAATCATATAATGTGCCTGCAGGTTAGTTTCACTTTTAAACTGGCTTCATGTTTCTGTGAAGTAGAAAGAGACACACAGAACAAAAACAAACAAATCCAGGGCAGTGTTTTGTTTTTAAAATGAATCTGATTGGTTCTGGGAAGTTTTAGACACACAGTAATGGCAGCTTAGACCACAGTGAGAAAGCTCCCAGTACTGTGGTTATAAGGAAACAGACAAGCAGGAAGTGTGGAGATCAGAGCAGGATTACAGCAACTTCAAAGCAAAAAACGAACAATGAGGACATACAAACCAGTACTGCAGTAAGGTAAAGGAAGCTATTTAGCTTAAAAAAAAAAAAAAAATCCTTTAGTGATCCTTTAAGTTTGATTTCAGCAGTTTAGCTCATTAAAAAAAAAAACCACACCTACGTCGACATCTGTGTGAGACGAAACGATCGTCGGGAGGTTGACGCGCTGACGTCATCACCCAGTGGACAGGTTGTCTGCAGGCCGGTCGGCCGTTTAAGATTTTTAGTATTGGCTTATCGCAAGTACAATTTATATCTTAATAAAAGCGTACTTATTACTGTATTACGCTATTCTAGTGCCTCTTTTCCTTTGGCACATGTTTGAGGATTCCTGTGACTGTTGGGTGTGGATCTCCTATCCTGTTTTGCCCCCCCCCCCCCATTTGAATTCTGTTGCCGAGAGGGACACTGACCAGGACAGATTTTAATCGTCTGACAGGCTCTGATTAGCTTGCATTCCACCTCGGTGGAGGTGCACATGTGTGACTGGTGGAATAGATAGGCTCACTATCATTCACCACTGTGGATCGTTCAGCTTTCTATAGGATTTGGATATGGCACTAATATTGAGTTTATTCTGATATTTTTGTTGATGGTTTGTCACTATGGCACAATACTGTTGAGGACCATTTTTCATATATATTGATTTAATACTGCAACACTATCAATCACCAGGTTATACATTGTCCAATTTTAAACATTTATTGGGTTTGAATGCACTAGTGCGTTACAAATTACAGCGCAGCTTTCTTCCTTACTTTTTACTGTCCTAAGATGCTGACTTCCAGCACAGTGAGAGTTAACAGCTACTGCAAAAGGTTTTGCTGCTTATCCACTCCCTTCTGCCCTTTCCACCATTAATATTGCTCTTAATACTACTCTCACACTAATCATTGCGTTCTGTAAATGGAGGAGGAGATGTATAACAGCATCTCCACCAGAAGGCAATGCATTGTATAAGAATAGTAATACAATCAATATTCACGGTACAAAGGGCAGAAGGCGCAACCTATCCCAGTAGTAGTGGCGGTCATCTCTCACAGGCTATGAGAGGCAAGGCAGGGAAAATTTTCACTGGAAGCAGACACCTGCAGATATTGTGGTAAATAGCATTTCCCATAACAAACCTGTATGGTGCTGTATTCCATAAAGGAAAAAAAAGTAATGTGCAGATACTACAAAGTTCCTGCATTTCAGCTGGGTTTCCTAATGAGAAATGTTGGCACCCGGTTGGGTGCAAATGTTTTTTCAATCAGAATCCCAAAAATATCCAGAATTTTAAATTTCCTATCAGACACCCCTCCCAACATGTGATCATCTAGGTGCACGAGTGTGATTTTGGTGCCCGCTGTTCATCTCCCAGCCTTCTCATAGCAAGCTTCTAATCATTGAGACTTCTGCATTACCAATGTACATTACCAGGAGCACCGCAAAAGAAATGCAGCACAAAAGCGCTGGAGGGGGAAAAAGCGCTGGAGGGGGAAAAAGCGCTGGAGGGGGAAAAAGCGCTGGAGGGGGAAAAAGCGCTGGAGGGGGAAAAAGCGCTGGAGGGGGAAACCGCTTATTCTCAATGGAGATGATTCACATCTCCACTACAAAATGCCAGAAGCTCCAAAACGTTTGAAGCGTAAACAAGTTTTGAGACTTTTTTTTTCCAGGAAGATTTGGACGTTTTTCTGCTTTTTACATTGGTCACCTTTTGAAAAATCGCGTGACTTTCTGTCTGAAAATGCTATGCTCGGGTGCAAATGCAGGGAATGCGCTACAAGGGTGCTATAAATACACAGTGCCCCTTTAAGCCAAGCCCAAAAAAGTATAGAAAAGTTTACAGTGCTAAGCGCAGTAAAAAATGCAATCAGGCCTGCGTCAAATGCATGCAAACAGTCAAAAACGCGCAGTTATGTGCAGCAGTATTGGAGCAATTTTACAGCGGCTTAATTTTCGCTCCCATCAATTAGCATAGCCTCTATTTTTACAGCAACATATAACCCAGCCATTTAAACATAAGATTAAGTGCATTTTAAACTTTAGGTTACAGAAAATAATTGCAGTAAGGTACAGAAATCTACCTCGGATTAGCAGGCTTTTGTACTTACCGTAAAATACTTTTCTCAGAGTTCATTAAATGTTATAGTTCAGAAAAAAAATTCAGGTTTTTTTAGTTCATTAAGGAACACAGGATTCATGCATTTCAAAAGACAATTGGGATGTCCAAAAAAAAAATTCAACTGAGGGCCAACAGTAACAATACACCAACAGGCCAACATATCAATGCAGGACTATGGAGCTGCCTGAAAGACCTTATGACCTTAAAATTCACTTGGTAAAACAGAGACTGTCTGTACAGAAGCCTTGCAAATCTGGGAACTAGTTGCCCAATGCCGAAATGCCCAAAAGGCACTCACAAAAGCTAGCAGAGTGACTTAACAGAGAAGGGTGGAACCTGACCCCAAGCTTGAATCCTGTTCTGTCTGAACTAGTGAAGAGATCTGGCATGTTTAAATCCTAATCCAAACTCACCTGAATGAGCCTGACAGGAAGTAGTCATCTGTACTGAGCCAATCATCTGCAGCCAGGGCATTCATCCACCCCACAGTCACATGTATACTCACTTATGATTGACCCAGCACATAGACCGCTTCCTGGCAAGATCAGTCAGGTGGGTTCAGACTACGATCCAAACACGCCTAAGCTCATCACGATTCTGAACCACCAAGCAATGTGAGCGAGAAGCTGGTTCCATGTTACAGGGGCTATCAGGATTGACAAAAGTCACTAATTAGGAAGGAAGGAGGTTCTAGGCCTCAGCACCACCTTATCCTTGTGCAACACTAGACAGGGTCCTTTACAGGAAAAGGCTGCCAGCTCAGACACACAACTCAAAAGACATAACAAGCAAAGAAACCTTGTGGGTGAGTAAAAAAAAAAAAAAAAAAAAAAGGTCTTTGAAAAACAAAGAATCAGATTCAAATCCCAAAAGCTTGGCAAGAAATACAATGTACAAAAGTCTTGACCAATGAATGGTGGCCTACCTGTCTTTGAAATAAGATCAGGAGGACTGAGATTTGCCACTTAAAATGGTACTTGGAGCCAAATGCGTATACAGGCCAGGTTGCAAAAAAGTCAAGTTAGTCTTACCGGTAACTTGTTTTCCATGAGTCTTTCAGGACAGCACCTTGAGAGCGTGGCTCCACCCACTTGACAGGAAACACACCTCCACCAAACTTCTTAAAAGGGAGGTTCCCTCCACTTATCAGTAGTAGTAGAGAAACCTCCGGCCCAAACTGGAACACATAAACAGAGTATGGTTAGTCACAGTATAATATTCCTAAAAACATTAAGGGCGGGTTGCCGCTGTCCTGAAAGACTCATGGAAAACAAGTTACCGGTAAGACTAACTTGACTTTTCCCTTATCGTCTTTCAGGACAGCACCTTGAGAGGATAATAGAGACTTACCCACTTCTAGGGAGGGACCACAGCTTGCAAGACCTTTCTGCCAAAAGCCTGATCGCTTGCTGACAGAAGATCCAGTCTATAATGACGGACAAACGTAAGGTAACTTGACCACGTAGCCGCCTTGCAGATCTGATCTGGGGTGGCACCAGCTATTTCTGCCCATGTAGTGGCCTGAGCTCTAGTAGAGTGTGCTTTAATGCCCAGCGGGGGAGATAGTCCTGCTTGGGAATAGGCTTCCAGAATAGCGGTTCTTAGCCATCTAGCAATTGACCCCTTAGATGCTTGGTGGCCCTTCCTTTTTCCTGAGAAAAGTATGAACAAGGAGTCTGAGGATCGAAAATCCTTTGTCACTTCGAGGTAATGTAGCAATGTTCTTTTCACATCCAACATATGAAATTGTCGCTCCCTTTCCCCTGATGGATTGGAGCAGAAGGTTGGAATGACGATTTCCTGCGCCCTATTAAGGCTTGACGCCACCTTTGGTAGAAAGGCTGGATCAGTCTTTAGTACAATCCGGTCCGTGAAGACGGATAGGAAGGGTTTCTTCATTGACAGGGCGTGCAGTTCGCCAATCCTTCTGGCTGTTGTAATTGCCACTAAGAATACGGTCTTGAGAGTAAGGTACTTCTGGACCTAGAGAGTGCCCTGAAAAATCTGACAACCAAAGGTTCTGAGGATATCGGCCTTTCCAGAAAGACTCCTAATGCGGCTGTTTGTACTTTGAGTGTACTGCTTGATAAGCCCTTTTCTGCCCCAACCTGAAGAAATTCCAACACTGATACTAGGTTCTTTACCACTCTATTAGACGAGTGACACCAGGAGTTGTAAACCTTCCAGTATTTTTCATAGATTTTTCTGGTAACCAGCTTTCTACTAGTAAGTAAGGTAGTCACCAGTGGTCGGGACAGACCTTTCCGTATCAATAACTGCCTCTCAGATACCACGCTGTGAGGTTTAGAGAGGACACCCCCTGATGGCACACTGGCCCCTGCAGAAGTAGGTCCTGTCGAAGCGGTAGTCGCCAAGGTGGTTTGACCGCCATTCGAAGAAGGGAGGTAAACCAAGCCCTTTTTGGCCAGAATGGGGTGAATGGGGTGATTAAGATTACTTCTGATTTCTCCTTCTGAATCCTCCTTATCACTAATGGTATTAGCTGAAAAGGAGGGAAGGCGTACGCCAGTTGGAACTTCCAAGGCTGAATTAACGCATCTGTTCCCTGGGAACTGTCGTTTCTGTAAATGGAGAAATAGGCGTATTTTCTTTTGACGCAAATAGATCTATTTGTGGTAGGCCCCAGGCTTGGGTGATCAACCTGAAGATCTCCGGATTTAGGGTACATTCTGCTTCCTGAATCCGTTTTCTGCTTAGAAAATCTGCTACTATGTTTGAAGTGCCCTTGAGGTGGACCGCTGATAAGGACAGCAAATGATTTTCTGCCCAGTTTAGGATGCCCAAGGCGAGAAGCTGAAGTAATCTGCTTCTTGTGCCTCCTTGCCTGTTTAAGTAAGCAATGGTAGTGGCATTGTCCGAGAACACTTGAACATGGGCACCTTGAAGGTCTGCGGAGAAGGCATCTAAAGCTAAAGCTACAGCCCTTAGCTCTCTCCAATTGGAGGATTTTCCTGCTTCTGACTGGGACCAAACTCCCTGAACATAGTTCTGACCCAAGTGTGCCCCCCATCCCCATAGGCTGGCATCTGTCGTTACCACTCTTTCTACTGGGAATGACCAAGACAGGCCTGCTGACAGATTGGTCTGACTTCTCCACCACCATAGTGACCGTTTCACTCTGGAGGGGATCTTTACTTTTGTTTCCAGAGATTCTGTCCTGCGATCCCACACCTTCAGAAGGAAGCTCTGGAGGGGCCTGAAGTGCAGTCTTGCCCACTGCACTGCTGGCATAGATGAGGTAAGGGTTCCTAGGGCTGACATTACCTGTCTGATGGACAGCTCTAGATTTGTCTGTAAGGAGGCAACGACCCCTTTTATCTTTAGTTTTTTGTCCTCTGGGAGAAAAATTCTTTGCTCTACTGAGCTTATCCGATACCCCAGAAATTGTGCCTCTTGGGTTGGGCTGAAATTTGATTTTTCCAAATTTATGATCCAACCCAAAGCCTCTAGATGGCTGCGAGCTCTTCCGAGATCCTCCAGTAATTTTTCCCTGGAGGGGGCAAAGAAGAGTAGGTCGTCTAGGTATGGAACTACCGCTATACCCTGAAGGCGGAGCGGAGCAAGAGCCTCTGCCATGACTTTTGTAAAAAATTCTCGGGGCCGAGGAGAGGCCGAAGGGGAGGGCCCTGAACTGAAGGTGCACGACCTCCCTTCCCATGTTTACTGCCAATCTCAAAAATCTTTGGGATTGGGAAGCTATGGGGATATGCAGATAGGCGTCTCTCAAATCGATAGACGCCATAAAGCAACCCTTTGTTAACAGGTTTTTTACCGTAAAGATTGAGTCCATGCAAAACCTTTCGTATAGGACTGATCTGTTTAAAGGCTTTAGATTGAGAATGAGCCTGAAGCTTCCGGATGGTTTTCTTATCATAAATACATGGGAATAAAACCCCTGGTAAAGCTCCCCCTCTGGTACTGGGATTACAACCCCCTGCTTCCTCAGATCCTTTAAAAGGCTCTTCATGGCTAGGGACTTGACAATATCTCCTGGTAAGTCTGTCAGAAGGTACCTCTCTGGGGGAGAGTCCGAGAATTCTATCTTGTAGCCTAGAGACAGCATAGCGAGAATGTACTGATTTTCCGTTATGCTGGCCCAAAAAGGGAGGAAGCGTTGAAGTCTCCCCCCTACCTGCAACTGGCTGTCACTGGGTTTTGCTGGTTGTCGCAGGAGGATTGAAAAGGACATTGCTTTTGCCCTTTCCCCTCTGCCCTGACCAGACCTTTTTCCTCTCTTGAGGCTTACTCTGTTGTTGAGCCCTTGGGGGACGAAAAAACTTTTTACCCGGCTGACCCTTCTTTTTGACCGGGAAAGATTTTTTCTTGTCTGCGGTCCTATCGAGTACTGTATCTAACTCAGGACCAAACAAAAAATCCCCCTGAAAAGGGATTTCACACAGTTTGTTTTTGGACGCTGTGTCCCCGGGCCAGGTCTTTAACCATAAGGCCCTTCTTACTGAATTAGTAAGGGCCGCAGATCTAGCTGTCATCCTGATAGACTCTGCAGACGCATCTGAGACATAGGCTACCGCAGCAGACAGGGTAGAGAAGGAATCTAAGATTTCCTGCTTAGGGGAATCAGCTACAATATGAGCTTTAAGCTGGTTCAGCCAGTACTCCATGTTTCTGGAGACGCAGGTGGTTGCCATTGCTGGCTTAAGGTTGCCTAAGATGGATTGCCAGGCCCTCTAACTGCTGGTCCATCTTTTTATCCATGGGTTCCTTAAGAATCCCCATGTCCTCAAACGCCAGGTCCGAAGACCTTGAGACCTGAGAAAAGGCTGCATCAATTTTTGGAGTCTTATTCCAAAGAGCTGCTGGATCCTCATCAAACGGAAACCTTCTTTTATGAGCTTTAGCAAAGAAAGGTTTCTTTTCTGGATCAGCCCATTCCCTCATGATTGAGTCAGAAATCACAGAATGAACAGGAAAAGTACGTATTTTGGGCTCACAGAGACCCGCATACATCCTGTCATGTAAGGATAGCTCTTTGCGCTCCTCCTCCAAGCCCAAAGTTGCATGTACAGCTTTAAGGAGGTCATCCACTTGGTCCAAAGACAATTTATATTTAGAAGATATATTTTCTAATTCGTCTTCCTCCTCTTCCGATTCCTGGGAATGTGAGGGAGGGGGACCGTCCTGGTTCAGAGGACTCTCTTCTGCCTCCACTACAGGAACTAAAGGTGAGTCTTGTGAGGATTGTGAGGTAGAGGCTTGGCTCACAGATGGTTTCATGAGTGAAGATTTAAAGGATTGAATCGTAGCATCCAACTCCTTTACCGAAGCAATTATGTCGCTGCAGGCAGCAGAAGCTTCTTCTTTCACCAAGGAGTCAACACATGATTGACATAAAGCTTTTCTCCATCCTTCAGAAAGTTTTGCATGAAGGACATTTCTTTTTGTTTCCGGGTTCAGAGCCTTTGGCCTGATAAGGAAAGGAAACAAAAGGGGAAAAACAAAAAACCAACCATGTGAGATAACCTGAACAACCCATCAAGGTGCTCACCAAAGGTGCACAGTGAGAGATCCTTATACACTCACGTGCCCAAACAGGCCCCCGCCACCAGGGGGGGAAAAAAGCCACTCACTCCCCCCAAGAGAGAGAGAGAGAGAGAGCTGGAGAGAGACCTCCAAGTAACTAAGGGTGGAACACAAGTCTACCCCTTACCTGGGTCTTGCTGGTGCCAGTGCCTGTCCCACTCGCTGCGGATCCCCCTTCCATGCTTGAGGGCAGTAGCGTGATGCTTGGTGGCAGAACGCCGGTTCTGGACTCCACTAGTGCCGCTGCACCGGACCAGAACCAACTAATAGGGCACCAGACCCGTTCCTCCCTCCTCCCTCAGCGCTTCCGGGTGGAACTGCGCCCGCTCGTAAGAACCCCGCCCCTTCCGGTTACCTCATTTCCGGGGGAAGCAGCTGGAGTAAGGAAGTCACCAGCTGACCTTCCCAAGATGGCGCCGGCGTCGGTTTGGACGGAAAAAAGTAAGGAACGTCCGCGCGAGTACCTAGCCAGGGGGGCAGCGTCCTGGAGCAGTCCTGGCTCACTGAGCACTTGATGAGGGAGAAGGAGCCCATGCACAAGGCACTCTCTAACCCGTGAATGGGAGGAACAGACTCTCTGAGGTAGGTAGAAAAAAGGTGGAGTAGGGAGATAGAAAGAAAAAAACCTCTCCAGGAGACCTGGAGAGCTCCTAACCCCCACATGTGTTCCCGCCGGAGGAAACACAAAAACTGATGATAAGTGGAGGGAACCTCCCTTTTAAGAAGTTTGGTGGAGGTGTGTTTCCTGTCAAGTGGGTGGAGCCACGCTCTCAAGGTGCTGTCCTGAAAGACGATAAGGGAAAGATTAGGTTTCTTCCTACTGAGAATTTTCTGGGGTGAAAGTCTTTCACCATGCAAAATGCACCTTCTATGTGTAGACTTTACAAGAAGTAGAATTCCTAGCTTTTAAACAGCCATGCCGTTAACGCTGAACTAATGTTCTACTGTGACCAACAGCAAGCAGGCAGGATCTTATTGCAGAAGAGGCATGCTTCTGCAATGTAGTTGTTGGGTGGCTCTGTATACATCGCTGGCACAGTCCCTTTATGCTAGGATAATGGCCTCCTGTACATGTACATGAAGTGAAATCCTGTACCGGCCAATGAAGACCTACACCCTGGAGATGCCCACATGGGAAGGGAACCTTTAGTTCCACTTTAAACCCAGTGTCTTGAAAACAGGAGATCCAGTCAGTCAATCTAAAAAAGCCAACATACTAGCCAGTTCAGATCCTGCAGAACAGACGAGGAAGGGGTTTCACAAAAAGGAAAGGTGCAGATCAGCCTGTACTGATCTCAAAAAGTTACCAGAGCTTTCACTGCGTCCGCCAGATCTTTGTATCTGGAAGCAAAACCGTCTAGTTTGTTTTTGAACTCTGGGACCAGGAGATCCACATCCAAGGCCCCTTCCTGTGGCACAAGTCCTGAAACATGAAGTGTGTAGAGACCTTTCACCCAGGACCAGCTGCTGCTGACTGAGGTAGTCTGCCTGCCAATTTCTTACACTTGTAATGTAAATAACTGAAAAGGCTGGAATGTGAAGTTCTACCCAGACTGGAATCCTTTGCTACCTCTCTTGCTGTAGCTAGACCTTTGGTAATTTCCTCATGTTTGGTGTACACCACTGCTGCGACATTGTCCAAATAGATCTTTATCAGATGGCACATCTAGCTTTGCAGGGGGAATCAAGTTTCTCAGAGCTCTAAAATACTTTAATGCTGCCATCCATTGTTCGGATCTTCCAACAGTTGGGGAGAAAGGATTTCCCCATCGCCAGAGCTGGATTCCTGAGCCACCAGTCCAGAGAAAACCTGGTCTTCAATATCAGTTAGTCTAGAGACTGACCCAATTTGTCCCAGGATGACAAAATGTTATGTTATAGGGGTCTGGAGTGGGACAGAGAAAACAGAACTGCCTCAAAGATGACCACTATAAGCCCTGACATCTAAAAGTTCAGGATCCAATAGACCCTTTATAAAGTCTGTACTGTCCACATCACATTGTGGGTCAGTATTTGTGCCGACTGTTCCCTCAATGGGAGATCATTCAAGCATCCCACAATGGAAATGTATTGGGAGCATAGTAAGGGTGCACTGGAGAAGACAGACCAAATGGTATGGCTACAAACAAAAAAGTGTTGTGCGCCTACTGCCAAATGGAGGTAGGGATAATGCACTGAAAATTGGGGACATGCAAGTACATATCCTTTATATCCACAGAGGCTAGAAAGTCTTCCTGATGAAGGGAGGCCATGACAGACCTGGTGGTTTCCATTCAAAAATTGGAAGACTGTAAATTGAGACAAATTAAAGCCTTTGAATCCAAAAGAATGAATGAATAGGACATAGTAAAAACTTTAAGGCCCCATGTACACTGCTCCTGCTAAACAGACGTTCAGAGGCAGTTGGCCACTTTTTTCAATGTCATCTTATGTGTACATGTACACAGGTTCATTTTCTGCCGTTTTTAGGCAATTGTGTTTATAGGCATTGTTTTGAAGGCAAAAAACCTGTGTTTCGTTTATAAAAAAAAAAAAAAAAAAACACAACAACATTTCCAAATGCTTCTAGACACAAACGTGGCTAAACCTGGCATGTACACAGGACTACTGACGTTTTTAGACACTGGTTTCTAGGTGTCAATCGAAGAGGTTGAACATCGTCCCGTTTTCATGAAGCCTAAAACTTTATCCATTGGAACAATGGCAATAACTACTTGGCTGAAAATGCCTGAAAGAGTGGCATGGAGCTCTGCTAGCAGCGTTCTTTTTGTCTCCTAAATTAACACTATTTTAGTTGACTACAATGGCATTTTAATCAAAACATTATGATTACAACTAAATCGAATTTTGAGGTCAAACATAACACTGCATTACCACATAATAATAAGTAGGGGTCATCTACTGAGCTGCTGAAAGGAAAAAAAAAAAGAAGAAGCTTTTCTAAAAATTTCTTCTTAATAGTTATTGTTGGGAATATATTCAAGTAATATGTGCAATGGTCTTACAGCAAATAGGATTTACAGTTTTTTTTACTTTTTCTGTATTTAAGGATTCATTTCCATGGACGTTTTTACAGCCACTTTTCTGAGCGTTTTTTGCAGCTTAACCACCTAAGGATCGCCGCATGTACATTTACGTAGGCAGAATGGCACCGACAGGCACATCAACGTATATATACGTTGGTGCCTTGGGGGGGTTCGGGGGTCCGATCGGACCCCCCCCCGTACATGTGGCACAGGAAGGAGGAAGCGATGTGATCTCTCCCTCGGCGATTTTTTCAACCACCGCTGAGGAGAGATCACAACACAGTAAGTCCTGCACTGACACTACACTGCACTAACACTACACATAGTCACATTTAACCCCCCCGATCGCCCCCCCTCCCCCCTGTTACTGAATGCAGTAATCATACATGTATGATTACTGTATTTAGTGTCAGTGAGACAGTCAGTGTTAGGTCCTGGGTAGCCCCCGTACCCCCCCCTAATAAAGTTTTAACCCCTTGATCACCGCACTAGTTAACCCTTTCACTCCCTATTGCCAGCATCACTAAGCGATCATTTTTCTGATAGCTGTATTAGTGTCGCTGTTCCCGCTAGGTAGCTGATTTTTTTTTTTTTTGCGATTTTTTTTTTTACTAAAGACATGTGGCTAAATAAATTTTGGCCTAAATGTTTGACTAAAATTTAGTTTATTGATTTTTCTTATAACAAAAAGTAAAAAATATTGATTTTTTTTCAAAAATGTCGCTCTATTTTTGTATATAGCGCAAAAAATAAAAAAATTGCAGAGGCGATCAAATACCACCAAAAGAAAGCTCTATTTGTGGGAAGAAAAGGACGCAAATTTTGTTTGGGAGCCACATAGCACGACCGCGCAATTGTCTGTTAAAGCGACGCAGTGCCGAATCGCAAAAACCCCTTGGGTCATTTGGCAGCATATTGGTCCGGGTCTTAAGTGGTTAAAAACAGCTCTACATGTTAGTCTATGGCCTCATGCCCACCATGACGTTTTTTGAGCTGTAGATGGCTAAGCCGTTTTTAAGCTGCAAAAAAAACCAGGACCAGTGCGTTCTGAAGCTCCAGCAATAGAGCTGTAAAAACGCCAGACATTAAAAAATGCTCAAAAATGCTGCCGCTGTGTTTTTGAGCTTCAGCTCAAAAAAAAAAAAAAAAAAAAACTTTTTTTTTTTTTTAAATAAACATGGACAAGCGTTTTTAAGCTGTAAAAGGGGCTAAAAAAAGTGGCTGTAAAAACGTCCATGGAAATGAAGCCCTAAAGTTGCACTTCTGTTTGTAAAAAAGCAATATTTGTTTGTTTATGAAAGTTGTTTTAATTATAAAAGACGTTATATCTCACATAGGATAAGTCTGTTTCTGTAGTGCACATTCAAACCATAATAACATGTTATTGCATTTCTACTCCAAGCATATACAATGAGTTGTGCAATTCTAGAGAAATGCTTAAATAATGCATTACAATTTAACTAAACTCATTAGATTTTAGTTGACAAAAACAACTAAAACAATTTAGATGACTAAAATGCCATGTTAGTTTTAGTCATGTAGCTGCCTAAAGAGGCCAGCTCAACAGTATGTTGACAAAGTCTTGATCGAAGAAAAGAGAAAAAAAAAAATTAAGAGGGGGAGTAGATTGGCAAAAGTTATCAATTTATTTATTTTTCAGAAAAGACATCCATTCTCCTAAGACACTAGCAAAGAAATGGATGCATGCTGGGAGTAGAAGCTATATCTGGCTGGTCAATGCCTTTTTGTTTCCCAGTGTCCAATTCCTCGTTTAGGAAGCAATATAACAAGGGAGAGGAGAGGATGGCTTCACAGTGACTGATCGATGTGGTAGCCTCCGATTAGCTACCACAGTGATCAGGTGACCTCAAATTGGGAGTTCCAAGTCCTGATCATTAGAACGGGCTCGGGCTCTCTGCGAGACCCCCAGTCTTGGTGCTAGAAGCACGCTGTGCGGTGCGCTTCCAGCACAAAGAGGTACGCAAATATACGGCCCCATGGCAAAAAGCCCAGTGCAGTGGGACTGCATTTGAAAGTCTTCAATACAGTTTACAGTCATTTAGAGGACCATAAAGCTCTATTAACTAGATCTCAGTGCCAAAATTCAACATGAAATATGAAATGCCTGACTTTGGACCAAACTAATGCAAATGTCAACTCTAAAACATTAAAGCGCAAATTCAAACATTAGATACAACGATGTCTTACCTGTTGCCATTTCTGCTGTAGGAAGGTGTCCTTAACATACAAATATTTGCTCATTTGGTCCAATACACCCTGATAGTAAACCAAGGCAGAATCATAGTTGCCCAGAAGAGCATATTCACGTGCCAGTTTCACATTCTCGCTTATCATAAGGAGACTCATTTTGATTACTGGAAAACAAATGTATATATTTTATTGTAACTTTTCTCCAAGTCATAAAAAAAAATAATAATTATAATATCTATCCATCTATACACACACACACAGATTCCACCAGGTTATTAGAGTACTGACTACATATTAAGTTACTTTTGAAGTAGGCTCCACTTTAACTTTTGAAGTTGGTTGCACCCTCACACCTGGAGTACCATCAAGATACTTCTGCCCCCCTAGTGAATTCAGATTCTGTGCGTTGAAGCCTCACTGACAGACGCTACTTGGGCACCCACCCAGTGTGTCTGCCCAATACAGAATCTGACTTTGGCCGTTAAATAGAAAAAACATTTAACATAAGCAGTTGTCAACGTACCCAAAACTTAAAGTTTTTAGCAGCTGAAAACATACTACCCGAGCATCTCAGGTAATTTTGCAGGATGGGCGATTTAAGCATTTGTAGATAAGTTTTTGTGCGTTTGAGCCCTGAGTATTTGTTTAAAAATATTTTTTAGCCAATAGAAAGCTAGTTACTAGGGGAAAAAAAGAAATAGACGCAATAAGCTTTTGTGAATTTTTCACAAACATCTGTGAAGTTTTTAGGCACTTCCATTGAAATTCTACTGGGACCGAAAATTTTTAACTATGCTTAAACCTCAGAATAGGTACTACTTAAACCCTCAGAATAGGTACTACTTACCCATGATATCCCCATACCCAGGAATATATATATATATATATATATATATATATATATATATATATATATATATATATATATATATATATATATATATAAACATTTAATTTGGGTATAGTGTTGCTGGTGTCATTCAAAGTGTGACAGCACAAAAACACAGTCTGAACTGGGAAAGGGGGGGGGGGGTGTGAAACGATCTGGTCTTGAAGTGGTAAACAGACTTTAGCTTTGCTTTAAACATTATAACCAAAACTGTAACAATCCTCCAAAAAACACCTCCGTTCTTTCTCTGTAACATGGTAACCTTTATAATGAAATCTATTCAAACAACAAAAATAAATAGAACGGAACAGTTGTACACATAAAAATGGCCTGCTTATGACCTAAAGTAGCAGTATAATTATTCAAGCAATCACACAATTCTAGGTATATAGAATATATGAAAGTAGCATGACAAGTAAAAGCAGTGCACACAAATAATGTCTTTGTTTGCATGACAGCACATGTGTAACTCCTTGATGCACCTCTCCCATAAAACATGCACAAACAGGATCAGGAAGGTATCCATACAGGATGCTTAGAATGATGCTGACCCACCTATGTAAAAGTAAACACAAGAAAAATATACAAGTGTCAACAATTACATCACACTTTACAGATACAGCATGTCTGTACTCATAAAGCCAAACGCAATCATAAGGATTCTTCTGCTAAAAGGATTACTTCACCTTCATATCAGCCTCCTGAAATACTCATTTACTACATTACAGAATGCTTCTTTTACAGAACAAAATACAAGCATTTTCTTTATTTTTTAAAGTTGTATTTATTGCTTTTGACATAACAAATACATACAAGGTCCGACGGGCCACGCACAAAAAGAAACTATGTACATTTCTTCAGCATTGGCTCTTACCCCCTCCTTCTGGACCTCACTCAGTGATTGGAACAATACAATTAGAAGGCCACCAGCTCTCAGTAACGATCAATATTTCATATAGACATGTCAAGCAGTTACAAACATAACTACTCCTGCTGCAGGTGCATTCTATTAGGTGCCACTCAATCCGCCACCGTAATTTCACCGTTCATCCAACTGCCCCACACCTTATCAAATTTCTGAGGTATGCCCCTACTAATGTATGTAGCTTTGTAAAGAGGTGCAGCACTATTAACTACGCCTTTCCACGTTGATACAGATGGAGGATTAGGCTTTTTCCATGATAGCACTATCATTTTCCTGGCGTAATAGATTAGAATCATCAGCATAGTACGAGTCACTCTCTTTGGGGCTAGATTATCTACCAGTCCCAAAAGGCACACCTCTATTGTGATAATAGAAAATAAATACTACCCTTGTTCAAAATAATATGGTGAAAAGCCGCGACTAAAAAATGTTATACAACATGAAACAGAATATAAAGGGAAAAAAGTCGCGCTAAATGTGCCATTTAGTATAATACACTGAAAACCTGCGCCGAGGCGCGCAAAAAAATTAAGTGACAAATAATGAAAAACACTGTGGACAACGACAGAAAAAAATAGGAGGCTTAGTGCACAATTATGGATAAACCATAATCCACAGTCCAAAACTGAAGGAAATTGTTCTCAATTAATATTCTCCCAGGGTGTAAATGATCACCAAAACGTCCCAAGAAAGAGCGATGATAGAAGCACCTCCATGATCTCTTAATTACAGGAGATCATATACAGCGTGCAATGATGTTAATCCATGAGGTGCATCTCCAGCCTGAAACAATCACAGTGATGGATGGCCTCAAACAATGTTCCGATAAGGAATATGCAGGAAGGAAGAGGGAACTCACATAGCATAAAATCCTTGAGTTTTAATGAATAATAAAAAGATGTACACTTACATTTAATTCTGTGAACATGGAGCATCTAATAAAAATAAGCCGGCCGGCCCTCTGAACATGCAACCCGTATCTTCCTGATCACTTGACGCAGCGACGTCAGAACGTTGCCTCCCAAAGTATCGTCTCGATTGGGACGTGGCCACGGGATACAGGCGGCGTTCTGAATCACTGCATTTAAACACAGATGGTATGGTGCAGCCTTCGTGGGCTGTATGTAAATGGCGGTTACTTCAGCTATGCATTCTGTAACCCCCTTCCAGAATAAAACTTGGATGGCCAAGAAATTCCAAAAGACATGCATGAAATCGGCAGTGAGGGAACAGCACCACCAGCAACCAGGTGAGTGGGTAGGGAATATCTTAGCCAGCCTAGCTGGAGTAATATATATGCAAAAAAAAAAAAAAGCCCTTTGAAAAAGTGTTTTAACCACAAAACTAGTTAGGGCGTACCGAGTGGCACACTGTCATCACCCTTGGACTACTCAATACTACATGGGTTTACCTGCATGCTGACCGGCCGGATGCTGCAGGTTTAAGGCCTTTCTTTTACTGCAAAATGTGAGTATTTCTTCATTATTTTGTACAATAAATTTTAAGTGATTTTACACTATTGAGGCATTCTTGTCTCCTTTTACATTCATGTGACCATTGTTATTGGAGCCACTGTCGGATGACCCAAGCTGAATTGTTTCACTCTCTCACCGAGCCCAGCTGTTTGCTGAGCCTGTATGCTGTTTTGGTCTCCTCTCAGCCAGGGACCATTTACATTTGGTAAGCA
Source organism: Rana kukunoris (assembly GCA_029574335.1). Lineage (NCBI taxonomy): Eukaryota > Metazoa > Chordata > Amphibia > Anura > Ranidae > Rana > Rana kukunoris. The sequence continues at coordinate 363,188,744 of CM056052.1, forward strand.
GACTTGCATATGTGTGTGGTGGAGGTCTTCAGCTGCATGTCACATCAGTGTTAACCAATATCCTGCTGACTCATATTGGGATTCGGCTTCACCAGGGTGGATGTTACGTTTTATTTCCTCTGGACTTTTGTTGTTTATAATTTATTATTCACAATTGGTTGTGTATGGAACCTTGCTAGCCCTCTCACTTTGGACTACAAAGGCCTTTTTGTGTTTTATGGACACTCAATAATGTTTGTTTTTTGGATTGTTTTTTCAACCTTGCATATATCACATTAGTTCATCGGTGTGGTCCACATATTATTTAATGCATTTTATGTGAGTGTTGGGCAAATTAAACTTCCTTTTCAGGGTGTCAAACTGTAGGAGTTTCCCACCACCCACTATGTCTTTCATAGTCTTAATACTAAATTTAGTGCAGATGATCGGATCAGTGAACTCACTGAAGTGTGCCAACTTGGAATTCTTCCAAAGTGATTGGCGAGGAGAAATCTCAGAGGCACTACCCATCCTGGTCACTGCTACCCATGCCCTACAGGCTGCACACATGGATATTGCGAGCCTAAACGGAGCCCTGATACCCCGATGCGGGAGATGCGTCAGCGCCTCATGAGAGCCAACAACAGCCGCCTCTAATGTATTGGTAGTATTATCCTCCGGTAGAGTGAACCACCTATGAACGAATACCAGCTGACCTTTCAAGAAATACCAGTGGAAGTCTGGGACTGCCAGTCTCCCTTGTTTCCATAGCAGTTGTAACACCCGGAGTTTAATTCGGGGGTGTCGCCCCTGCCATAGGAAATTTGTTATGAGTTGATAGAATATATAAAAAGGTAAAAAAAAAAAAAAGGTAAAAAATTTAATTTTCACTAAATTCACCCTACCTATGAGTGTCAAAGACAGGTTTTGCCATGCCTGTAAACTGGATTTTAGTTTAATCAAAAGTGGATCGACATTTAAAGCAATAAAATCTGATACAGAGTTGGAAATGCGTAACCCCAGATATTTGAGCACCTCTACCCTCTGTAAAGGACAATCCGTGGGAATCTCACAACTGAGGGATGGCGTCCTGGGTGGGAGAATCTGGGATTTACCCCAATTGACTTTCAGACCCAAAAAAACGTGCAAAGGAATTTAGGATATCTAAAATACAAGCATTTTTAAAGTATTCCTAAAAGTAAAACTTTTTTTTCTGATTTATGACAGAGTGGCGAGGGATCAGAACATCTGCCAGGTTTTTATTGTGGTCTGGCACGCCGAGTGATACAGTGAGCGGCTTTGGCCACTCGCTGTATCACAAGAGCGCACCCGCAAGGACTCAACACAATGCAAGGGAGCTTGCATGAATGTGTGGAGGTCTTGCGGGGAGGACCAGAGACAGGGGATGCCAGAAGATGTGGATCAGGGCCACTCTGTGCAAAACGAGCTGCACAGTGAAGGCAAGTATATTTTTTTAAAATAACAAACAATTTCTTTACAAACCCTTTAACAACCACTTTCACCCTTGTTAGTTATTTTCTAAGCCCATGTGAAAGAGGCCTACTACAGAGAGCTTGCCTATAGGAGTCAATTGTAGCCACATTAATGAATGTGTAAGAAAACCGTTTAATATCGTACTCGCCGCATTCCTCGTGACCCGAGGTCGCAATGACGGGCACAAGACGCGCCGGGCACCCGCGATTGCCCGCAATCACGGCAGAAACATAGATCTGTGTGTGTAAACACCAAGATCCATGTCCTGTCAGCGGTGAGGAGACTGATGTGTGTTCCCAGTACAGAGGAACACACATCGATCTCCTCCCCTTGCGAGTCCCCCTCCCCTTAACAGTTGCAACATACTTTAGGGAACATATTTAACCCATTCAGCGCCCCCTAGTGTTAACCCATTCCCTGTCAGTCACATTTGCACAGTAATCAGTGCAGTTTTATAGCAATAATCGCTGTGTAAATGTGAATGGCCCCAAAAATGTGTCAAAAGTGTCCGCTGCAATGTCACAATAAAAAAAACGCAGATCGCCGCCATTACTAGTAAAATTTAAAAAAAAAAAATCTATAATTCTATTTCCTATTTTGTAGACGCTAGAACTTTTGTGCAAACCGATCAAATACGCTTATTGCGATTTTTTTTACCAAAAATATGTAGAAGAATACATATTGGTCTAAACTGAGGGAAAAAAACGTTTTTTTTTTTTTAATTATAATATTTATTAAATCAAAAAGTAAAAAAAATTGTGTTTTTTTCAAAATTGTCGCTTTCTTTTGTTTATAGAGCAAAAAATAAAAACCGCAGAGGTGATCAAATACCACCAAAAGAAAGCTCTATTTGTGAGAAAAAAAAAAAAGGACGCCAGTTTTGATTGGGAGCCTTGTAGCACGACCGCGCAGTTGTCATTCAAAATGCGACAGCGCTGAAAACTAAAAATTGGTCTGGGCAGGAAGGGGGTGAAAATGCCCTGTATCGAAGTGGTTAAAAGGTGGCGCTTCTGTCCTAGCATCCGAGCACAAACACAAGTTGGCTTGTGTGCTGTAATAAAATGGCAATACCCAATAAAAATAAATATTTATAGGGAAAAGATGTACATAACATATGTTTATGGGATTATTGAGATGCAAGCCTAGTTTGTGTTTACAAGACAGTCTCTTGCCTCTCAAAGAACAAAAGCTTATGATTGTTGTCTTCAATAACACGCCAAAGCCAAAATAGATGCATGGTAATGAACTTTATCTTTGTATACACTTTTTTCATTCAATCAGCACTGTACAGAGGGTTATGCAGTCTCACAGCAGTCAGAAAACTCCTAAAAAAAAACAGTTCTTGGCTGAATACTAATAGAAGTCACAAGACTGCTCTAACTGCAGAGGAGAAGGTATTTAGCCGTTCATATTTACCGAAATAATTGCATTTCCTTGTTCTATGTACTGTGGGAGACCAGATATCGTGAATACAGGGTCCTGGGTTTAGTAACACTTTCAGTCTAGGTTCACACTAATGCGAGTTTGAAATGATGTGAGGTCAGCTGAACTCGCACAATTTCAAACTGTCAATGTAGCCCAACTTCGGGGACGATTTGACAGGAACCTGCACAGATTTCTATTCAAATCACTCCTGAAGACGCCAAAAGTAGTACAGGAACTACTTTCTCGAATCAGTGCGGCGCCGATTCGGACAGTGCCATTGCCAGCAAAAGCCGGCGATTTGGCACAATGTGAACATGGGCTAAGAGAGGCCATTCTAATCTCAGGCTCCCCTGTCAGGTATGCGACAGTACAAGTCAGCCATGCCAGAGCCTGAAAGAGAAACCTCTCTACTGGAGGACTTACGCCAACATCTTGCAGCGCTAAAGAAAATTCAGGAAGGTTACACTCAGCTAGAGGGGTGTATTCAGTCACTGTCTGCACCCGCTACTTCACCTGGACCAGTTACACCACAAGCATCAATCACAGCCATCATGACCCTCAAAGCCAGTCAGTTACCCCCAGAGCCAAAATACACCTAAGATTTTCAGGCTGCCAAGGAAACCCCAGTCTCTCTAGAACCCTTTTCAGCTGCCCGTGAAGAAACCAAGGTGGGGTTCAACACTTCCCTTCTACAAGGTGAACGGTCATAAGCTCATTGCTTGCTGGAACAAAATAGCGATACAGTGTCTATGTTTACCATGTTTTGAGGCCATGACATAGCGTTATTATGACCCTCAATGGTCAACCACCGCTGAGGCTGCTCTTCACATGCTTCAGCAGAGCTTCTGGACAGTGGAGGACTATGTTACTGACTTTAGGTGCTGGAGTTCTGATACCTGAACTTGGAACAATGCAATTTTAGCTGGAATGTTGTTAAAGAAGAAGTCCAGCCTAAGCTCGTTTGGCTGGGCTTCTCCTACGGGTCACAGGAGTGCAATTCGTTTTGCACTCCTGTGACCCGTCTTTAGCAGAGAGAGATCTGAAGTCCACTCTCTGCTAAAGCCTCGTACACACGGTCTAACTTCAAACAAACTTTTCCATGGATTTTTGTCTGAAGGGAGTTGGCCGGACACACCCATAACATACACACGGCAGGACTTTTCTGCAAACTTTCCCCAAACTTTCCCAACATCATGTGGTTTTTCTGCTCTTTACCGCCAACCTTTGGTTAACTTCTGCTATTGTTGGTTGGTTTCAACATTGCTTCTAGGCATGCGTATTTCTACTTTGGACAAAAGTCAGATGGATTTCTTTACACACAAACCTTGCTCTTTTTGAAGTTTGTTGTCAAAAAGTCCGACCGTGTGTATGGGGCTTAACATCACGTGGACCGATACCGGTCTCAACGAGTCGCCAAGAGTCTGAGACGGCCGCTTCCCGTTCCACCATAGCTCAGCACTCCAGTAAGCACCGAGTGATTGACAGTCAGCAGCTCTCTGCTCAGGAAGCTCTGAGAGCTGAGCCATCGGTGGTATTTGATCACTTGGTTCTCAGTGCAGAGGCGGGGAGAGAGATGCAGCATCCACCTAGGAAAGTATGAATCTAGAAGAAAATAACCCTTATTGAATAGACTTGCTCGAGTAGGAGTCCCAAACCCCATGAAAGAACTGATCTGTGAGGCCATACAAAAATTACAGGAGACAGAACGTAGAGCCGAGAGGTCTACCATTCAGTCACATCCTATGTGGATGCTACCAAAAGCTCCAGTTCCTCTGAGGCCTGGTCATACAACCACAACATTTATAAAAGGCACCTGAACCTATGTGCAAATGGGTATGTTCTGTCCCTCATTAACTCCTGAAGAACACCAATACTGTCAACAAAATAACCTCTGCTTATACTGTTGGGGTGGTGGCCATTATGTATGAAACTGTCGTGCCAGGGTCTGCAAGTGTACATCTCACCTGTTGGCCAGTCATCCGTGCCAACTTGGCCTTTGTGGCGCAGTATCAGATACCACGTAAACCAAAGACACAAAGCAGTTTCTCATTGCTGTGCAATATTCTGCAGTGGTTCGTCCAGCAAGGTCACGAGAGCAGGTGAGTGTGCTTATGCTGCCAAAAACAGGATCGCTAGTGTGACATGGCCCCAAGGTCTGTACACATGATAAAACATAGCAGAAAATGCTACATACATAAGCACCTGGGTACCAGATACTGTTACATTTTGAGAAGATACCGTAATGACCATGATGTGAGAACTTACAGACCAAGATGCAACAATTCAAGGTCCAGTCAAAGCATTTTCCACAACACAGAATTCGCTCACATACAGTTCTGTACTTTCAGTCCTAAAATATCATGTTTTTCAAAAGAGATAAGGCGTGTGTTTAGGCCAACCAATCACATTTTGTTTCTTTTTTAAATCACATTGAATTCAAGAACTCAGCCTGGGATCTGGCTAATAGTTATGGACAACAGACGCCAGCCTAACAGTAATGGGACATTGAATCTGAGCCACTGAAGCTCAACTTTTGCAAAAAAGGAAAACAGCTATAGGTTTAATCTAGATGTATGAATCACAATGGAAATTGCTTAAAGCATTAACTAAAAAAAAAAAACCTTTAAAAAAATAAAACAGATTGTTCCTGTAAATCATTATATACATCATAGTCCTGTATAATTTGGACCACTGCAACACCTAAAAAACCTGGCTGATCCCGAAAGGTCTTCCCCCTTCCCTATGCAAATAGACCATGATAATCATGGCTGCTGAGCCCCGACATTGTGGTCCCTTTGGGCACCTCCGTCAGCTGCAGCCCTGCTATTCTGTGTCTGTCTTCTCTGTGATCCCCACCCCCAATCCGTTCTCAGAGTGTCACCTAGTGATAGTGCGGCCCCATCCCCCTCTTGCTGCAGGAATAACATACACAGTGGTATACCATCTGTTCTTTGTACTATTAGAGTGGCCCGCTGTCTATTAAAAAAAAATACCTCCTTCACTGTATTTCACGTCGGCTTCTGGCGTTCACGTGACCGGCTGCCTCTCCTCTCTCCTCCTCGTGTTCCGCCGATGTCAGCGGGAAATCTCGGCCCCAACCCAAGCTTCTGCAAGATGGGCAGAAAGGAGGAACAGCTTTTTACATGGAGCACCGGGAGCCACCGTGAAATAAGTTTTTTTTTAATGGAACACAGACAGGGGGCACCGCATTAACATACAAAACAGATAGTATAAATGACCAAAAGTGGGTTAACAACCACTTTAAGGTTTCATGCACGCTGGATGTTATAAAAACTTTATAAAAACGCTAGTAACTTTGCAGTGAGTTTTTCATTATTTTTTCTTCAATGGGACCAAAAAAAAAAACGTTAAAAACCACTGGTGAGCATACATTTTGTGCATTTTTTTTAGCATCAGTGTGTTTTTACAGCTGAAAAACTCCTCTCAGAACCCACTATTTTTTTTTTGGTGGGGGGGCTGTTCCTTAAGAGTGCATGCACCGGTGACATCACCCGCTGCCGCTGGCTAGAATATCTCCTAAATGGTGTACATTTGGAAGATATTCATTTGACCTACGAGTAAGCTTTATTATAATATTTATTTTACCTGTAGATAAAAATAAAAGCAGAGAGTTCACTACCATTTTATTCACTTTCTCTCCTGTAGACAAAAGGAAGAGGGGATCTCTCCAAAAGAGAGAAAATCCTCCCTTAAAAGAATTCCAGCTTACATCTAACTAACCTTAAAGTGGGTCTCATGACATTTGAGCTTGGCACATATATCTGCCGTGTTTTACTATCTCTCCTCAAAGCCTTAAGTCCCATGGCTTTCTCCTTCTGTTAGCAGTTTTCCGACAACTAGGATAAAACCAGCCTGAATTTTCTGTCAGTGAGGGTACTATAAATAGATTAACAGAGATGGTCTTTTCACAGCACAGCTTTGCAAGTCTCTGCCTATGTTGAGAGGAGCGTGTGTGTGCCTTTCTTGCAATCAGCTGTCTCACAGTGGTAAGCTCAATGTGTGGCTACGAAATAGCTTTCGAACAAGGAGATCAGATTGAAACCCAAATCTCCTTTCTTCTCCAGAAACCCGAATAGATTAATAAAGAAAAAAAAAAATCATCCCTATTTTGGCACATCAGATCTTTCGATCGATGTGCCTAGGATAAAATCAACCCTCAAAACATGTGTATAGTATGGAGATTGCCTACTGGTAGAAAATCGATTGGCAGCAGGGCTGTCTTAATGAGAGGGCACACCTGGACACTGCCCAGGGGCCCCAGCTGCATGGGGGGCCCCTGCACTTTCCCCAAAGCAGCTGGTCCTTGAGCCCACGCTGCCCCGAAATTGAGGGCCCCATGATGGCACTGAGAGTGATAGATACACAGGGGAGGCAGACAGAGGGTCTGCCCCTACCTACCTAATGTATGTTTACCTGCACTGTCATCATTGTAGGGGCTCCAGAGCATTTCTTTGCCCAGGGGCCCATGCTATTAAGACGGCCCTGCTTGGATGTACGGGCCACATTTGTAAGACTGGAAGGGGCTCTATGGCTACTTCTTCCACTTCTGGTGTGTGTAGGGATGTGTAATAGGTGTTTATGTAATAACCCTTTCAAGAAAAAAAAAAGAAGAAAAAGTAGGGGGATGAATGGTCCCTGAAAGTAAGAAATAGAGGGGAAAATTAAAGACTAGAATAAGATTTTACGTAGGCCACAATGAGTGGAACAGGTGGATGACAGGTCTGTGTCTTGCTGTATATGCAGAGTATACAAAGGAATCCCCCCCCCCCTCCTCAAAAATTGGAAGGACCAAGATTTTTTTAAACAAAGGCAAGATGAACTCCGAATTGCCGATGAGTTTGGCTACGTGCCCAGCTAAAAACAGGACTAACATTTATTTACAGACACACACTGGACATCATACAATGACTGGCATGCACTGACCTACACTAACAGAGGACGTCCAGATGTACATAAACTGACCACTCCATGCTTTAGATAGATGTACACACACACACACACACACACACAACCAAATTAGGAGAGAGTAGATGGCACACACAGATTATAGGATGAGGCCTTCTACAAACATACACCCAACATTAGAAAAAGGATGACTAGCAACCAGTAGGGTAACTTAGTGTAGGTCCTGCCCTAGAAGAGTCTACCTTGCCGTGGTGGGCAGGCTTGGAATCTCTTGGTCAAATATGTGTCCGTGATTGGGCGAGAGGATCACTAGATCTTCACTTCTGGCCAATTGATTTTACCAAAGGACTCTTGGTTTAATCAGAGAATTTATAGTTGGAAAAGGAAAAAATGTGTATAGATCCATAATTATACTTTCATAAAACACACAATAAAAATGTGGTATATTTACATTTGAATTGCTTCTTTTATTTAATCCTTTCATGACCGGGGTCATTACCCCTTCGATCATTGGCAGACATATAGCGCTCCACTACAGTGACTTTTGCCGCCCTCGACAAGATACAATATTTTAAATGCAATACTTTTTGCTGGTCTTAGGCCCCATGCACAAGAGACATTGTTAAAACGCGCAGAGGCAGTTGGACACTTTTTTCAACCGCCCCTGAACACATTCAATGTTATCCTATGTGTCCATGCACAAATGTCAAATTTTTTGGCGTTTTTTTTTAGGCAGTTGCACTTAACCTCGTTTTTCAAGAAGAAAAAAGAAATGGGTTCAGACGCAACAGTTTTCAACGTTTCAGACGTAAAAACGGCATTTTACCGCGTTTTTTTGTTTTTGTTTATAAGAGTTTTTTAAGGTGACCTTTCTTTACATTAGAAATCTCAAAAATGATGAAAAACACACATTATATATATATATATATATATTAGGGCTGCGCATCTTCACCGGTCTCACGATTCGATGCGATTACGATTATCAAGTCCACGATTCGATTCGATTCCGCGATGCATCACGATGCATCACGATTGCAGCGCAAGTGCGCATACATGCAGACATGCTGCAGGAGACGGTCAGAGGCTGCAGACATGCTACAGGAGATGGTCAGAGGCTGCAGACATGCTACAGGAGACGGTCAGAGGCTGCGGACATGCTACAGGAGACGGTCAGAGGCTGCGGACATGCTACAGGAGACGGTCAGAGGCTGCAGACATGCTACAGGAGACGGTCAGAGGCTGCAGACATGCTACAGGAGACGGTCAGAGGCTGCAGACATGCTACAGGAGACGGTCAGAGGCTGCAGACATGCTACAGGAGACGGTCAGAGGCTGCAGACATGCTACAGGAGACGGTCAGAGGCTGCAGACATGCTACAGGAGACGGTCAGAGGCTGCAGACATGCTACAGGAGACGGTCAGAGGCTGCAGACATGCTACAGGAGACGGTCAGAGGCTGCAGACATGCTACAGGAGACGGTCAGAGGCTGCAGACATGCTACAGGAGACGGTCAGAGGCTGCGGACATGCTACAGGAGACGGTCAGAGGCTGCGGACATGCTACAGGAGACGGTCAGAGGCTGCGGACATGCTACAAGAGACGGTCAGAGGCTGCGGACATGCTACAAGAGACGGTCAGAGACTGCGGACATGCTACAAGAGACGGTCAGAGACTGCTGCAGACATGCTACAAGAGACGGTCAGAGACTGCGGACATGCTACAAGAGACGGTCAGAGACTGCGGACATGCGAGACAGAGACTGCTGCTACAAGAGACGGTCAGAGACTGCGGACATGCTACAAGAGACGGTCAGAGACTGCGGACATGCTACAAGAGACGGTCAGAGACTGCGGACATGCTACAAGAGACGGTCAGAGACTGCGGACATGCTACAAGAGACGGTCAGAGACTGCGGACATGCTACAAGAGACGGTCAGAGACTGCGGACATGCTACAAGAGACGGTCAGAGACTGCGGACATGCTACAAGAGACGGTCAGAGACTGCGGACATGCTACAAGAGACGGTCAGAGACTGCGGACATGCTACAAGAGACGGTCAGAGACTGCGGACATGCTACAAGAGACGGTCAGAGACTGCGGACATGCTACAAGAGACGGTCAGAGACTGCGGACATGCTACAAGAGACGGTCAGAGACTGCGGACATGCTACAAGAGACGGTCAGAGACTGCGGACATGCTACAAGAGACGGTCAGAGACTGCGGACATGCTACAAGAGACGGTCAGAGACTGCGGACATGCTACAAGAGACGGTCAGAGACTGCGGACATGCTACAAGAGACGGTCAGAGACTGCGGACATGCTACAAGAGACGGTCAGAGACTGCGGACATGCTACAAGAGACGGTCAGAGACTGCGGACATGCTACAAGAGACGGTCAGAGACTGCGGACATGCTACAAGAGACGGTCAGAGACTGCGGACATGCTACAAGAGACGGTCAGAGACTGCAGACATGCTACAAGAGACGGTCAGAGACTGCAGACATGCTACAAGAGACGGTCAGAGACTGCAGACATAATACAGGAGACAGTCAAGAGACTGCAGACATAGTACAGGGCAGTCAAGAGACTACAGACATAGTACAGGAGACAGTCAGCAGGTAAATATGATATTTTTTATTTTTAAGGAAAAAATAATACCCTTTAGTCTTTTGGCAACAACTTAGTAAACAGGTCAACATCAGTGCAAAAAAAAAGGGGGAAGACATTCCAATCAGCAAGAAATAATATACTGCTTGAAGATCAGTGCATTCCAGAGGGGAGAGGTGATAGGGAAATCTTTGGAAGAAATTAGACAGAAAAAGAGTGTGCACTGTGCAGCTCCCAATGTGAGTCAGCGCCCAATGGGTTAAGACCAGAATGAAGTCAATCCATTAGCGACAGTAATAAAGAAAAACTGTTTATTTGATAGAACCCATGAAGGGACTGGACCAGTACATGTTTATATGTAATAGGAATGAGCAAATAGATTAGCATGTCACTTTTCCCAGTTGGTGCTCTGTGTACAGCAATTCAATAGCACTGGTGAAACATTCACATAAATCAAAGCAAGGCAAACTTATCTCACCTCCGGAGCACATCTACCACCCCCCCCCTCTTCTCCTCACAGCTTGTTTACTTTTCTGAAGCCGACGCTGTGCCTTATCCCACGTGTGATAAGAGCTGCTGTGATCTGTCTCACAGCTCCGTGCAGTGATCTGCGCCTGCCCATTGAGGAGATGACCAGTGTCACTCCACAGTCCACACAGCTACCAATCCTGAGGAGGGGTAGAGCGTGGGTGAGTGCAGAGGCTGCAGGGGGAATGGCGCCAGACGCAGCCAGACGATTTCTACAGTGTCATGACCGGAAAAGACACTGCTGTGAGGGGGAGGGGCCAAAATGACGTCATTAATAATCGATTATGCTGCATCCCCGCATCGATGCAGAATCGGGAAAGGAATAATCTCGATGCATCGATCCGGCGATCATTTTCAACACCCCTAATATATATATATATATATATATATATATATATATATATATATATACACATATATACACATACATACATACACACACACACACACACACACACACACACACACACATTGCTTGCATTGTGGACAAGCCACAACTTGTGGCAGGTAACATGGCAGGAGGACAATCCATAACTTGTGGCCAGGTGACGTTGTGTTCTGGGAAACACACGGCTCCCAGAACATAGCAAGGACCAGTGAGCATGGCGCAGCACGACTCGTGCATGCGCCGTAGGGAACCGGGCAGTGAAGCAGCAATGCTTCACTTCCTGGTTCCCTCACCGAGGATGGCGGTAGAGGCAGCAGAGTGATGAGCGATTGCTCGTCCTCTGCTGCCGACGTCGCTGGACTCCAGGACAGGTAAGTGTCCTAATATTAAAAGTCAGCAGCTGCAGTATTTGTAGCTGCTAGCTTTTAATATATTTTTTTTCGGCGGAGATCCGCTTTAATCAATTTAGTTTGTATCAACACTAAATAGAGTTTTTATTTTAAAGTCCCACAGACAGACAATTGTGAACATCTTTTCATCGCTCTAATACAACTCACGTAGCCCATTGCAGGCCGTGTTGGACAGTCTGAATGATAAGGTAATGATTTTCATATCATTCACACAGCACCTAAATAGCACTTTCACTTTACACAACCATACCTTTGAGCATATTTTTTTTCCATCTTTGCTATTTTAATCACACAATATTTAATTAAATACATTAGTTACATTTTACTTATTTAATTTTCAACACAGTTTTTAAAATTTATTCATTTTTCACCACTTTCACCTTATGCACACACACACACACATTTTCACTAATATGGCACAAACACACACACTCAAAAATAAAAAACAAAATATGACTGTTTTTCACTCATTTATCGATCACCTCATTCACCATAATCCTTGAATTAATAATCATCATTTATTTATACAGACAGTAATTGTTAGCGGGCTATATACGTGCACACACACATTGGTTCCAAGATAATGAAACTCGCCGATACCGATTTTTTTTTCTATCTCATGTGACAGTGGCACAGTGTCAGTAGTTTTGTTTTATTTTTTTTACAATTTTAATTGTTTTTTAAACAATGCTTTCTTTTTTTCAAGGGGGTGGGGGGTGGACAGTGTCAGTGTGTTTCATTTATTTTTTACAATTAAAAAAATATATATCAGGCCTATTGGGAGGCTATAGTGAGATAACAGACCCCTGACATCTCCCCTTTGAGACAGAAAAGGGGTCTAAAGGACACAAATTCCTCAGTCCCTTTCTTAGCAGCCTCAGCTGTGCTGAAAATTAATGGGGAGAAGACAGCGTCTCCTCTTCATTCATAAACTGAAACATTGTAAACACAGTTTACTCAGGTAAATGCTCGGTAACGATACTAGCATCAGTATCGGGACAACCCTAATATTTATGAATTAACTTCATAAAATGTTGTTGATTTAATAATTGATATATATAATAAACCATTGTCGTTTGGCCTTGTGTGTGGATATATTAGTTCTACTAACAAAAACAAACAACGTTAACTAAATACTGTATACTGAAATATTAGGGCATGAATGGTCTGTTTTTAGCATCCCTTGAGGGCTCTAATAACAATAAAATACATTTTAAACTTTGGAATCTAGAAAGCTGTGGGAGCCCCATCGCCCCTCCCCTCATCCGGTCCCCAGTCCAATAAAAGGGTGACTTCTTGCAAGTGGTGTAGAGGCGGGGGTTTATCCGTGGAGGGCAGAAGAACTGCATGTGGACATCTTGGGATCATATCGAGGCTTGGTGTGCTTTTAGAGAAACAGCGATTCCTTTGGCCATAGAACGCAGCTCTCTCATCAAAAAGTGGTAGATATATACTGCTCTGTTGTAATATAATATAATATAATATATTGACTAGAGGTCAACCGATATGGGTTTTTCTATGGCCGATATTTAGAAATCGGGGCGGCCAATGGGCGATATACAATGCCGATTTTTGCGGCCGATATTTTAATTTTTTTTTCCCCATTTCGTAAAATTTAACAGTTAAATAATGAAGAAGGGATACAGAAAATTGCATAAATTAACCATATATTTGGAGAGGGATGGGTGGTGGTGCGTTGCAGAGAGGGATGGGTGGTGGTGCGTTGCAGAGAGGGATGGGTGGTGGTAGGCATGGGTGGTGCTGCGTTGTGGTAACAAAGATAATTGATTTGCAGTGGATTGTGAAAACGAATGAGGATGAGAGTTACATTGTGAAGAGGATCGCCACAATGCAACTCCGATATACACCAGTCATCCTCATCTATTTTCTCAATGCCAGCCTCAGCCAGGTTTCCCTTTTAAAAGGAGTTTAAATAAATTCTGCAGGGGGGCACAGTAGCACACAATTTGGGCAACTTACCCTCCATACATGCTGGCATCACAATCTATCTGCATGCACCCAATAGGCTAGGTGCATGCTGATGAGCTGACCAGCCAATCATTGTTTAGAACTTAGTGTAATGCCAACAGGCTCCGCCTCAGCAGGGAAGGAAGACAGAGCTATTGCTGGCCACGATCTCCTGCGGGGGGGGGGGGGAGTTACATTGGTCAGATGGCAGTTGTAAGCCAATGATTGTTTCTCCCTAATACAGCACACAGAGGGAAGGGGCAGGGCACGGCGGGCGGCGCGATGCCAGTGAAATCTCTTCTCCCTTCTGTGGTGGCTGTGCGGATGGAGGAATCGGATACATGAATGCGGGAGCGGGGTCAGTACAGTACTGCAGGGCAGGCGGCAATGCGGGCCGGACATTGTAGCCGCAAATCGGCCGATTTTTTCACAATAATCGGCCGATGACTATTTCACAAAACAGCCAAATATCAGGCGATATATCGGCCGGGCGATATATCGGCCGACCTCTAATATTGACTATAAAGAATGATGATACATTTACAAATAAAATAATCTATGAATCTTTCCCATAGAAAATATTTCCCTGAAGAAGACCATTAATTAAAAGGTCGAAACTCGTAGGAATATCATGTGACACTCTATACAAGCACAAATAGTTTATATAACATAAGTTTAGGGCTGCAACCAACGATTATTTTCATAATCGATTAGTTGGCCAATTTTTGTTTTGATTAATCGGATAATAGCCTTAAAAAAAAAAAAAAAATTGGGCCAATTTGTTGTTGGGCAGATTACAAAACACAAATTGCCACAAAAACACATTACATGCTTTTCTGCAGCTTCTCCATTGAAGTATATTGGAAAAAAATAAATAAAAAAAAAAACACAGTTTTGCATTAAAAAGTCCTTGCCCTTTAAAAATATGCAGCAGCTGGAAAAAAATCATGGATGTGAACGTGTCCCATAGGAAAACATGTAAATGAACTGTAGTGTGTTTCTGCAAAAAGCACCAAAAAACAGAGGTGTGACCCCGGCCTGAGATATTTAGTAACATAATGGGGGTTACAAAAACAAAAATAAGTACAAAAAGAGCAAATAGTCGCTACTGTAGGGGGTTCATTTTTTTTTACTGTGGGACAGTGAAAGTAATATGTACAGTGGCGATTTGCTTTTTTGCACTAAAAAGGGCTAATTTTCGTTTTTTTAACCCCATTATGTTACTGGCTGATTAATCGATTATGAAAATTGTAGGGCTGTTACTGATCAAAATTTTTGTGTTCGATTAATCACTTTTCTTTTTAATCGATTAATCGACTAATTTTGATTAATTATAGTGCACATACAGATCCAACTACTTTTAGCTGATCTCCTTGCAGGCTGATTCCCAGTGCAGCTACCAACCACTGGAAAAATGGATAGCAGGATACAAAAAACACACAAAGGCAGCGCTCGATGGGAATAGCATTACAACTTTATAGTCTTCAAGTAGGTAACTAAATAAATATTGCACTGGAGATAAAATCGATGTAGCTACATAAACTGTAAAAATGGTGTGAGTAATACCAAACAGTAGCAAAAGCAGTCATAAAAACATGTAGCTGGTATAAAAATGTGTACAACGATACCACTGCTGAATCCAGATGAGGAGAGGTTAACATCAGTCCGTCGGCATGTAGATGTCCCATTAAGGGAACTATCACAACTCCCAGTGGATGGTTGTAGAATCCCAGGGTGATAGAGGGAAGTGTAACATCCCTTGCGTGTGGCAGATAGTAAGGTCCCGCCGGCATGCAGATATGAAGGCACAGCAAAGGAGCCCTTCAGATGGACACGGCAAGCCCCGCCGGTGTCTGTGATGTCACCGACTCTCCGACGGGAACTCCCTGAAGGCCTAAAAGCCGGCAGAGAGGTGAGTACCAATCAAAAGAATTTTAATCGATCAAAAAAATTTTAATCGATCAAAAAAATTAAAGATTAATCGATTAATTAAAAGTTCATTTGCACAGCCCTAGAAAATTGTAATCGATTAGTTGTTTCGGCCCAACATGAGTCATGTGTATTTTTCCACCATCCTTGATGAGCTATGTCGCTTATGTTAGGGCCAGAACTGCTTTTTATGACTCCTGTGTATTTAAGGAATTACCCCTTGATACTATGACACAAATATTTTTATGTAAATTATTCCTTCGCTTTTCAAAGAAATTTTGCTGTAAAAAATAAAAATAAAAAAATAAAAAATAAAACCCTTGAGGGATCTTCCACTTAATACAAAGAATTGGGGTGTGCAGCACCTACAACTCATGTATATGTGTTATCTATTCTACAGTGTATGGTAAGAACCCATGTCCACAGGTGATTTAGGAAGAGAAAATTCTAACAGGACATGCACTTTATAAACTATATATAAAAGTAGGGAGATTTGTTTCATCCCTGTGTATCATCTGAGGCTGTTCACTTCACTGGGTGTATGTGAGGGTTTACATCCACTTTAAAGTTGTAAAGGCTCAAGGTTTTTTACCTTCATGCATTCTTTTCATTAAAGTAAAAAATCTTCTGTGTTCAGCAGCCCCTCTCCCTAATAGTTACCTGAGCCCCATTGTGATCCAGCGACGAACACCAGATCTGAGGTTCTCCCGGGTCTCTCCTTCCTCACTGGGGCTCACAGCAGCAGCAGGGGCCATTGGCTTTGGCTACTTCCAATTACAGCAATAGAGCCAATGAGAAGAGAGTGGGGTGGGACCAAGCTCCATGTGTGAATAGACACAAAGAGCAATGGCTTAGGCGCACACGTACTAGGGTGCCCATATAGCAAGCTATTTGCTAGCTGGCCGACAGTCATATCACATGACCAGCCTGAAAATAGATAAGTATATACAACTTTCTTACACAGGGTAGTTGGCACAAGTGTTAGGATGGGGTTAAAATGTAGCTGGGTGTATAGCTGGAATTCCACCTTAACCACTTCTGGACTGCTCAATGTACATTTACTGCAGCAGGGCGGCAGTACATGTACCTGTACGCGATTTCGTGGTTTAGGCCGCCGCGACCTGACAATCGTCCACAGGAGAGACGGAGCAGCGGTGAGCCGATGTAAACAAAGCACACCAGGGCGCCTTTATTGTGACTACCATTTATTTCTCAAACAAAGCACACCGCTGCTGTCAGGGAGGAAAAAGAGAGAGATCGTGTTCCAGCCAAGCTAAACCATGATCTCTTTTTTCCCGCCCCACAATTAGAAACACCTCCAAGGGAACACATTTAAGCCCTTGATCGCCCCTGTAGTTAACCCATTCCCTGCCTGTGTCATTAGTGCAGTGACTGTAAAAACAATTTAAAAAAAAGTTACTAAATCTATCCCCTATTTCAGCCTTTCTCAACCTTTTTTTTTTTTTTTTTCCCACAGTCAGCTTTTACTGTACCCCAGAGACCAGCTCACAGTGATGGTGCTCAATTTTTCGTCTCTGTTTCAGATTTGCATCATTTGTGGAATATTTTTTATTTTTTTTTTATATATATATAATACATTTATTTGTATGTTTATTTCCTTTTATCCCTGTCCCCTCTACCTCCCCCCTATTATCCCCCCTCCCCCTTCCCCTCCCATCCACCACATCTAATTTTTTAGGCTTATCTTGCATTCTGCCTTAGGGTTTTCTGCGTAGCTCCAAGATTTTTTAAAAGCTCTCCAATTTTCCCATTTTGTGCTGCTCCTATTTTCCTCTAAACCGTCTCTTAGGTCTTCCATCGTGTAAGTTTCCTCCACGGTATCTATCCATTCCCATATCGTGGGGCATTCTGATTCCTGCCACTTCCTTGGTATCAGCCTTTTAGCAGCATTTAGTAGGTGTGGGACCAGTGATTCTCTATATTTCTTGATCCCTTCTCTCCCTCCGTGAAAAAGTATCGTCCATGGCTCTATTTTTATTTTTTCCTTTGTGATCTCTTCTATTATTTTCATGATCTTTTCCCAATAATTTTTAACCTTTGGGCAATCCCACCAAAGGTGGGCCATGGTTCCAGGTGACTCGCAGCCCCTCCAACAGTCTGCGGACTGGTCTTTCCTGAATTTACTCAGTTTTTCTGGTGTACGATACCAGCCTGATAGGCATTTAAAATTCATTTCGGCCGTTCGACTGTCGATAGCCGAGGTATGGGTCAGTTTTAAAATTCTATCTATTGTGGACTTATCACACCGTGATCCTAATTCCTTTTCCCATTTTTTGATGAAGGGGTGTATGTCCAGCTCCTCCCACTGTATTAGAATCTTATAGATCTTGGAGATGATTCCCTTCTTACGGTCCCGAGAGCAAAGTTTTTCTAAGTCTGAGAGTTGATCCCCGGTTCTTAGAGGTTGGGGAAGTTTCTGAATAAAGTGGGTTAGCTGTTGGTACCTCCATTCATCAAGTTTCATAAAGTTTACTTTTTGCTCTATTTGCCTATATGCTAAGATGTGTCCTTTATGTGTTATATCTTTTACTTGTGCATTATCTTTTTTAATCCAGTTTCCCCCCACCTCTACTTTCCCCGGGGGGAAGTAGTCGTTGTCTTTTAGAAAGATGAGGGGGGAATTATAATTTTTGTCTATTTTCTTTTGTGTGTGATCCCAAACCCTCAGTGCGTTCATAGTGATTGCATGTGTTTCTACATTCAGTGCTCTATATTGTGGGGGGTTCCATAATTTTTTTTCTAATTTTACCTTTGCTAAAGTGTTTTTCAAACTAACCCATCTTTTTTCTGTGTTTACTCTGGCCCACTCCACTACTCGCGACAGGATTATTGCCTCATAATATTTTCTGAGATCCGGGATAGCTAGTCCCCCTCTGTTCTTAGTCTGTCTGAGGGTCTGGAAAGATATCCTATGTTTTTTATTTCCCCAAATATAGTTCAAGATTATTTTCTGGAGGGTGCATATCAGTTGGTTTGGGATTTTGATCGGGATCATCTGAAACTTGTATAATATCTTAGGTACCAACACCATTTTACAAAGATTTATTCTACCAAACCACGAGATCGGTCTATTTTTAATTCTAGTTATTTCATTTTTAATTTCTTCTATCAGAGGTATATAATTTGTTTCATAGATTCTTTTTTCCGTGCTTGCCAGCTGAATACCTAGGTATTTAAGCTCTTTTACCCATGGGAATTTGTAATTTGCTCTTATGCCGCGTACACACGGTCGTTTTTTTCGATAAAAAAAAAAACGACGTTTTCTGTGAAGTAAAAAACGACGTTTTTGAAACGTCACTTTTCAAAGACAATTTTGCATACACACCATAGTTTTTTCACAAAAAGCGAGGTTACGTTCACCACTCTTTTCCATTGAAGCTCGCTTCATAACTAGCTTCTGGGCATGCGCGGGTTGAAAAACGTCGTTCTGAACGACGTTTTTGCTACACACGGTGACTTTTTGTGAAACAAAAAACAACGTTTTGAAAAACGACACAAAAAATTCAAGCATGTTGGAATTTTTTTTTGGTCGTTTTTTTTAAGACAAAAAACGACGTTTTGCCCACACACGATCAATTTAAATGACGTTTTAAAAAACGTTGTTGTTTTTCATCGCAAAAAACGACCGTGTGTACGCGGCATTAGGGTTAGCATTTCTTTCTTAGGGGTGCTAACATTTAATATTTCAGTTTTGTTAACGTTTAATTTAAAGTTTGATATTTCTCCATATTGACTACATATATTTAATAATTCTGGAATAGAGGTTTTAGGATTTGACAAATAAAAGAGCACATCGTCAGCAAATGCCGCTAGCTTATGTTCCTCTTTTCCCGCCCTGATTCCGTTTATTTTAGGGCAAGTACGTATTCTAGATAGGAACGGTTCAAGGGACAGCACAAATAGTAAAGGTGAGAGGGGGCACCCCTGTCTCGTTCCGTTTTTCATTGAGAAGTATTGGGAGAGGCCTCCATTAATTTTAATCCTAGCCATTGGATCTTTGTAAAGGGTTCCAATCCACCCCATCATCCTGCTTCCAAATCCCATGGCTTCTAACGTTTGGAGCATGAATCCCCAGTCCACCCTGTCGAACGCTTTCTCAGCGTCTATCGACAGGAGTAGACTGGGGACCCCACCCCTCATCTCCTGGATCAGGAGGAGGGTCCTTACTCCATTGTCCCTCCCCTCACGTCCCTGAATAAATCCTGTCTGATCGGGGTGTATCAGTCCCGCCATTTCACATTTTATTCTCTCTGCCAGTATCTTGGCGAATAATTTCAAATCTGTGTTTAACAGCGAGATAGGCCGATAGTTTGAGCAGATCCTAGGATCCTTGCCTTCCTTCGGGATGACAGTAATTATTGCCTCTACAGCTTCTTTACTCAGGGTGTAATCTATTCCTATGCCATTAAAATATTGGCATAGTCGAGGAATGAGGATATCTTTGCATTTTTTGTAATATAGTGCGGTAAAGCCGTCAGGGCCCGGGCTCTTCCCCAAAGCCAAACCCGAAAGTGCTAGTTGTACTTCCCTTTCTGTGATCGGCCTATCCATTATTGAGGCATCTATTTGCTTTACTGATGGGAGATCCGCCCCCTGCAGGAAATCTGAGGTTTTTACTCTTTTCTCCTCATTTCCCCAGTTTTTCTGTTTAACTGCGTATAAATTTTCGTAGAACACTCGGAACGTTTCAGCTATCTCTTTTGTTTTATGAACCTCCCTTCCTTGTTCATTTTTAATTCTCCCTATATAGTTTCTCTCTTTCTTTTTCTGTACCAACTTTGCCAGATGTTTACCAGTTTTGTTACCTACCATATACCTATCTTTAGCTAATATCTGTATGTCTCTTTTAGTTTCTTGGAATAACAAATCTTTAAGTTGGTTGCGTTTATTGACTAATTCTCGGTATAGGTCTTGTTGCTGCGCTTCTCTTTTATGTTTTTGTTCTAGCTTGTCAATCTCTTTAATTATTTTCTCTTTTTCGAGGCGCTTCTCTTTTTTCTTTCTTGCTCCCTCAGATATCAGCGTACCTCTAATTAAGGCCTTGTGTGCGTCCCATAACGTGGCTTTAGAGATGTCACTTGTGTCGTTTATTTTGAAATATTCTTCTAACTCCTTTTGAATCCTCATTAAACTATTTGTGTCTTTCAATAATTCCTCATTAAGTCTCCATATTTGGGGTGGCTTCGGGTTTCCTGATACCTTGAAAGACACACTTATTGGTGCATGATCTGAAATAGTCATAGGCTCTATTGTCGCGTCCACCACGTCCTCCAATAAGTAGTGATCAACAAGGATGTGGTCAATACGAGAGTAGCACCCATGTACAGGGGAGTAAAAGGTGTAGTCTTGCATTGTCGGGTTTAGCACCCGCCAAGCGTCTACCAGCTGGCTTCTACTCAGGTTATTTTTTAGTTTAAGTAGTTGTTTTTTATTGGTCCCCGCTATCTGAGTTGTCCTATCGACTTTTGGGTCCATGCACAGATTGAAGTCTCCTCCTAGGATAGCCCTTCCTTTTTTAAATTCCCTTATCTTACCGAGGATGTTGATTAAGAAATTTGTCTGTTGATTATTTGGTGCATAGATGTTTACTAGGGTACATTCTGTATCTTCTAGTTTCCCTTTTAGCATGAGGAATCTCCCTTCGGGATCTGTCATTCTGTCAATCAATTGGAATCTCACTCCTCTGGCGAACCCAATAGCTACTCCCCTTGCACGTTTTGAGACAGTGTCCCCATAGTACCATACCGGGAAATCTATTGAATTTAGTTTCACATTTGATTCCAGAGTAAGGTGGGTCTCCTGTAAATAAGCTACGTCAGTTTTAATTCTCTTCAATTCCTTTGAGACTTTATGTCTCTTTATGGGACTATTTAGGCCTTTTACATTATATGAAACGCATTTTATTGTTGGCATTATCTAATTTTGGGGGTCTTCCTCTCTGGATTAAATTTTAACCTCGGCCTGATTTTATATGCCTTCTCGAATCGTCCTTTTGATGTGGTGTATCTCCCTCCCCATCCTCCTCCCCTCCGTCCCCCTCCTCCTCCCCCCCCCTCCCCCCCCTCCCCAAGCAACCCCCCTTCCCTTCCCCTCCCTCCCCCCCATTCCCACCCTTACCCCCCCTCCTCCCTCCCCCCCAGTGGTCAATATAAAGACCTCTGACCCAATATTCCCTTGAGTCAGCACCCCATTAGGTGGGATGGGACCTATTTTCCGATCCCCTTTCTAAACATAGATAGGGGAATGATTCTTCCTCGAACTCCTATAGCCATCTCTATTATTTAGTTTCCCCCTCCCTCTCCTCCTCAGTCACCCCCTGGCAGTTTTCCCAATCTAGGCCCATCCTGGGAGTTCAGGTATCTGCAGATCCAACCGATTGCAAAAGTCCCTTAGATCTTCAGGAAACCTTAACATTGCGGACTTCCCATCTTTTGACCCCACTAGGCATGCTGGGAATCTCCAATTATACTTTATTTTTTCCTTCACTAGTTGTTCCAATAATGGTTTTAAGAGTCTTCTTCTAGCCAAAGTTTCTGCAGCTAGGTCTGCAAAAATCTGGATACCAGCCCCCCCATAAGAGGGGGGGGGCTGGCCTCTCAGCTTCCTCCAAACCGCATCTTTGTCTTCAAACCTGTGGAACCTCACAATAATATCTCGGGGCCTTTCTATTTCTGATCTATTCGATCTTCCTATTCGATGCACTCTCTCTATTTTAATCGGATCTTCAATGGGTTTTTCCAGGATTGAATTGATTATTATCTTCATTTTTTCCTTCAGATCTTCTTCTTTTTCTTCCGGTACTGACTTTATTCTCAGGTTTAGCCTCCTGGATCTATTTTCTTGATCTTCTAACTTATAGAGTATGTTTCTCTGTTGCAGTTGGACCCGGTCTACCTGTTCTCTAAGAGTGTTTAATTCTTGTTTTTGGATTTCTGGTTGTTCTTCCAGGGCCTCCACCCTAGATAACAGGTGGCCAAAGTCTGTCCTTATACTATGTATCTCTTCTTTAATGGCGTTTTCGAGCCGTAGCAGCATCCTTTCCATATCTCCCATGGTTGGTAAATGTTCCTCGGATCTCCTCTCCTCTCCTCTACTATTTTCTGCCTCCTCTACTATTTTCTGCCTCATCTCCATTTGCCCCTTCTCCTCTGGTGTCCTCCAATGGATCCTTTTGCCTTGGGCTTAGAGATTTTTTTCCCATCCATTTTTTTTTCTGTTTTCTCTTGGGGGGGCTTTGGAGATTTGGACATGTACTGTCTGATTGTACTTGTTGCGGTCACGCTCGCCGGGGTATTTGGGGCTCCCCCTTTATTTGATCTGCTTGTCATCCTGGACATAGTATCCTTCGCTTTCCTAATTCTCTTCCCCAGGTTGACTATCTATTAGCCTCCTTTCTACCTCTGAATCACAGTTCCATACCCAGGTATCAAACAAGAAGGAGGGGGGGGACGGGAGGGAAGAGTATTTAAAGTTAACTGAATAGAAAGACTGACAGGCAGCTACCGTGGAGAAGGGGGGTTTTGAGTACCCAAAGGTACACTGTTCCTTTCTCCTCCAGGAGCCCCAGTTGCAGGTTGAATTTCCCTTTGTATCTTTTGATATTTAGGTATTTAGGATTTTTGCTGGTGTAGTTCTTTCCCTTTCCTCTCACCCCTTCCCCTTCCCCTTCAGTCCGCTACCCTAGTTGGTCTGTGGTTATTTTGTCTCTGGCTCCTTCCTCCAGGATCAGGGTATAAGCCCCTCGTGGATACATATGGCGTGATGCATATAGTTATGCTACGGTTACTTCTAGAAAGTCACCCTACCCCCTCCCTTGTAGCCAAAAGTCTTTTTTTAACCCCCCTTTGTATACAAGGGGTAGGGGAGGGTAAATGATACAAGACAAAGACAGCTCCAGAGGCAGCTCCCCATATATCTCTCTCTTGAGCATAAATATATATCGTTCTTCAGGTTAGTGTACTGGGTTTTTTGCATTAATCACCAAATATATTTTTCATACTAGTGGTTCTACAGATCCTTTGCCATGGCAGTGCATCTGAATTAGATATAAAGTCCGACTGAATTCATATGATCAGTATGGGTCTATCTTTTATAGTTCCTTTAAGTACCATACCTTCAGGATCGGGTTTTATACTACCTGCAACGTGAGCCCTGTTCCATATTCTGATCATAGAGATCCGATGGTCTGCTTAGCTGAGGCGGGGGGGGGGGAGGGGGTAGGCAGTAAGTAGTGAACCGGGTCGGTGGGGAGCGGAGGGGTGCGGCTATCCTATCTCCGGGTGCCGCCTAATCCTCTTCCTCTCCGGGCTATCTCCCGATCTGTTGGCTGCGGTTTCCCGGTCCCCATTTGCTGCGTTGGGGCTCTATGGCTTCAAGGGCTTCGAGGATTTCCTGGGCGTGCGGCGTGGAGCGTCACCTCCGTCCCAGCCATCCGCCGCGTCTCCTGGTCCCTCCCACCTTCGGCGCGTCACGTCCTCACGTGCACGCCGAATCCATCCCCGATGGAATCCTTTCTCAACCTTTTAATCCTAGAGAAACCCCATAAATAATTTTCAGGTCTCGAGGAACCCTTATGAAAACCAATTCATCATGGGTCAATAGGAACAGTGCCCCCTATACTGGTGGCCAATGGGAAGAATGCCCCCCTTAAAAGTGGTTCTCAGAATGCCACCCTTAAAGGCAGGCAAAAATATATTTGGTGTCATGCTGCTGGCTTTGCTAAGTGATGCTGAACCTTGAACTCTGTAGGCAACATCAAAAAGGTGGTAAATCAGCCACAGCTCAAGGAACCCCTAGCAACCTCTGGAGGAACCCCAGGGTTCCATGGAACCCTGGTTGAGAATGGCTGCCCTATTTTGTAGACATTAACTTTTGTGCTAGCCAATCAATATACGCTTATTGGGATTTTATTTACCAAAAATCTGTAGCAAAATACATATTGGCCTAAACTGATGAAGATTTTTTTTTTCCCCTTGAATATGCATTATAGCAAAAAATTTAGTTTTTTTCTTTTTTTTCAAAATGGAGTCTTTTTTGTGCATAGCACAAAAAATAAAAGGACGCAGATGTGATCAAATTAGAGGTTGACCGATATGGGTTTTTCTCTGGCCGATGCCGATATTTGGAAATCGGGGCGGCCGATGGCCGATATGTGTTGCCAATTTTTGCGGCCGATATTTTAGGCCGATTTTTTTCTCCTCGACTCGAAAAAACCGAGGGTGGAGAGGTGGGGAGGAGATAATTGTTTAGGGTGGAGAGGTGGGGTGCAGCCTGTAGTGTAGCCCATCAGTGTCCACCACCAGTGCCACATCATCAATGCCCACCAGTGTAGCCCATCAGTGTCCACCACCAGTGCCACCTCATCAATGCCCACCAGTGTCCACCACCTCATCAATGCCCACCAGTGCAGCCCATCAGTGTCCACCACCAGTGCCACCTCATCAATGCCCACCAGTGCAGCCCATCAGTGTCCACCACCAGTGCCACCTCATCAATGCCCACCAGTGCAGCCCATCAGTGTCCACCACCAGTGCCACCTCATCAATGCCCACCAGTGCAGCCCATCAGTGTCCACCACCAGTGCCACCTCATCAATGCCCACCAGTGCAGCCCATCAGTGTCCACCACCAGTGCCACCTCAATGCCCACCAGTGCAGCCCAGTGTCCACCACCAGTGCCACCTCATCAATGCCCACCAGTGCAGCCCAGTGTCCACCACCAGTGCCACCTCATCAATGCCCACCAGTGCCACCTCATCAATGCCCACCAGTGCAGCCCATCAATGCTCACCAGTGCAATCACCTCAGTGCATCGCCAACCAGTGCACCACCTGTGCCAACCACCCCTGTGCCATCCACCCCTGTGCCAACCACCCCTGTCTGCAACAGCCAATCGGCGGCCGCCACTGCCGACATTCTACACTGTAAAAAATAAAAGTCCCCTGATGTGCTGCGCGCCCGGCCTCTGCCTACAAACCCCAGAATGCAGAGCGGGCCGTAACATTCTGGGGTGTAGAATGTCGGCAGCGGCGGCCGCCGATTGGCTCTTACAGGCGTCAGTAGATAGCAGCGAGCGGGCCCCTCATCTCTGTATACACCCACAGAGGAGGAGGGGCCCGCTCGCTGCTCTCTACTGACGCCTGTAACAGCCAATCGGCGGCCGCCGCCGCCGACAACGCTGGGTGTACCAAGATGTCCGCGGCTCCGGAGCTAGGCCGAAGCCGCGGCCTTTCCTGATGCTGTGACCGCGGCGGCAATCCGCCTCCGGAGCCGTGTCAGCACTAGCGCCATGAAAAATATCGGCCTAATTTGGAGAAAAATCGGCCGATGCCGATTTCTCCAAAACGGCCAAATATCGGCCGATATATCGGTCGACCTCTAGATCAAATACCACCAAAAAAAAAGTACATCAATTTTATTTGGGTACAGCATCACAAGACCCTGCAATTGTCTGTTAAAGCGAGGCAGTGCTGTATCACAAAAAATGCTCTGGGGGTAAAACCTTCCGGGCTGAAGTGGTTAAAGAAATTGTAAAGGCAAAAGGTTTTTTTTTTTATATCTTAATGCATTCTATGCATCAAGATAAAAAAATAATAATAATAATTGTTTGCAGCATCCCCCTAATTACTTACCTGAGCCCCCATCTCTCTCCAGCGATGTCCGCAAATGTCTAAGCCAGTGATGGCGAACCTTGGCACCCCAGATGTTTTGGAACTACTTTTCTCATGATGCTTAACCACTTAAGCCCCGGACCAATATGCTGCTAAATGCCCAAAGGTGTTTTTACAATTCGGCACTGCGTCGCTTTAACAGACAATTGCACTGTCGTGCGACGTGGCTCCCAAACAAAATTGGCGTCCTTTTTTCCCCACAAATAGAGCTTTCTTTTGGTGGTATTTGATCACCTCTGCGTTTTTTATTTTTTGCGCTATAAACAAAAATAGAGCGACAATTTTGAAAAAAATGCAATACTTTTTACTTTAATAAATATCCCCCAAAAACATATATAAAAAATGTTTTTTTCTTTAGGCCGATACGTATTCTTCTACCTATTTTTGGTAAAAAATAAATAAATCGCAATAAGCAATTATCGATTGGTTTGCGCAAAATTTATAGCGTTTACAAAATAGGGGATAGTTTTATTGCATTTTTTTTATTTATTTTTTACTACTAATGGCGCCGATCAGTGTTTTTTTTGTGACTGCGACATTATGGCGGACACTTTGGACAATTTTGACACATTTTTGGGACCATTGTCATTTTCACAGCAAAAAATGCATTTAACCACTTGCTTACTGGGCACATACACCCCCCTCCTGCCCAGGTGAAATTTCAGCTTCCGGCACTGCGTCGCTTTAACTGACAACTGCGCGGTCGTGCGACGTGGCTCCCAAACAAAATTGACGTCCTTTTTTCCCCACAAGTAGAGCTTTCTTTTGGTGGTATTTGATCGCCTGTGCGGTTTTTATTTTTTGCGCTATAAACAAAAAAGAGCGACAATTTAAGAAAAATACAATATTTTTTACTTGTTGCTATAAAAAATATCCCAATTAAAAAAAAAAAAAAGTTTTTTCTCAGTTTAGGGTGATGCGTATTCTTCTACATATTTTTGGTTAAAAAAAAAAAAAAAAAAAAAAAAAAAAAAAAAAATCGCAATAAGCGACTGGTTTGCGCAAAAGTTATAGCGCTTACAATAGGGGAGAGAATTATTTTTTCTTTTTTTTTTACTAGAAATGGCGGCGATCTGCGATTTTTATTGGTACTGCGACGTTATGGCGGACACATCGGACACTTTTGACACATTTTTGGCGCCATTCACATTTATACTGCGATCAGTGCTATAAATATGCACTAATTACAGTATAAATGTGACTGGCATTGAAGGGGTTAACACTAGGGGGTGAGGAAGGGGTTAAATGTGTATCCTAGGTGTGTTCTAACTGTGGGGGGAGGGGGGGTGACTGATCTGTGTCCCTATGTAGGAAGGAACACAGATCGGGCTCCTCCTCTCCAGAGACAGGACGCTGTCTCTGTGTAAAACGGCAATGAGAGATGATCTATGAGATCATCTCTCATTCGCCCACAGATCGCATCGCAAACGGCCACTCTGATTGGCCGTTCGCCGCGATCTGTGATTGGCCGTGTCCAAGGGACACGGACAACACAGGGCTTCCCCTAAGCGCGCTCTACAGTGCGCACTGGGAACGCCCAAAGGAGATGCCGTCATTTGACGGCATGTTGGATATTCAGACCCGCGCTGTTGCCATCATTAGACGATAGCGCGGGTCTGAAGTGGTTAAATTGCATTGTTTATTGTGAAAATGACAGTTGCAGTTTGGGAGTTAACCACAAGGGGGCGCTGTAGGGGTTATGTGTTCCCTGTGTGTGTGTTTACAACTGTAGGGGGGTGTGGCTGTAGGTCTGACGTCATCGATCGAGTCTCCCTATAAAAGGGATCACTCGATCGATGCAGCCGCCACAGTGAAGCACGGGGAAGCCGTGTTTACATACGGCTCTCCCCGTTCTTCAGTTCCGGGGAGCGATCGCGAGGGGGCGGCTAGAAACGAATAGCCGCACCTTCGCCCCAAATCGTTCCCCGTGGGTTTCCTACCCCCGACTCGCGCAAAGGCATGCACGTATATATACGTCCATCTGCCTGTACGTGCCATACTGTTGACGTATATGTACAAGCGGCGGGCGTTAACCGGTTAAGCACTCTGCAGTGTACTGGAGCATCATGGGAAATGTAGTTCCAAAACATCTGGGGTGCCAAGGTTTGCCATCACTGGGCCAAGCCATCCAGGACAATCCTACTGATTGGCTAGCTGACTTTGACAGCTGCGGCAGTCAATGGCACCACTGCTGTGTCTCAGCCAATCGGGGGAGAGAGGGGCGGGGCTCCAAGTCTGAATGTACACAGCTCGGGTGCCCTCAAGCTGCTGGCGGTGGAGGCATTTGATAGGAGGGAGGGGCCAGGAGCACCAAAGAGGGACCCAAGAAGAGGAGGATCTGGGCTGCTCTGTGTAAAACCAACTGCACAGATGAGTATAACAACATGTTTGAGGAAAAAAAAAAAACACACAAACACGCACAACTTTACAATCACTTTAACACAGACAATAAAAACAGGTGAGATTTTTGCTGCAGCTTTTGATTGCCCATTGAAAGAAAAACAAAGCAGCTGGAAGGAGGGGGGTCGCACAAATGCGGCAAATATAATGCAGTTTGGCAGTGGCACTGCATGTCAAACATGTCCAGTGAAGTCAATGAGACCATGCCACTACCCAAACGCTTGTCTCATATCTGCAGTGTGTTGGTTCCATAAATAATAAAAAAAAAACATTTAGAAAATGTTGTGTAAACATTTAGAAGCTGCTCCACCACCCCCTGAAAAGTGATCTGTGCTTTTCATGTGAACCCAGCCTTAGCCTCAGCTGTCACCACAAGAGTCCTCTCTTTTCTGTTCTGGGGACAACGAGCAATTGGATCTTCCTTTAATGTTAGTCCAGCTTAGAAAACTCAGCGTGACAGATAGGACACATCTCTCCTACACACATATAGATATAGTCAATGGGGTACCACTGTGAGCACTCCGTAGGATACCCCAATAGTGAGTATATTTCGGCACATTACCTGCACCCTAGCGGCTTCCTCCTCCAGGCTGTGTCCCGTATGTGACGGTGACCCCGGCTAATGTGACGGAAACCAGCGGCAGCTCCAATTACACCAGGTACAGCCCGCTGCTCATCTCCATATCCACCTCCTTCTTTCACATTCAAACCGGTCCGCTACGTCACTTCCGCCATGGTAACCCCGCCCACAACGGGCAGGAGACGCTAATACGGAAGGGCTTATAAAGGGGGCGGTGCTAGGACTGTGGTTGTTGTGGTGTTTGTGTAGAGCGGAAGTCTGGTCGTGTGACTAGTGAGAGCTGACCACCACTGGCGCCGACATTGTAATATGTTAGAGTCGGTGTCAGATTCTGTGATAGGATAGACGTCATCTGGGTTGGGGCCACTGGGTGTGTTAGGAGTCCTGGACTGAGACATACACAAATCGCCATTGCTGGCTTGCAGAAATTGTGCTAGAGCTGATGTTCATTCAGTGTCTTCTGTCAATGATTCTGATCAGGAAAGTCAACATGGAGTTACAATATCTGATCAGCTTTCTAAACAAAGGACCAGTTTACTGTCCTTGAAACTTTAGGGGGCCAGTAGAAAATGGTGTTCAGAGGGAGTAGGGGAAAAAATACATAGCATCCATGTGGTCAGCAGGAGGAATAGTGCCCCATCACTGGTGTCAGTGGGAGGAATAGGTGTGAGTGAGAGGAATAGTGCCCCATCACTGGTGTCAGTGGGAGGAATAGGTGTGAGTGAGAGGAATAGTGCCCCTTCAGTGGGAGGAATAGGTGTGAGTGAGAGGAATAGTGCCCCATCACTGGTGTGAGTGAGAGGAATAGTGCTCTATTGCTGGTGTCAGTGGGAGGAATAGGTGTGAGTGAGAGGAATAGTGCCCCGTCAGTGGGAGGAATAGGTGTGAGTGAGAGGAATAGTGCCCCATCACTGGTGTCCGTGGGAGGAATAGGTGTGAGTGAGAGGAATAGTGCCCCTTCAGTGGGAGGAATAGGTGTGAGTGAGAGGAATAGTGCCCCTTCAGTGGGAGGAATAGGTGTGAGTTAGAGGAATAGTGCCCCTTCAGTGGGAGGAATAGGTGTGAGTGAGAGGAATAGTGCCCCATCACTGGTGTCCGTGGGAGGAATAGGTGTGAGTAAGAGGAATAGTGCCCCATCACTGGTGTCCGTGGGAGGAATAGGTGTGAGTGAGAGGAATAGTGCCCCGTCAGTGGAAAAGATAAGTGTGAGTGAGAGGAATAGTGCCCCATCACTGGTGTCAGTGGGAGGAATAGGTGTGAGTGAGAGGAATAGTGCCCCATCACTGGTGTCCGTGGGAGGAATAGGTGTGAGTGAGAGGAATAGTGCCCCATCACTGGTGTCCGTGGGAGGAATAGGTGTGAGTGAGAGGAATAGTGCCCCGTCAGTGGAAAAGATAAGTGAGAGGAATAGTGCCCCATCACTGGTGTCAGTGGGAGGAATAGGTGTGAGTGAGAGGAATAGTGCCCCATCACTGGTGTCAGTGGGAGGAATAGGTGTGAGTGAGAGGAATAGTGCCCCATCACTGGTGTCAGTGGGAGGAATAGGTGTGAGTGAGAGGAATAGTGCCCCTTCAGTGGGAGGAATAGGTGTGAGTGAGAGGAATAGTGCCCCATCACTGGTGTCCGTGGGAGGAATAGGTGTGAGTGAGAGGAATAGTGCCCCATCACTCGTGTCCGTGGGAGGAATAGGTGTGAGTGAGAGGAATAGTGCCCCTTCAGTGGGAGGAATAGGTGTGAGTGAGAGGAATAGTGCCCCATCACTGGTGTCCGTGGGAGGAAAAGGTGTGAGTAAGAGGAATAGTGCCCCATCACTGGTGTCCGTGGGAGGAATAGGTGTGAGTGAGAGGAATAGTGCCCCGTCAGTGGAAAAGATAAGTGTGAGTGAGAGGAATAGTGCCCCATCACTGGTGTCAGTGGGAGGAATAGGTGTGAGTGAGAGGAATAGTGCCCCATCACTGGTGTCCGTGGGAGGAATAGGTGTGAGTGAGAGGAATAGTGCCCCTTCAGTGGGAGGAATAGGTGTGAGTGAGAGGAATAGTGCCCCGTCAGTGGGAGGAATAGGTGTGAGTAAGAGGAATAGTGCCCCTTCAGTGGGAGGAATAGGTGTGAGTGAGAGGAATAGTGCCCCATCACTGGTGTCCGTGGGAGGAATAGGTGTGAGTGAGAGGAATAGTGCCCCATCACTGGTGTCCGTGGGAGGAATAGGTGTGAGTGAGAGGAATAGTGCCCTCGTCAGTGGAAAAGATAAGTGTGAGTGAGAGGAATAGTGCCCCATCACTGGTGTCAGTGGGAGGAATAGGTGTGAGTGAGAGGAATAGTGCCCCATCACTGGTGTCAGTGGGAGGAATAGGTGTGAGTGAGAGGAATAGTGCCCCATCACTGGTGTCAGTTGGAGGAATAGGTGTGAGTGAGAGGAATAGTGCCCCATCACTGGTGTGAGTGGGAGCAATAGGTGTGAGTGAGAGGAATAGTGCCCCATCACTGGTGTCAGTGGGAGGAATAGGTGTGAGTGAGAGGAATAGTGCCCCATCACTGGTGTGAGTGGGAGCAATAGGTGTGAGTGAGAGGAATAGTGCCCCATCACTGGTGTCAGTGGGAGGAATAGGTGTGAGTGAGAGGAATAGTGCCCCATCACTGGTGTCAGTGGTAGGAATAGGTGTGAGTGAGAGGAATAGTGCCCCATCACTGGTGTGAGTGGGAGCAATAGGTGTGAGTGAGAGGAATAGTGCTCCATTGCTGGTGTCAGTGGGAGGAATAGTTACCCTATTGTTGGTGTCAGTGTAAGGCAGGCCATACACGATTCGAATTTCGAACGAGCCGTCGAGCGATAAACGAACGCGGCTTTTACAAAAGCATGCGAGTGTACCATCAATTACGTACGAAAATCGAGCGAGAAAACACAATGTTTTCATACCATAGAGGAAGTGATGTAATCTTCTGTGACCTTTTAACCACTTGAGGCCCGCGCTACCGTCGGATGACGGCAACAGCGCGGACCTCAATATCCAACATGCCGTCATTTGACGGCATGTCTTTCTGGCGTTCCCAGCGCGCGCTGTACAGCGCGCTGCGGGGAAGCCCTGTGTTGTCCGTGTCCCTTGGACACGGCCAATCACAGATCGCGGCAAACGGCCAATCAGAGCGGCCGTTTGCAATGCGATCTGTGGGCGAATGAGAGATGATCTCTCATAGATCATCTCTCATTGCCGGCTGACACAGAGACAATGTCCTGTCTCTGGAAGGGAGGAGCCCGATCTGTGTTCCTTCCTACATAGGGACACAGATCGGTCACCCCCCCAGTCACCCCCCCCTCCCCCTACAGTTAGAACACACCTAGCATACACATTTAACCCCTTCCTCACCCCCTAGTGTTAACCCCTTCAATGCCAGTCACATTTATACTGTAATTAGTGCATATTTATAGCACTGATCGCAGTATAAATGTGAATGGCGCCAAAAATGTGTCAAAAGTGTCCGATGTGTCCGCCATAACGTCGCAGTAACAATAAAAATCGCAGATCGCCGCCATTTCTAGTAAAAAAAATAAATAATAAAAAATAATAATTCTCTCCCCTATTTTGTAAGCGCTATAACTTTTGCGCAAACCAGTCGCTTATTGCGATTTTTTTTTTTTTTTTTTACCAAAAATATGTAGTAGAATACGTATCGCCCTAAACTGAGAAAAAAAAATGTGTTTTTTTTTTTAATTGGGATATTTATTATAGCAACAAGTAAAAAATATTGTATTTTTCTTCAAAATTGTCGCTCTTTTTTGTTTATAGCGCAAAAAATAAAAATTGCACAGGCGATCAAATACCACCAAAAGAAAGCTCTACTTGTGGGGAAAAAAGGACGTAAATTTTGTTTGGGAGCCACGTCGCACGACCGCGCAATTGTCAGTTAAAGCGACGCAGTGCCGGAAGCTGAAATTTCACCTGGGCAGGAGGGGGGTGTAAGTGCCCAGTAAGCAAGTGGTTAAACATACCCCCTACTGTCAAAAGTCGGGTCGCGCCAACTCGGATCATGCGCAGTTATGTTTCTTGGGAAAAATCGTCCAACTCTACCATTAACGATACGATTTTTGGACGTTTTTCAGAAAAAAAACCAACATGTTGGTTTTTGAAATTTCGCCTGTCGTACGAAAATCGCGTGTCGAACAAGCACACTAATGATACGAAAATCGTCCGATTTCACGCTCGTATGCGATTTTCGATCGAAATTCGAATCGTGTATGGCCTGCTTAAGGAATAGTGCCCCATCATGGGTATTAGCAGAAAGAATAGTTCCCCTATCGTTGGTGTCATTGGAAGCAATAGTACTCCATCCATGCCTGGTTCCTTCGCTTCAAGTACTTAAAGCGAAGGTTCCGCCAATTTTTTTTTTTTTTTAAGCCAGCAGCTTCTAAATACAGCAGCTGCTGACTTTTAACAAATGGACACTAGTGACGGCGTGCGCCCGCGATGTCAGCAGCCAAGGCTGAGCAATCGCTCGGTCCTCGGCAGCTTCCGCGGCCATCCTTGGTGAGGGAATCAGGCAGTGAAGCCTTGCAGCTTCACTGCCTGATTCCCCACTGCGCATAAGCGAGGATCGCGGCGCGCCGTCACTGGTCCCCGCTCTCTCCTGGGAAACAGTGTGGAGGGGTGACGTAACAAGGCTCGATTCCCCGCGGGAGTCAGAACCCGGAAGTGGTGCAAATAACTGTCTCCCCCTGAAAGGTGCCAAATGTGACACCGGCGGGGGTTACAAAAAGCGGAGGTTTTTGTGTGAACCTCCGCTTTACTTTTGCTTTCATAATCTAAGCATGTTGAACTATTATGAATCAGTTCATAAAAACAAATGGACAGTTTCCTTATTTCCTTAGGACTTCCGGCTTGAAATCATTGTATCCACCTCACCCAATAGGACTTTATAATAAAGAGAATGAAATAGGAAGAATGGTACTTGGCCCATGAGACTTCACTCCAGCAACATCATGCTTGACAATATTGACCCTTAAAAAATATAATGCACTTTGATGCTTTTTTATATCTAGTTTTGGAAAGAGGATGAAAGGGATTATGATCTCTATTGTGATCTGTATCACCTTCGGGAAATGCACCAAACTTGACCAGATAATCAATGTGACGAACAGAAAAGTATGAGATATTCAGAATTTTATAGCTGTAAATTTTTTTTTTTAAAACAGGATGGAGGGGAGATGATACTTTCACCCCTTACAGGATGACCCAAATCCAATGCTCTTTTACAAAAATTACATCAATGGCCCAAATTATTTAACGTGCGGAAGGAGAAGATGGCAGTGACATCAAATGCAGAGCAGTCCAGTGTTGGAGGTATAAAGTAGCTCTGCTATAATATGCAGATAGTATGTAGATTAAACCTTCAATACTCTGTCCAGGACCAAAAAAAAGCTTGGCTTTAAAGCTACAGCCAGCATGGCCACCAAAAGTTGCCGGGGCGGCGCTCCGTGTCTGAGTGGACACACAGAGCTGTGACTTTGCTCAGGTGCCCCCATAGCAAGCTGCTTACTGCAGGGGCACTTGACAGGAGGCGAGAGGTCAGGAGCAGTGAAGAGGGACCCGAGAAGAGGAGGATCCAGGCTGCTCTGTGCAAAGCCATTTGCACAGATGTAAGTAGAACATGTTTGTTGTTATGTGCGACAAGGTGTGTAATTGCACACCTTCCTGCACTGACAGAGGAAAAACAGAGGAGATACGCTACAATGCGGGAAACCCTCAATCCATGCACATTTCATACACCTCATTCAAATCGCATCTCCTTGCAATCTGCAATGAGTGTCAGTGCTATCTTAACGGCACCCCAAACAAAAGGTTAAACACAGTGCGTTTGCCTGCACCAGATCATATTCACAAAATGACAACGCAAACCGATTCCAAAATTGAAAATTTCATAATAAATGTGACTTGATTGCACCGCAATCAACACAGTAAGCCTGGTTTCACACTATAGTTTGCACAAAAAAAATCACACAGGAACTGCACCATATTCCTGTGCAATTCACATGCAATTCTGTGTGGAGTGATAAGAGCCCATTTTGAATGGGCTGAATCACATCACATCGCCCCAAAGAAGTGTAGGCACCTTTTTATGAAAACCAACCATGCGATCTGGTTCAAACACTTTGTTTGTGACATTCTTTTGGGAAGTTGTTAACCTTGAATTTTTAACCTTTGGCAGACATGTTGTGGTTTCAACTGCTAAATCAGTAAGCAACACAAGCTCCAGGGCCCAGGCATAGCTCATCTCCCAAGCCCAAGGTAGGAGTGGCACTGCAAGCAAATGGGAATACATGGTGTGCAGTGGGCAAGACTACACACACTGCCGGCTCCCACTGTGCTGCCTGGTGATGGATCTGTCAGCCTTCACCCCAAGCCCGATAGACCGGCATCTATGCCCAATGATCTACACTGCTACAATTTTTTTTAAAGGAACACTTGAATCAGAACTCCTAGGATATTGATCTGGTTAGTTAAGTAGCAGAGGGGGAGGGGTGTATACAGAGGGGGTTGTTAATCAGTTTCAGCTGCTTTTCTGTTAATTGAAATTAACAACAGGTGCACTAGATGGGAAACAACGAGACAACCTCCAAACAGTAATGTTTTTTCAGGTGGAGGTGTCTGACGTTTTTTTTCCCTACTCATCTTTTCTGACTGTTTTTCACTAGTTTTGCATTTGGCTAGGGTCAGTGTCACTACTGGAAGCACGAGGCGATACTTGGACCCTATAAAGGTTGCACAGGCAGTCCAACTCCTCCAGGATGGCATATCAATACGTTTCATTGCCAGAAGGTTTGCCGTGTCTCCCAGCACAGTCTCAATGAGCATGGAGGAGATTCCAGGAGACAGGCAGTTACTCTAGGAGACCTGGACAGAGCCATAGAAGGTCCTTAACCCATCAGCAGGAGCGGTATCTGCTCCTTTGTCAAGGAGGAACAGGATGAGCACTGTCAGAGCCCTACAAAATGATCTCCAGCAGGCCACTGGTGTGAATGTCTCTGAGCAATCAGAAACAGACTTCATGGGGGTGGCCTGAGGGCCGACATCCTCTAGTGTGCTCTATGCTCACTGCTGGACACTGTGGAGCTCGATTGGCATTTTCCATTGAACACCAGAATTGGCAGGTCCGCCACTGGTGCCTAGAGTTGCCACCTCATCCCTTTAAAACCGAACACATATTAATTACACAGGTTCTGTGGCTAATTAAGGTGGTAATTAAACTCACTTGGTGCTTTACCTGCATTAAATTAGCCTCAGAACCTGTGTAATTCATATGTGTTCGGGTTTAAAGGGATGAGGTGGCAACCCTACTGGTGCCCCATGCTTTTCACAGATGAGAGCAGGTTCACCCTGAGCATATGTGACAGACGTGAAAGGGTCTGGAGAAGCCGTGGAGAACTTTATGCTGCCTGTAACATCGTTCAGCATGACCGGTTTGGTGGTGGGTCAGTTATGGTCTGGGGAGGCATATCCAACAGGGGACGCACAGACCTCTACAGGCTACACAATGGCACCCTGACTGCCATTAGGTATGGGGATGAAATCCTTGTGCCCATTGTCAGACCCTACGCTGGTGCAGTGGGTCCTGGGTTCCTCCTGGTGCACGACAATGCCTGGCCTCATGTAGCGAGAGCATGCAACCAGTTCCTGAAGGATGAAGAAATTGATACCATTGAATGGCCCCCACGCTCACCTGACCTAAATCCAAAAGAGCACCCCTGGGATGTTTCAGTCCATCCGGTGCCACCTCAGTCTGTTCAGGAGCTCAGTGATGCTCTGGTCCAGATCTGGGAGGAAATACCCCAGGACACCATCCATCATCTCTAGTCTCATTATGAGCATGCCCCGATTTTGTCAGGGATGCATACAAGGACTTGGGGGCCATACAAACTACTGAGGACCATTTTGAGTTGTTGAAATGAAATTTTAGCAAAATGGACTAGCTTGCTGCATACATTTTTTCACTTTGATTTTCAGGGTGTCTTTGAATTCAGCCCTCTGTAGGTGGATAATTTTCCTTTCAAATGATGTGCCATCCTTTCATTTCTAACACATTACCCAGTCTGTATCAGTATAGATATCCAGCATGAGATTTTTGCCTGTTGAGATCTAATATGTTTTCAAAGTGTACCTTTAATTTTTTTTGAGCAGTGTATTATACTTGCTGCAACGGCATTATTACACAGTGCTGCCTGTCGCTGGTGCCATGTATGTGTATGTTCAGATCTTCTTGCAAGGTTTCCACATCCTGTGGAGAAGTTATTGCCCTGCTTAGTCTTGTGTTGTCCGCAAATAAGAGATTGAGCCGTCCACCCCATCCTCCAGGTTGTTTATGAACAAATTAAACACGATTGGTTCCAGCACAAAACTCTGGGGAACCCCCACTTCCCACCCCTGGTCATTCTGAGTATTCCCCATTTATCACCACCCTCTGAACTCGCCCTTATAGCCAGTTTTCAATCCATGTACTCACCACCCTATGGTCCATGCCAATGGACTGTACTTTGTACAGTAAACGTTTATGGGGAACTGTGTCAAATGCTTTTGCAAAATCCAGATACATCACATCTACCGCTACCCTTCCTTTATCTAGATGGCAGCTCACCTCCTCATAGAAGGCCAATAGATTGGTTTGACAAGAACGATTCTTCATGAATCCATGCCGATTACTGCTAATGATACCGTTTTAATTACTAACATTTTGCATATATCCCCTTATCATCCCCTCCAAGAGCTTGCATACTATTGCTAACTGATCTGTAATTCCCAGGGATGCATTTTTGACCCCTTTTTAAATATTGATGCTACATCGGCTTTTCTCCAATCAGCTGGTACCATTCCAGTCAGTAAAAATTAGGAACAATGGTCTGGCAATTACTTGACCAAGTTCGCTAAGTACCCTTGGGTGAAATCCATCTGGTGCCAGGTGACTTATTAATGTTACGTTTCCCAAGTCTACTTCTAATTCTGTCCTGTTAGCCATGAGGGTGCTTCCTGTGATGTGCCATGAGGACAAACACTGCAGCTTTGGTTACTGAAGCTGCCCAATTCCCTCGTGAAGACTGAAGAGAAGAATACATTCAATACCTTCGCCGTCTCCCCATCCTTTGTAACCAGATGTCCTTCCTCATTCTTTATTAGGCCAAAATGGTCTGTCCTCCCTTTTTTTTTACTGTTTATACTCTTAAATTGTTGGGGATTTTTTTTTGCTCTCCTCCAGTATGTGCCTTTTGTGTTGTATCTTCATGTTATATCGTCTAGCAAGGTTCGTAGTTTAGGGAATTTTTGAAATTCAGGGTCTTTGTGTTCCCCATTTGTGTGATTTATACTGAAGCCAATTGACCTGTGATCACTGTTTCCTAAATTGCCCCGTATTTCCGTATCTGTGATCAGGTCTGTATTGTTGGTAATCAGATCTAGTAAAGCCTTGTTTCTAGTTGGTGCATCTACCATGTGACCCATGAAATTGTCCTGCAAGACATTTAGGAACTGGCGAACCTTAGACAAATAC
Organism: Rana kukunoris; assembly: GCA_029574335.1. Taxonomy (NCBI): domain Eukaryota; kingdom Metazoa; phylum Chordata; class Amphibia; order Anura; family Ranidae; genus Rana; species Rana kukunoris. The sequence continues at coordinate 363,227,601 of CM056052.1, forward strand.
ATGGTTCCCCCCCGCTCAGTCTATGTTTTATTTCCCCTTAGCTTCATCCCTTTGAAGCTCTACCCATAAGGATTCCACCTCCTCCCTATCTCCCTAAGTGATGTCATCTCACATTCACTTACATTATTCTTGATATACAGGCATACCCCTCCCCCTTTTTTACCCTCTCTATCCCTGCAATAAAGGGAATACCCTTGAATGGTTGCCAGCCAAAGAATTCTGGTGTAATGTTTTTTCCTCTGTTGAACTGTACTAAACATATTATACATATACAACTTTCTTTCTAAAACAGTAAAAGTTTTATTGAATTAGTTTTTCTTGAGCTGATTCAGAGGACCGGGACATAATTTAAAATAAACTATCAATTGTTATATAATACAAATTCGGTGTAGTATAGTACAAAATACTACAATATGGTATATATCCATACTGAAAGATGTCCATGTAATGCAGTAAGATTTATTTTTTACTCTGTGCCATAGTATAAAAATATTTTTTTTATGTCCAAAGTATTTTGTACAAATATGTACTAAGCTAAAATCCACCCAAAAGTGAGAATTCAGTACTGAGTGAATGCCAGTAGACTGAAACAGCTTCTAGCTATTGATACCATTCTTGGTCTATTAGAGCAAGTTTCCCATAAATGAAGCTAGAAGTAGAATGCCTTCTACCTTTATCAAAGTGCAAGTTCACCTTTAGCAACATTTTATAAAAAGCCCCCTATGCAGTTCCAGATACCCTTTATATTATATACCAGTGCTTCCTTTTTTTAAATGTTGCTCCTGCTTGCAATTACATATGCAGCCATAAAAGGGGCCCCTCTGCAGAAACCACTGGCCCCCTCATTGCCCCTCTATCCTGTTGGTTTCAGGATGTGCTGGGGGCTACAAGTATGCGCCCCATAGCAGCCACCACAGCCCATTTAAACTGTGCTCCTTTTCTAGTTTCAGTGGCTAAGCTAAAGGTGAACTTATGATTTAGAGTCACTGCCATCTTTATAGGATTTAGATCACAAGAACTAGTTTACTCTAATTGAAAATGCATGGGATGGCAAAAGCCAAATTAGCCTAAATATCAGTCATGGGTGGACTTTGAATTTAGCTACATCTAATCAAATCTGTTGGTAGAAGTTAGTGTTGTGTTTAGCTATAATGACCTGCGCATCTTACTGCCTCATCTTCCATGTTCTTAGAAGATCCACATCAAATATATCAATTCAAATATTCTTTACAATGGTTTATAAATATTGCAATTACATAAATAGGATTGATATATAGCTGTTAAAGAGGCTTAATGTAACTTTTTTTTACATAAATGTCCATCATTGTCTTGCAAATTTGTACCTTTGCAGCTTAAAATTAAGTTAGACTCCCCAGTACATTAATAACTCTACTGTGTGCCCAATAGAAAGGAAAAAAATAATTTGAAAGCAAAAAAAAAAAGTAAAAACAAGGTGCTCGGATAAGAAAAAAAGTCCTCTTCTAGTTTTTAAGTCAGTGGCCACAAACTCCAGCATTAGTTTTCAGTAATGCGCATTGACAACTACTGCTTAAATTATATCTCTCGCTGAAGTTTGAATTCACCACTAGCGGCTGCGCTCAAATCACAGATTTGTTTTTTCAGAGGCTTCCAATGTAGCAGAATCCAGCTACTTATACAGGCCTTTCAAAACAAACCACAGGATTTGAAAGACTTTATAAATGCATTTGTTGACTCTATACATAAACCAAATCCCTGTTTGGTGGCCTCTTCCCAACATTATTACTCTGTTCAGCATCAGTTTGCTTGTAGCCATCGTCCTTTGTGTCATCATAATTATTTTCAAAAGGTTTGGGATAGTTGTATGGGTGTCCATTATCATCAAAAAACCTCCTAAAAGTAAACTCATAGAATGCATGTTCAGGGTGTTTGCCATTTTTGTACCAGCCATTTAGGGTATCATTTTTATTTCCATCTTTGTCTTCATCATTCCAGAGTTTGTCTGGATCTACTGGGTCAAAGTTGGAAGTGTCCGTAGAGTGTGTTATGGTGGGAATATACAAAGCAGGCTGCTGACGCAAGTCACTAGAAAAGTCTATAGTCTTGAAAAATGGATGAGCTTTAATCTCATCAACTCCATTCTTGCCTAAACGATCTTCAGGGCCTCGGCACAGTTTGACAATTAGATCAGAAGCTTCTGGCGATAGATTAGCTTGAGGGGGAATGTGTAATGCTGTCTGCCACTTGATTACCTAAAAAAACAAAAATGATGCATTAAAGGACAGACATGGAATACACTGTGCATAAAAGGAACTATACTGTACTATGCTGACATTGGTGATCTCTCCACCTAAACAGGTTTTGCCATGCTGGTCCAAAAATGTTAGTACCACAAATCAATTAGGCAGATCAAGAGGCTTGTATTCTGAACTTTCTAATCTGCATGCTTGCTCCAAATCAGTAACTCAAAGCATTGAACATTGGCACAGTTGAACAGTATTTTAGAATGAAGTTAGCAACTTCTGTATTTCTACCTCTGAAGGGTTTCAAAATATGTTAAGGCAGCAATTGTCGATGGACTCACCTGTGTTACTAGTTTATGGCATGCTTTAATAGAAACTACAGTAATGATAATGTCAAAATCCAAAAGGAAAAACAACACCAGTGAAACATACATATTTGTGAGGTTAAAAATAAATTCCTAAAGGAGAAGTATGGGCAAAGCTTTTTTTGGCCCCACTTCTCCTGTGTGATAAGCCCAGGTGCCAATATGTCACAGGATAGTACATTACCACTACCATTTTTCTAGACAATGCATGCCAAATAAAAGAGAGGAGGAAGGGCATATCATTTATAAATTTGTGAACTATATGACACTTTAAATCTTGGAATAAAAGAAATATTAAATTGGCCATCCTGAACAGAAAATAAAAAGCAGCACTAGTTACAATATTCATTGTTTCTCTGATGCTGCCCCTACAGGCCAAAATGCTCACTGATCCAGTGCCAGAACACAGCAGCACGACTGGTAACAGTAAAAAAAAACCTGGGAATCAATTACTCCGTCCCTGAGATCCCTCCATTGGTTGCCCATAAAACACAGAGTCACATTTTGGGCCCTATGCCTAACGCACAAATGTGTACACGGAAGCACTCCCCAATACTTATGTGAGAAAATAAAACAAAACCCCAATCGAGTGCTTCCATCAACTAACCAAAAATTACTACAAATCCCCAAAGCCTGATACAAGACCAAAGGAGAGCGTCGATTTGCACTCCAAGGACCTCGACTGTGGAACGCATTACCAACCAACATCCGAACGGAAATTGATCACCTGGCCTTCAGAAAAAAACTCAAGACCCACCTATTCTGAGGGAGAAACAGAAGGAAAAGGGATACCAAGCACAGTGAGGCGATTCAGTTAGCAATTGTCGCGCTATACAGGGATGGACTGGCCATTGGGACTACAGGGAGTTTCCCAGTGGGCCGATGGCTCAGTGGGCCGGCTTCAGTGACAGCGGACCGCTGCCCCCTCTGCTCCTCTCTCTCCCTCCCCGCAGCGCTCACCTGGAGGGAACAAAGAAGCAGGGGGAGGACCAGAGGAGCAGGGATGATGGCAGAGGGCATGGGGAAGGGCACAGACAGTTGACTTAACAGCTATGGCCTGGAAGTTTCTCCTTTCTGCCTAATCTTGTCCCATAAGGGGGGGGGGGGGGGGCACAAAACGTATTCTTTGCCCCGGGTGGAATATTGTCTAGCTTCCCCACTGGTACTGCCTATAAGAGTACCAGTACCAGCCGTACTACTCTAATAAAGTAGAACGGCTAGTGGCTAGTGAAGGGGGAGAGGGGGCTGGGGGGGGGGGGTGCGGGAGTTGTCTGGCCGCCATGGGAGAGACCTGTCAAAGTGGCCCAGTCTGGATGAAGTCCAGGGCCAAATTTCTGTTCCAGTCCAGCCCTGGCGCTGTACAAGCTATTCACTAAAGACCAAGAAAATAATACATTTCAACTTACTTTCATTTGCGTTTCCAGTGGTGAGCTTGCATGAAAAGGAGCCTTTCCAACAAGCATTTCATAAAGTATAACTCCCACACTCCACCAATCACAAAGCTGTGTATATCCTACAATAAGAAAGAAATAACCATTGAGTTCCAAACTTTGGTTGGAGCTGCACCCATAGAAATGCATTAATTTTACACATTAACAATAAAAATTGCTGCCATTTAAAAAAAAAAAGTTACCGTTACTGAATGCAGAAAAAAAAGCTGAGGGATAGAAGGCTCAAATCAATTTTGTACCAGCTACAGATTTCAGTTACAGATATATTTTTTTCAGTGGTTAAAGTAAATGTAAACACAAACGCAGGTTAGTTTTCCACTTTACTGAACAAGACAGTGAGTGTAAATATTCCATACCTGTACGCAATAAAACCTCTGGTGCAATGTAATTCGGGGTCCCAACAAGAGAATGTGCTAAGCAGCGCTGATGCTGTTTCGCTGCACGCCACTCAAGTGGTTTCGGCCTGTCACCACAATGGCAATTTGTTGGATCTCCCCATTCATTACTAAAATCCATGCTGTCTTGTCGTAGGTGGTCACCTGAGCGGAAAAAAAAAAGTACACAGAATTATATTATAAAAAAAATAAATAAAAAAATAAATAAAAAAAGTTACTGTAATTGAAAGCTTAAAAATTTACATTCCAAAGACACAACATATGCCACCTATGACCTAATAAAATGTACTCTTAAAAGAATAAATCGTAACCCTAGCTAGATTACTGACATTAGCGATTGGACAACTCATCTTAAATAAGTAATCTCCCCATGGTACCTCTACTTGATCATGTTTTCCACAGTATGGACCTACAGTTCCTATCCCCTATACCTTGACTTCCTATCTTAGCAATAAAGAAAGACCTGGACACTTCTTTTTCAGTGTGTATTTAATGATCAGAGATCACGATTGCCTAAAGGCTCATACTAAAATTTGACATCTGCCTACATTTATTTCCCTCTTACTTCCAGTTTTGGCTATGTGACAGGAAATGAAGAGATCTCCCCAATGGGGCACGAAAGGGATAAAAAATAAAAAAATTAACAGACAAGTGTTATATATTACTTACTCTAGCCCAAAAAAAATAATGATATTATATATACACACACCTATATAAAAAAGTTTTTTCCTTTGATTCTATTAAGTCTCATGTTACTATTGTATACCATCTTATATTTTTAATCCAACAACTCCACCACAAACTTTTTTTGCTTTTAGTAACTAGGGTTGTCCCGATACCGATACTAGTATCGGTACCGATACCGAGGATTTGCGTGAGTACTTTTACTCGCGCAAATAGTCCCGATGCCTAAATAGAATACTTTTTTTTTTTTTTTTGAGTGCGTGAGGAGAGGGGCTGGAGTGCGGGTGGAGAGGGGGCGGAGTGCAGAGCAGAGCAGTCCTCGTATGGAGGAGAGGAGAGCTGCTGCCGCCTTAGACAAAAACAAGTCAATCCCCCCCCCCCTCCTCCCGCCGCTGCTGACATCTACTTACTATGCGCTGGGGGAACACAACAGCTGTCATTTGCATTTGAATAGCTGTGTTTCCCCGCCGAGCCGACAAGTATTACCCCTCCCCCTTGCCCAGAAACTTTGATAGACAGGTCACTCGTCGGACGGGTAAACTGTCTATCAAAGTGCCCGGGCAAGTGGGAGGGGCTATACATGTCGGCGAGGCGGGGAAACACATCTATTCAAATGCAAAATGACAGCTGTTGTGTTCCCCCAACGCATAGTAAGTAGATGTCAGCAGCAGCGGGAGGAGGGGGGGGGGGATTGGGGGGGGGGGTTCATGGCTGCATTTGGGGACACGTGGCTGCATTTAAAAAAAAGTATCGGTATTCGGTATCGGCGAGTACATGAAAAAAAGTATCGGTACTTGTACTCGGTCCTAAAAAAGTGGTATCGGGACAACCCTATTAGTAACCCAACATCACCAATGCAGATGTATGAAGAGAACTATATATTACTAGTTGTTTGTGGTCCTATTTTATTGAGTAATCTATCTTTCCTTTCACTTGATAATGTGGCAAAGTTGTTTTACATCAATGCTTACCACTTTGATAATATTTTGAATCGTGGGTCCACCGAAAACCAGTACATAAACCAAAATCAGTGAGTTTTATGTGGCCATCTCGATCAATAAGGATGTTGTCAGGCTTGATGTCACGATGAATAAAGCCCATCTTATGAACACTCTCAACTGCACATGTGAGCTCTGCTATGTAGAATTGGGCCAAATCTTCAGGAAAGACTTCCTTACGAATCAGAAGGCTCATCATATCTCCACCTGGAATGTAATCCATAACAAAGTACAAGTTGTCTCTGTCTTGGAATGAATAGTACAGTCGTACAACCCACTCATTGTCTGCCTCCGCCAGGATGTCTCTTTCAGCCTTGACATGGGCTACCTGGTTGCGTAATAGGACATCTTTCTTCCTTAAAGTTTTCATTGCATACAAAGCATTGGTATCTATTTTTTTGGCTAGGCAAACTTCTCCAAAGGCACCGATACCAAGAGTCTTGATCTTTACAAACATGGACTTATCCATTTTAGCTCTCTTAAGTCGTATGTAGTTAGATTCCTTCTGACATAGCATCTTCCTCATTTGGTCTTGAGCATCTGATGACAGTCCCACCTAATGGAAAGCAATGTTGTAAGAAAACAAATAACAGTGAGACCTTCCTAGGTTTAATTAGGTCTGGATATATGTTCAAATGAATATGCCCATGCCACTACATGATTTTAGCACTGAATATTTGGCAACAGTGATGATGCAGAGCATGCTTGTTACAGAATTCATTATGAAAGTCAGTATTAAACCCAAAACTAGCCTTCAAATATGTTATTTTTTTTACTGTGATTGCCTGTTGAAAGGCCAGTGTCAACTGGCTTTTGTTGGCTTCACAACTGCTCCCCATCCAAGACTTTAGACACATAAAGCAGCTGTATTTACCCAATAAAGCCCTTAGACATTGGCCCTAAGGGAAATAGGGAAGATAATAAAAGGTTTCCGTAACAAACATACTTGGCTTCATGATAGACCACATGTTGCCCAGCTTTGAGAACAAATGTCAAGCATAGCTTAGTCATATTATATAAATATTCTGAACAAATTGAAATGGGAATAGGTGAATATAAAAAAAACAAACACACACATTTTATACATTTTACGGATGCACAATGTAAAAATAAGTAGTTATATGGTTTTGCAAAATAAATGTGTACTCACGAGCTTAAATATATATATCAAGCCTTCAGTCTGTTAGTTAACTGTGCAGAATTTTGTGACAACCTCATGCTTATTTTTAATCACATGCAGTGGCCTAATAAGATCATGCCATTGTTAACACAGCACCATGGCGCTGACATTTACTTGCCTACCCAGAAATGGAGGTTTCAAGAGCTCAGCCAAGCTCCAACCTTAATTGTTTAAATCTGTTAGTGAGTAGGGAAAAAGGGAGAAAGATAGAAAAGCTAAGAGAAGAAATAGACCGAGGAGGAAATGTAGTGAAAACAGCAAATAAAATAACAGCTAAGATTCCCTTTAAATATATACCCAATGATCTGCTCAAAGCATATTTGTAAAACAAAATATTGGCTCATAAAAGGCCAGGCACATTAGATTCTAACCTGATCAGCAGAATTAATCTCACCGCTGAAATGTATTTGGTCTTTCCTGTAAAATCAGGACACAGAATAAAGGTACAGTGCCTTGAAATGGTATTCATACCCCTTGGAATTTTCCACATTTTGTCATGTTAGAACCAAAAACCTGAACCTATTTTATGGGGATTTTATGTGATAGACCAACACAAAGTGGCACATAATTGTGAAGTGGAAGAAAAATTATAAATGTTTTTCAACATTTTTTTTACAAATAAATATCTAAAAAGCGTAGGGTGCTTTTGTATTCAGCCCCCTTTACTCTGACACCCCTAAATAAAATATAATGGAACCAATTGCCTTCAGAAGTCACCCAATTAGTAAATAGAATCCACCTGTGTGTAATTTAATCTCAGTATAAATACAGTGGAACCTCGGATTGCGAGTAATGCTGTTAAATACGAGCACTGTATTTTTAAAAATCATAACTCGGTTTGCGAGTATTGTCTTGCAAAACGAGCAGGATTAAGGCCAAAGCGGTATGCAGTACCACGTTTGGCCTGAGGTGGGAGGGGAGCTGAGCGTAGCCATTAGGTGTCATTGGGAATTGCTTGGAAAGACACGGAAATACTCTGTTCCCAAGCCTTTCCGAGGTTTGCCGAGCTGTCCTCGGCCTTTCCGACTGTTTTCGGAGCCCCCCTCACCTCTGGCCGCAAGCGGTATTGCATGCCATTGAAGTGAATGCGGAACAAATTATTTTCATTTCTATTGACTTCAATGGGGAAACTCGCTTTTATATGTGAGTACTTTGGATTACAAGCCGTCTCCTGGAACGGATTATGCTTGTAATGTGAGGTTCCACTGCACAGCTGTTCTGTGAAGCCCTCATAGGTTTGTAAGAGAACCTTAGTGAACAAACAGTATCATAAAGGCCAATGATGGGATTGAGGTTTTTCATATATAAATATATAAGTGATAAGTGTAAATGACAAAACTTTGTCAAGTACAGTAAATCAAATATATATTTACAAAAAGGAAAGAAAAAAAAAAGAAAAAAGTAGAAAACCACAAATGATGCAAAACCTTAACAGAGACGTTATAAGCAATTTTAACGTGAGCAAGTCTCATGTTGGTTGGTGGAGTCTGAAGTGGTTTTGAAAAAAATAAAAAATAAATAAAGGCCAATGAACACATCAGACAGGTCAGGGATAAAAATTGTGGAGAAGTTTAAAAGCAGGGTTAGGTTATTAGAAAAAAAAAAATCTCAAGCTTTGAACGTCTCACAGAGCACTGTTCAATCCATCAACCTGCAAATGGAAAGAGTATGCCACAACTGCAAACCTACCAACACATGGCCATCCACCTAAACTGACAGGCCGGGCAAGGAGAGAATAAATTGGAGAAGCAGCCAAGAGGCCCATGGTAACTCTGGAGGATCTCAGAGATCCACAGCTCAGGTGGGAGAATCTGCAGGACAACCATCATTCGTGCAATCCACAAATCTGGCCTTTATGGAAGAGTGGCAAGAAGAAAGCCATTGTTGAAAGAAAACCATAAGACGTCCCATTTGCAGTTTGTGAGAAGCCATGTGGGGGAGACAGCAAACATGTGTAAGAAGGTGTGCTGGTCAAATGAGACCAAAATGTAACCGTTTGGCCTAAAAGGAAAACGCTATGTGGGGCTGAAAACTAACATTGCACATCATCCTAAACACATCATCCCCACTGTGAAGCATGGTGATGGCAGCATGATGTTGTGAGGATGCTTTTCTTCAGCAGGGACAGGAAAGCTGGTCGGAGTTGATGGGAAGATGGATGGATCCAAATACAGGGCAATCTTAGTAGAAAACCTGTTAGAGTCTGCAAAAGACATGAGAATAGGGCAGAGGTTCACCTTGAAGCAGAAAAACGACCCTAAACATACAGCCAGAGAGCTACAATGGAATGGTTTAGATCAAAGCATATTTATGTGTTAAAATGACCAAGTCAATGTCCAGACCCAAATTCAATTGAGTAGAGCCCGCAACTCCATGTCCTATTTCAAATGTAGACACTTTATTGGCACATGTTAAAAAGGTACAAGTGCAGACGTGTTTCGGCACACCGCCTTGATCACTGCACAAGATTAAAATGAGAAAACACACACACACATACCAAAAACTATTGTGTACAATTGTTTCCAGCATTTTAGTTCATTGTAACTTATACGTATTTGGGCTTGCATATACAGATTATTATGCTAAATAAGTTAATTTTCATATTTCATATATATATATATATATATTTTTCTATTTTAATTTTCCATTTACTACTTTTTATTTTTTGACAGCTGACAGCACATTGTTTGGAACATTTTGTAATACTTCTCCTTAGGCCCCTTTCACACGTACGGATCCCACGAGGATCCATACATGTGTATGCGCTTGCTCAGCAGGGATCGCTCCGTTGATCCCTGGCTGAGCCAGCAGATGTGCAGGGACCGCCCTGTCAGATCTCCGCTCTCCTCTATGGGGGGGGGGGGGGAAATCGGATGAACATGGACCGTCTGTCCGTGTTCACCCGATCCGCTCTGCAGACAGATGGAAAAATAGGATTTTCCTTCGTCTGCAGAATCGGAGGATTGCGGACACTGATGAGATCGGTGTCAGCAGATGTTCACCTGCTGACACACGCTCTCTCATAGGGATCAATGTATGTACCTTTTTGATCCGTAAACGGATGGATGGAAAAAAAACGGACATACGGTCCGCAGGTGTGAAAGGGGCCTTATGGTTTATTCTTGATATTTTTGTTATTTTGATTCATGGTACATATCTTTTCCCCTCCCCCCCCCCCCTTACCAGCTGGACAGTTTCATGGACTTTTCTGCTTAATTGGATTTTTGCTCATCCGGTGGGTGTGGGTGTGAGCCCCCCCCCCCCCGCACTATATATATACACACATACACATACACACACACACACACATTATATATATATATATATATATATATATATATATATATATATATATATATATATATATATATATATATTAGTACGTTTCTCATTTTAACGTTGTCCAGTGATCAAGGCGGTGTGCCGCAACAAGTCTGCTCTTGTACCTTTTAACATGTGCTAATAAAGTGTCTACATTTTAATATGGACATGGATTTGCGGTCTTTTCCCTTTTCTACTATTGCTTGAAGTGTTGTCTGGAGGACACAGCAGCCAGAGCACCCTACCGTGGACTCCATACTTCATATCCAGAAGGTTTCCTTGGTGAGAGCACTTCAATCTTTGGTCTACATCCTAAATCCCAATGAGAATCTGTGGCAAGACCTGAAAATTGCTGTTCACAGATGCTCTCCATCCAATCTGACAGAAATTGAGCTATTTTGCAAAGAAGAATGGGCAAAAATGTAACTCTAGATGTGTAAAGCAGGTAGAGACATACCCCCAAAAAAACTTGCAGCTATAAATGCACCAAAAAGGTTGTTCTACAAAGTATTGACTCAGGGGGGTTGAATATTGTGACGAGACCCTTGCTCGCCCAGATCCTGCTCTCCCGACACTCCTCTGCTTCTATTCGATCAGCTTGCAGCTTGCAACATCTGATGGTCCAGTCATCCAAGATTCCGGGATCCAATCTACAGCTATGTGCCGATTGGATCCATGAAGAACACACACCAAACGCGTTGTATGTATGTTCAACCAGAACTCAACTTTATTGAAACACTCTGCTAGTTATATACAGGTTACAGCTTTCCTCCATCAAAGAACAATGAAATCTCCACCCCCTTTTTCACACACTGGGGTTTCCATACAGAGACATCTCGGCACCGATGCCTTCAGCATGACTTCACTACCTCAGAAAGAATGACATTCCTGTAGACAATGACATCAGTGAAGTTTAACAGAATATGTTATCTAGCTGGCTTGTCTCCGCATAGAGAGGAGGTCATTACTACATCTGAGAGATCACAATTTTTAGATACTGACATGCTAATCCAATACTCCTGATAATCAAAAGGCTCAAAACAGTGTTATCATACAATAGAAAGGTCTAAGAACCGACTGAATTAACACCTCTACACACTGGACAATGAATGTCTTTCACAAGCCACTTAGCCTTTCAATAGTCCTCAATAGTCTAATTCAGTTCAATCCCCATCTACAGTAGACAGACACCTCATAATGTCCAAAGGCATCCTGCAATATGTCATATACATAATGTCTCATCTTATGTAATACATGAAGTATGATTTCACGGTCCATGACAAATATAAAATCCCAATAAAATACATTTTACTTTTTTGGTTGTAACATGACAAAATGTGGAAAATTTCAAGGGGTATGAATACTTTTTCAAGGAACTGTATTTGGGTACCCGTGAGATATAACACTAGCACACAAAGCAGTAAGGACAGCCCAGCATAAACCATAAACCCTTCTGCACCAAGTATGCCTTGGCTTAGTAGCAAGCAATGATAGGTGTGGTTCAGAAGAACAGAGGGAAGGGGAACGGCGTCTTGTAAATGTACCCCAAGAATAGGATTTTCAGGTAAAACAAAAACCCTTTTTCACCAATTGAACATTACAGGACATAGGATGAAATATTCTGTAATGAACAGAATATCAAACAGCAGTCCAACTGAGGAGTGGGCAACAGCAAATGAAAAACAATCAGGCCTACAAGGAACAAATCAACAGATTAATAGGGGAACCTACAGGACCACCTAGAAAACCTTAAAGGAGAAGTATGGGAATCAAAACATACATCTTTACTCACCTTCATGCTGCAGAGTTGGTCTATTGCTGCAGTTGTCGTCCATCTACTCTAAACCCAAGAACTGAGCAATCACATCAATGCTGAACGCCGAGTTATCGGTCTTTCCGGAGCATGGAGCTCTGTCCCTTCAGCACTCACTAGAGTGCTGGGCTGGGAAGGTGGCAGGAACAGATGGCTCTGGCTCTCATGCTAAGGGGCTGAGCCAGATGCCAATCAGGTATCTGGTTGGATTACAATAATATTGTTGGAATACTTCTAGAGCCTGGGAGTGGCTCTGTGTTGTCAGCTGACAGCAGCCTGTTGGTTGATTCTGGGTCATAGGAGTGTAAAAGTAAATACACTTCTGTGAGCCCAGAAGAGAAATATGGACAAAAAGCTTTGTTCATACTTCTCTTTTAAGACCGAAACCAGCATCAACTAAGGCGTGAACATCTGCATGGTAAAGCATAATGTACATAAGATCTGAAGACCAGGTGGTAAGCCTTACAAATCTCAGCAAACATATGATATGGCTCATGCTGAAAAGCCCACACAAGCACCAACTGATTTAGTGAATTGAAAAAAAAGGCACACAGTGTCCCTGGGTTCATAAGCTTGAATGATGAGCTAACAAATCTATCTAGCCACAGTTGAATAATAAGCAGGCTGTCCATTATGGGGACCTTCAGGGAAAAAAAAGGGATGAAAGGGAGATGTACTTGAAAGATACATTTGAACATGCATACCACATCTAGGCAAGAAAGAAAAGTCCCTTTAAGATGTTTTGGAGCAGGACGGGGAGAATGTAAAACAATGCTCTGGTTAAGGGGAAAGGAAAAAAAACGCCTTGGAAAGAAGAGAGGCCTCAAAACAACCTTTTCCTTGTGTAGTATGAGAAAGGGTTCTTTGCACGTTTAGACCACCAACTTATTTGCTTCGCAGAATTGGTGGCAACAAGAAAGGCTAATTTGAAAGTAATGCCGCGTACACACGATCATTTTTCCAACTTCATCATTAAAACGGCGTTACCCACACACGATCGTTTTAAAAAAATGCTCTAGCAAAGTGCGGTGACGTACAACAAGTACGACGGCACTATAAAGGGGAAGTTCCATTGGGATGACGCCACCCTTGGGGCTGCTTTAGCCGATTCCATGTTAGTAAAAGACGATTCGCGCTTTTCTGTCAGTTACAGTATGATGAATGTGGTAACCATTATGAACGGTAGTTTTACCAGAACGAGCGCTCCCGTCTCATAACTTGCTTCTGAGCATGCGTGGGTTTTTAACGTTGTTTTAGCCCACACGCGATTATTTTTTACAAAAACGACATTGTTTAACCAGATGTCGACCGCCCACCGTCGTTATACGGCGGAACGGTGGCACTGCTGGGTGAGAGCACGTAGCTCTACGTCCTCCCTTTAGCGGCCGCTAGGGGGCGCGTGCGCGCCGCCGGTGGCCCGCGCGCCCCCGCTCATGCCTGGCGGGCGCGATCGCCGCCAGGCACGTGCGCTCGTTCGTTACAGAGCGGGGACCGGGAGCTTTGTGTGTAAGCACAAAGCTCTCAGTCCTGTCAGCGGGGGAAACAGTGATCTCCTGTTCATACAATGTAGGAACAGAAAATCAGTGATTTCCCCTAGTGAGTCAACCCCCCCATACAGTTAGAACACACCCAGGAACACGCTTAACCCCTTCCCTGCCCCCTTAGTGTTAACCCCTTCACTGCCAATGGCATTTTTATAGTAATCCAAATGCATTTTTATAGCATTGATCGCTATAAAAATGCCAACGGTCCCAAAAAAAAAATTGGTCAAAATTGTCCGATGTGTCCGCCATAATGTCTCGGTACTGAAAAAAAAACGCTGATCGCCGCCAGTAATGATCGCCGCCATTACTAGTAAAAAAAAATATTAATGAAAATGCCATAAAACTACCCCCTTTTTTGTAAATGCTATAAATTTTGCGCAAACCAAACCCTAATTGCGATTTTTTTTACGAAAAATATTGTAGTAGTGTGGTACCCCAGGAGTGTGGTGACCCAGGGTTCTCAACCGGTCGGGTTGAGGGGCTCCAGCGTATTTACTGGTTTCAGAGGAAACTGGCATTTCAGTTCCCTCAATTTGTAATGAAGTACGCTTTGGGACCTGGAGCCTGGGGATTTTGTAGAGATCCGGGTGGGATGAAATCCCCAGTCCTGGGTCCATATTTTCAGATGGGTCAGCACACTGATTGTGCAGGTGTGTGTGGACCTGATAGGAGACTCAGGACAAGCATTCTGGGCTCCACCCTCCCGAGGAGACCAGGCATGCAAGGGAGAGTGCAGGGTGCACTGTGAGAAACCCCAGAGACCTGAGTGAGGTTGCTGACAGGAGTCAGGAAGGTTCAATGCTGGAGCCTAAGCAGTTGGGCTACTGGTGAGGAGAGCCAGGTGGCTCGGTATTTTCTTTACACGTGTAAGCCAGGAGGCTGAAGGTGTCGTTTTGTGTGGACAGTGAAAACCCCCTGCGTGGGAAACCTATGTTTGGACTTTTGTTTATTTTTGCGTTTTCAATAAAAGTGGGCCAACAAGCCCTTAAAGAGAGTTCCTGACTGGCGTGAATCGCTTAAAAACGCATATCCCACTTGAGCTAACAACCCCCAATATTACAATATGTAGAAGAATACGTATTGACCTAAACTGAGGAAAAAAAATGTTCATAGCGCAAAAAATAAAAACCGCAGAGATGATCAAATACCACCAAAAGAAAGCTCTATTTGTGTGAAAAAAAGGACGCCAATTTTGTTTGGGAGCCACATCACAAGACCGCGCAATTGTCAGTTAAAGCGACGCAGTGCCGAATCACAAAAAGTGCTCTGGTCTTTGACCAGCAATATGGTCCGGGGGTTAAGTGGTTAAAACGTCGTTAATAAATGCAGCATGTTCGGGAAAAAAAAAATTGTCGTTTTTCAGAACCCTAAAAATTATGTGAAGCCCACACACACCATCATTTTAAATGACATTTTTTTTATTAATGCCGAAAAATAGGGTTGTCCCGATACCACTTTTTTTAGGAACGAGTACAAGTACCGATACTTTTTTTCAAGTAGTCGCCGATACCGAATACCGATACTTTTTTTAAATGTGTCCCCAAATGCAGCCATGTCCCCCCCCACATATGTAGCCATGTCCCCCACATAATGCAGACATGTCCCCCCCACATATTGCAGACATGTATGTCCCCCCCACATATTGCAGCCATGTATATCACCCCCACATATTGCAGCCATGTCCCCCCCACATATTGCAGACATGTCCCCCCCACACATATTGCAGCCATGTCCCCCCCACACATATTGCAGCCATGTCCCCCCCACATATATGTAGCCATGTCCTGTCCCCACATATGTAGCCATGTCCTGTCCCCCATACCTGATGATGTGCAGCAAAGCCGCCGCTGCTGCCGTTAATCCCGGTGCATGACAACGGCGAGCATTACAAGCTTTCGCTTGTATACTTGTAAAGCCTGCGCTGCCATGTATAGACACTCCCCCTCTCGTGATTGGACGGATCCGTCCAATCACAAGAGGGGGAGTGTCTATACATAGCGGTATCGGGGGTATTTCGGTATCCGGGGTATTTGCGGGAGTACAAGTACTCCCGCAAATACTCGGTATCGGTCCGGATACCGAGTATAGTATCGGTATCGGGACAACCCTACCGAAAAATGATCGTGTGTACTTCAATTAGGATTGACAGAGGAATATCCCTAATGGGCTTGAACAGCTGACAGACCCAGGTTGAGATCCCACAAAAGTCCCTGGGAAGTGAACAGGAGGAACAATGTCACCAACACTCTACAACAAAAACAAAGACATTCACAAGAGAGTGAGGATAAAGCAGTCTCTGAATGTGAAATGTATAGGACTGAAAGTTGCCCTTGATTGTATTCAAGGCCAAAATGTTGATTGAGAACAAACTGGAGAAAATACAGGTTTCATCCTACCAAGTACTCCTTGAGTTGAATTTTTCGTGCCTCACCATGAGAAATACGCTTTTTCAGATTCAATGGTGGACTTTGCAAAAAGTGAACTTGATAGTCTAAGACCATAGGGATAAGTGAACTAGGTAGGCCCCCAGTGCTAAGGACCTGGCCTTCAATAGCCAAGCCAATACTAAAGCCAGCGACCAAGAAGCAGGGTGCTAATCCAATCCATGGGAAAAAAAGATTCAAATGATGATATGAGAGGGCCCATAAAGTGTCAGCCAGAAGCCCAATGAGGTCTGAGTACAAAGCAGAGCACAGGAGTTTTAGGGGAGGGAAGGCATACAGCAGTTTTAACTTATCAAAAGGAGTCATTAGAGCATACATCAAATAAGGCCATCAGATCCCTGAACCTAGAGGCAAAACTGTCCTGCTTGTTGAACCTGGAAGCCGGGAAGTCCACATCCGGTATTCCTCACTTTCAAACAGATTTAAAAACACCTTGAGGAAAAAAAAAAAAAAGACCACTCTCAGGAGTCCAGACATTGACAACTGAGGAAGTCTGCCTACATTTTTCCATGTTCAGAATGTGCAAGGCCGACGCATGACTTTCCACCCTTGAGAGAATTCAATTTGCTTTCCTTTGAGCCGCGAGACTTACGGTTCCTCTCTCATGGCTGATGCTAGTTACCGTCATGGCAGTTTCCTGGGGACTCCTCCCAGATGGATGCAGAGGTCCAAAGACTGAGCCAACCTGTCCCATGCTGCCAGAATGTTGAGTTTTAAAGGTCTGAAATGATACTGGGTATGTGTGACTGCCTTGAAGAAGGCACCATCAGGTCAAAACCCTCATCTAAAAAGTGGAGCTTTGGTTTGCTCCTTTACTGTTTGAGCATGGAGTAGACAGTGTGGGGTTTTACCTGTGGAAAGAAGACCTTGGACGTATTCAGAACCAGGCACATATACTCCAACCAATGAGGTGGATCCAGCATTGATTTCTGTAGATTTAGGATCCACCTGAACCTCTGTACAGTTTGGGCAGTCTAAAAGACATTTGCTAATATCAAATGTTTCCTGGGAATAGGGTCACCCAGATATCCCATGGGATAGTGCCAACTAAATAAAAGGGCCACAAATTGCTAATGTCCGACCTACACCACAGCAAAAACTGCACGCAGAGTTGACGCACCATGAAGAAGGGATGTGCAAGTACACAGAGACCAGAAAATCTTCCAGGTGAAGGGAAACCATGACTGACTGGATAGATTCTGGAAAGATTCCATGTAGACTTTTTTAAACTGAAGAAATCGGTTGAAAATCTTCAGATCCAGTATGGGGTGGATACCTCCTTTTGCTTTGGGGACACAAGTGAACAGGTTGGAAATGAAACTATGAAGCCTTTCCCCCTCTGGCACCATAGTTCTGACCTCTTGGGAAAGGAACTGCTTCAGAGCAGCATGGATGTCCACCAATCTGTTCAAAGGGGTTGGCAAGTTTGACAACATGAAGTGGGCTAAAGGCAGGGACCAAAATTCTAGTTTGGGCTGTCCTTACAGGTTGTAGTGTCCAATTCTCCTGAAGCATAGCTCATTAGTTCCAGTTTACTTAATCCTGTATGATGTAAGGCATGATTTAAGAGCCAGTTCACAGCAGAACACCGTTTTGGAAATGCAGGTTACATTCGAGTTTCCTGAACTGTGTTTAACCACTTCAGTCTCGGACCATTTTATTGCTAAATGACCCGGCCACTTTTTGCGATTCTGCACTGCGTCACTTTAACTGACAATTGCGCGGTCGTGCGAAGTGGCGCCCAAACAAAATTGACGTCATTTTTTTCCCACAAAGAGCTTTTTTTTTGGTGGTATTTGATCACCTCTGCGGTTTTTATTTTTACACTAAAAAAAATAGAGTGACAATTTTCTAAAAAATGCAATATTTTTTACTATAATAAATATCCCCCAAAAAAATAAATGTATTATATATATATATATATATATATACACACACACACACACGTATTCTACATATTTTTGGTAAAAAAAAAAAATAATAAAAAAGTTATAGCGTCTACAAAATATGGGATAGTTTTATGGCATTTTTAATAATATTTTTTTTTTACTAGTAATGGCGGCGATCAGCGATTTTTATCATGACTGCGACATTATGGCGAACACATCGGTCACTATTTTGGGACCATTGTCATTTTTACAGTGATCAGGGCTATAAAAATGCACAGATTACTGTAAAAATGACACGGGCAGTGAATGGGGTTAACCACTAGGTGGCGCTGTAGGGGTTAAGTGTTCCCTAGGAAGTAATTCTTACTGTAGGGGAGCGTGGCTACACATGACAAGTCACTGATCGTTGTTCCTGATGACAGGGAACATGATCAGTGACTAGGCAGAACGGGGAGATGTTGTGACCACACAGCGGCAATTTAAAGACGCCCTTTTGCCGGCCTGTGCCATTTTGCTGACGTATATCAGTGTGCGCTGGTCGGCAAGTGGTTAAAATGCACTGCACCTGTGATCTGCAGCAGATATCAGCACAATGCCAACACCTCTAACGTAAGTTCAGTTGCGATCTAGTTGCTCTGCGTTTTGTAAAATAGTGTATAAACTCATTTCGGTGTGGTCCTGCAAAATTTCAGCACACTCAAATAAATAAGCTGAAATCATACTGCACCCGGATCACATGTTAAGGAACCCACAGCATATGCCAGTGGGGTTCATGGTGTGAACCGGCCCTAAGAAAACACACACACACACACACACACACACACACACACACACCTTTAATGCACTACATTATAAA
Organism: Rana kukunoris; assembly: GCA_029574335.1. Classification (NCBI taxonomy): domain Eukaryota; kingdom Metazoa; phylum Chordata; class Amphibia; order Anura; family Ranidae; genus Rana; species Rana kukunoris. The sequence continues at coordinate 363,246,763 of CM056052.1, forward strand.
GGTGATCTCTTCCCACTAAATAATAAGAACAAACATTTTCAAAGACTATCCCTTATTTCTGCTTTCAGTTTCCCAGGGTTGGCCCCTGTAATAAAATTATCCCAGATAAACTACAGCATATGCCAAAACTTGTTGAAATGTCTAGCATCAAGAAATTTTAATTGTCAGCAGGCCTCATTTACTCAAGTGTAAAAAAAAGCAAACCTAAAGCTGTCTATGCAATAGCAGATTTCCATACAGAACAGTTGTGCAAAAACTCTTGTTTAAGAAAAAACATATGATTTTTGGAATGAATTCATGAACTAAAATCATATTCCCTGTTCAAAATCCATTGAAAAAAATGAATTCCCATTCTGCTCCTTCAAATTTTCTTGTTATTGCTGTCAAAAATCGAATGCAGATTTGTCCAAGCTAATGACTATAGAGTAAATATTCAAACAAGGAAAATGTTTGAATATAATTCTACCAGTGTATGGTCACCTTTAAGCCCGAGCGTAAAAAGGTCAGTTGACCGTAAAGGATTCACAGCGCTTCATTTTTTCCACATTTTGTTATGTTGCAGCCTTATTCCAAAACTGATCAAATTCATTATTTTCCACAAAATTCAACATACAATATCCCATAATGACAACGTGAAAGAAATTTGTTTGAAATGTTTGTTTTTTGCTATTTTTAATAATTTTGCAAACGAAAAAAATAAATAAAAACATATTTACAGGCTTTGCCATGACACTCAAAATTGAGCTCAGATGCGTCCCGTTTCCACTGATTCCACTATCAAATGTTTCCTGGGAATAGGGTCACCCAGATATCCCATGGGATAGTGCCAACTCTTGGTGCAGAGCTCAGATGCGTCCCGTTTCCACTGATCATCCTTGATACGTTTCTACAACTTTATTGGAGTCCACCTGTGGTAACTTCAGTTGATTGGACATGATTTGGAAAGGCACAAACCTGTCTATAGAAGGTCCCACAGTTAACAGCGCATGTCAGAGCACAAACCAAGCCATGAAGTCCAAGGAATTGTCTGTAGACATCCAAGATAGGATTATATCGTGGCACAAACCTGAGGAAGAGTACAGATTTTTTTTTTTTTTTGCAGCATTGAAGGTCCCAATGAGCACAGTGGCCTCCATCACTGGTCAACAGAAGAAGTTCGGAACACCCAAGACTCTTCCTGGAGTGGGCCGCCTGGCCAAACTGAGTGATCGGGGGAGAAGGGCCTTAGACAGGGAGGTGACCAAGAACCTGATGGTCACTGCTGTGGAGAGAGGAGAACTTTCCAGAAGAACAACCATCTCTGCAGCACTCCACCAATTAGGCCTGTATGGTAGAGTGGCCAGACAGAAACCACTCCTCAGAAGACACGACAGCCCGTCTGGCGTTTGCCAAATGGCACCTGAAAAACTCTCAGTCCATGAGAAACAAAATTCTCTGGGCTGATAAAACAAAAATTAAAAACTCTTTGGCCTGAATGGCAAGCATCATGTCTGGAGGAAACCAGGCACCACTCATCACCTGGCCAACATCATCCCTACAGTGAAGCATGGTGGTTGCAGTATCATGCTGTGGGGATGTTTTCAGTGGCAGGAACTGGGATACTAGTTAGGCTTGAGGGAGAAATGAATGCAGCGGTGTACAGAGATCCTTGATGAAAACCTGCTCCAGAGTTCTCTGAACCTCAGAGCGGGGGGTGAAGGTTCATCTTCCAACAGGACAACAGCCCTAAGCACACAGCCAAGATAAAGGAGTGGCTGTAGGACAACTTTGTGAATGTCCTTGAGTGGCCCAGCCAGATCCCAGACTTGAACCCGATTGAACATCTCTGGAGAGATCTGAAAATGGCTGTGCACCAACACTCCTCATCCAACCTGATGAAGGATAAGAAGTCCAGCAAAGAAGAATGGGAGAAACTTGAGGCTGCAATTGGTGTGAAAGGTGCTTCAACAAAGTACTGAGCAAAGCCTGTAAATAATTATGTACAGTACACGTGATTTTTTTAATTTTTAATAAATTCGTAAACTTTTCAAACAAACTTCTTTTACGTTGTCGTTATGGGGTATCGTTTGTAGAATTTTGAGAAAAATAATGAATTTAATCCTTTTTGGAATAAGGCTGCAACATAAACTATTGAAAAAAGTGAAGAGCTGTGAATACTTTAAGAATGCATTGTACTACTTAAACTCTCTGTGTGTGATATAAAAATGTTTTTCATCAGTGCATTCAATTCACAAATATTGCTATTGCATAAAAGTGTGAAGCTTTTCTGGCAGAATTTCACTTTTCATAAAAGAAGCCTTCTTTTTACCTGCTTGCCGACCAGCTGCCGTCATATTGAGGCAGGTCGGCACAGCTTTCCCGCAAACTGCACTGCGGAGATGCCGATGCACCTAGCCGGCGGTCGTGAGCCAGAACACGGAAGTGTGTGTATAAACGCACAGATCCCTGTTCCGCGAGTTCCTACTAGCTAGGAACAACGATCTGTCATCTCCTCTAGTCCGTTCCTTACCTCTACCGTTAGAACACACATGAGGGAACACAGTTAACCCTTTGATCGCCCCCTAGTGTTAACCCCTTCCCTGCCTGTGGCATTTACACAGTTATCAGTGCATTTTTATAGCACTTATCGCTGTATAATTGTCAATGGTCTAAAAAATGGTTCAAAAGTGTCAGAGCTGCCCGCCATAATGTCACAGTCACGATAGAAATCGCTGATCACCGCCATTACTAGTAAAAAAAAATAAAAAATTAAGGTGAAGGATGTCAATTTTGTTTGGGTACATCGCAAAAAATGGCCTGGTCATTGAGAAGCCAAATCTTCCGGGGCTGAAGTAGTTAAAGTAATTCCTATCCAAGCCATCCCAATGTGCTTACCTCTTACTTACCTAGGGCCTAGGCCACGGCAACTTTGAAGCTGCACTAACACCTAAGCACTTCAAAAGTCGCAAGTTTTTACCGCGATTTTGTACAGGTTACCAATGTAAAAAGCAGAAAAACGCCTGTAATCTGCCCTAAAGAAGCTCATGTTCTTTTTTTTTTTTGAGCTTCAGTGATTTTTCAGGCGTTTTGCTGCAGGTGACAAAGCGCTCAGATACATACAGGTGCCATTGAAATTAATGGGATTTTGCTTCTTGGGCGATTTTCCAAGCGTTTTGGGAGCACTCAGGTGTGAATGCAGCCTTAATCTTCACCTCTCAGTTCAAAATTGCTTTTTGGAGGACTTTATATACCAACATGCACTGAATACTATTAAGCCGTTTTCCCATATCGAAAATGGCCGCAGAGACACTTCCGTTTTCAACGCAGTATCGAAAATGGCCACGACTCCATTTCCGCTTTTTCTCTATAAAAGAATGTATCTGATAGGCCCTGGGTAACCTCTGATGAAGTCACGTGAAGCAACGCGTAAGGTCAACCGGAAGTGACGTGACACCCTGACCGTCCGACCAGAAGTGCCATTGTTTTGGTGTTTTTATTCGTTTTCCTTTCTGTAAGTGGGTTTACTCTATTAAACAATTTTTAAGTTTACGTACTTCACTATGTGAGCTTCATTTTCTCTTTGGAACATCCATTAAATTTTCGACCGGACGTCGAATGTGGCTGAGACTGGCTTAAGGATTGCATTGGAGACGGCTGCCTACAGGATCATCATTGCATGTGTTTGATGCCCCTTTCTTCCTTGTGGAAGGTAAGCGCTCTGTGAGCACGTTCATCTGTGAAGTCTTATCTGGATGAGTTCGTTGTTACATGGATAGAAGCCTTGTCACTGATTGATTTACGTTTGTCTCCCCACTGGATTTTCACTATTTGGGACATTTGCTGCTGCACTGTATTGCACATATTTTGGATTATTAATTTAATAACCATTTTATAGTGATGCTCACTTGTTTGTTTGGATTGATTATTTAGTTTAGTTTAAGTTTGCGCTCATCATTATACTTTTATACCAACATGCACTGCCTTACTGCATCACAGAAAAGGTTTTTTTCTGTGGACCACACCTCCCTCAGTACAATCTGCTTTAGATCTACCATCAGATATGTAGTGCAGGAGTCTGCCTAATCTAATACAAATTGAACAGATTGTTCAGATGGATCCGCCTATTACACAGTGTTGGTAAATCTAAAAATTGTACAATCAGATTGTATAGTATATGGCCAGCTTTACACTAATACATGGGAGGGAGACATTCAGCTGTCAAAGTTCTTGTAATCCAAGTCCAGCTCAGGGAGGGAGGGTGTAAAGACACACCAACTTGCCTTTCAGGCCTCATTCACAAAGCGCATTGGGAGCACACATTTTTAGGTGCGTTTTTCCCATGACAAACGCTGCTAAGTAGGTCATGAGGCATTCTGCCACATTGCAATTTTCACATAATTTACCACACATTTGTCGCACTTCACAAAATACCTGTTTGCTTACGTATTTGTGGTGCTGTCAATTAACGACACAGAAAGGTATACTACTTCATTTTGGGTGTATAAAGAGGTGGCCGTACACTATACAATCTGATTGTACAAACGCTGCACAATCTCCTTTAGATTTACCAAAACTATAAAATAGGGGGACACACCTATATTCAATCATGCATGTCCTTGCATTACACAGTTGATGGTAGATTTAAAGGAGAACATACAATCAGATTGTACAGTGTATGGTGAGCTTTACAGACTTCCAGGAACACACTTCTCCTGTTCTCAATACAGCTCTGCTTCACATAGGCGGTTATGTGATCACTCAGCTCCTGCACACATCAAAAGATTGATCCATGCAAGATGAAGGCAACATACAAAATGATTGATCAGCAGACAATGACACTGGCTGTATATAGAGAGAAAAGTGCTCACAGACATTGCCTGTAGCTACAGAGGTCGGTGGGAGCAATCTCCTGGAGGGGGAGGGCGGGTGCATGTTAATGAGGTCAGCTGCTGAACTACTTCCTTAGTTCACCAACAGTTTTCCATCTCAAATACCAGGACAAACAGCAAGAAGCAACGGAAGGTAAGAATTGTTCTAAAATATAAAACTTTTTCTTATCTGCAGCAGAGGTACATTAATGGTATATTGGTACATGGGGAAGCTGGAATAAAAAGAAACAAAAAAAAAAGAAACAAAAAAAAAAAGTGAACTTCAAGTGAGCTCATGAAATTGATAGTTACCTACTGAAAGACATATTTCACAATTTATTTAATCAGGCCCCATAAATAAACAAATATTCAAATTCACCAGCACTGCAGAATATCCCCCCCAGGTAAAGCAGAGTTGCAGTCTTTTTCCAGTTTATTAAAAAGTCTGCAGCTACACTTTCACAGCAGGGTGCGCACTATGCATACGCGAGTCGCACGGTGACGTGTCCCAGAAGATTGTAGAGAGGGAGGGGCCGTCTAGGGGGAAGAGGAGTTGCCACCTAGGCAGCCAAGGGATGGAAGTTGGAAGTGGGACAGGAAGTACCTGTCAAACCAGGCACACCATAGTCAGCCACTGGGTATGGGAAGACCGTGGTCCCTGTGGTCCTGAGCTGTGTGTGCCTTTGGAGCCGAGTTCCGTAGACTTACACAGTTAAACTTATGTATACCCCCACTTCCTCTTCACTGCATCTGGAGCCAATGGCTCCTGCTGCTGCTCAAATGCTGCCTAAAGAGGGAAAGAGGCAAGAATAGATGGTGTGAGGTTATATCTCTCTCCACTCTGCCAATTCCAATATCTCCACTTGTCAATTTCTCTCCCGCATTGGACAACGGCAATAAAAAAAAATAAAAAAGAAGAAGGAAGATCTGCAGAATGTAATCTTATATTAAAATGATTTTGTTTATTAAAACTTTTTAAAATACACTTAGGCCCCATGCACACGAGACGCTGGTAAACTCGAGTTCAGAGGCATTTGGACATTTTTTTCAACTGCCCCTGAACACATTCAATGTTATCCTATGTGTCCATGCACACAATCTCGTTTATTGCCGTTTTTAGGCAGTTGAGTGTACCCTCGTTTTTCCAGAAGCAAAAAAATGGGTTCAGACGCAAAAGTTTTCACGTTTCAGACGCAAAACGCCGCTAATCGCGGTAAAACGCGGTACCGGGGTTTTGCCGCGATTTCGTTTATAGGCGGTTTTAAAGGTGACCTATTTTTTTTACATTAGAAATCTCAAAAAATGATGGCAAATGATGAAAAACCATTAAAAAAACCATAAACAACTGTAATTGCTTGCATTTCATTGTGGACAATCCACAACGTGTGGCAGGTGACGTGGCCAGTGGACAATCCACAACTTGTGGCCAGGTGACGTGGCAGGTGATGTGGCCAGGTGACGTGGCAGGTGATGTGGCCAGTGGACAATCCACAACTTGTGGCAGGTGACATGGCCAGGTGACGTGGCCAGGTCATGCGGCAAGTGGACAATCCACAACCTGTGGCAGATGACCTGGCAAGTAACGTGGCCAGGTGACGTGGCAAGTGGACAATCCACAACTTGTGGCAGGTGACGTGGTCAGGTGACATGGCAAGTGGACAATCCACAACTTGTGGCAGGTAAAGTGGCCAGGTGACGAGGCCGGTGATGTGGCAGGTGACGTGGCCAGGTGACAATCCACAACTTGTGCCAGGTGACGTGGCCAGTGGACAATCCACAACTTGTGCCAGGTGACGTGGCCAGACATGGCAAGTGGACAATCCATAACTTGTGACAGGTGACATGGCCAGGTGACATGGCAGGTGACGTGGCCAAGTCATGTGGCAAGTGGACAATCCACAACTTGTGGCAGGTGATGTGGCCAGGTAACATGGCCTGGTGACGTGGCAAGTGGACAATCCACAACTTGTGGCAGGGGATGTGGCCAGGTAACATGGCCTGGTGACGTGGCAAGTGGACAATCCACAACTTGTGGCAGGTGATGTGGCAAGTAACGTGGCCAGGTGATGTGGCAAGTGAACAATCCACAACTTGTGGCAGGTGACGTGGCCAGGTAACGTAGCCAGTGGACAATCCACAACTTGTGGCAGGTGAAGTGGCCAGTTCACGTGGTCAGGTGACATGGCATATGGACAATCCACAACTTGTGGCAGGTAAAGTGGCCAGGTGATGTGGCCAGGTGACGTGGCAAGTGGAAAATCCACAACTTGTGGCAGGTGACGTGGCCAGGTGATTTGGCTGCTGACGTGGCCAGGTGACGTGGCCAGGTGACTTAGCAAGTGGACAATCCACAACTTGTGGCAGGTGACGTGGTGAGGTGACGTGGCAAGTGGACAATCCACAACTTGTGGCAGGTGAAGTGGCCAGGTGACGCGGCAAGTGGACAATCCACAACTTGTGGCAGGCGACGTGGCCAGGTGACATGGCAGGTGATGTGGCCAGGTGACGCGGCAAGTGGACAATCCACAACTTGTGGCAGGTGGCATGGCCAGGTGACGTGGCAGATGATGTGGCAAGTGGACAATTCACAACTTGTGGCAGGTGACATGGCAAGTGGACAATCCACAGCTTGTGGCAGGTGATGTGGCAAGTGACACGCTAAATACAAGTATACTGCTGCTCTTTCAGCTGCTACTCACTTTGGTCTCACAAAATGGCTGAAATGGTTAAATAATATTGTTTTTTGAGCTTAGGGAGGGTCTTATGATGTCTCTTAAACGAAACGCTTATAAATGCAAACGCGGTAAAACGCTGCAAAATTCGCGGCAAAAACGGGCGTTTTAAATGCCGGTTTTTGTCTTTGAAAATGTGTGTTTAGATGTGTTTGCATTTGCGTCTCGTGTGCATGGGGCCTTAGACTTCATGTACACGGGACGCTGTTCAACCGCTCCTGAACAATTTAACTTGACAGATAGAAACCGTTTAGCCGCGTTTTTTTTTTTTTTGTTAAAATGAAAAAGGTCTGTAAACAAAATGCTGCTAGCGTTTGGTGCTTTAAATGCCTCTGGACGCATTTTTTTGTGTTCCAGAAAAAGCCTCTAAACGACCCTGTGTATATGTACTGATAAAATAAACATAGAGGAGAGTTCAGGAGCAGTTGAAAAAAATCCCCTACTGCTCCTAAACATCCGTTTACCAGCAGCAGTGTTACATGAGGCAACCCGACACTAGGGAACAATCAGGTATTACTTGTAATAAGTGTCTTTGTTCCTGGATGTAGTCCAAAAACCAAGAGCCGGATCTCTGCAAAAGGCTCGATGGTGCCAGCGTCATTGCTGCCGCTCTGCGAGAACATAAAACTACTAGAGCGGGGGATAGGACGCTGACACCATCAAGCCTTTTGAAGACATCCGGTTTTTGGACTACAGCCAGGAACAAAGACACTCATTACAAACAATACAAGCATTTCCGAGGTGTGCCGAGGTCAGCCGAGCTGCCTTAGGCTCTCCGCCGCCCCTCCACCTCTGGCTGCATGCGGTATTGCATGCCATTTAAGTCAATGCGTTTCGTTTCCACTGACTTCTATGGGGAAACTCACTTTGATATGCGAGTGCTCTGAATTACGAGCATTCTCTTGGAATGGATTATGCTCGTAATCCGAGGTTCCACTGTACACTTACATTTCTTAAGTGTTAACCCGACACTAGGGAACAATTGCGTATTATTTGTAATGAGAGTCTTTGTTCCTGGCTGTAATCCAAAAACCAAGAGCCGGATCTCTACAAAAGACTTGATGGTGTCAGCGTCCTATCCCCCGCTCTAGTAGTTTTATGTAATGTTCTCACAGAGCTGTAGCAACAACGCTGGCACCATCAAGCCTTTTGCAGCGATCCGGCTCTTTTTTTTTGGACTACAGCCAGGAACAAAGACACTCATTGACTCATTACAAATAATACCCGATTGTTCCCTAGTATTGGGTTGACACTTAAGAAATGTTAGGCCTCATGTACGCTGCTGCTGGTAAACAGATGTTTAGGAGCAGTAGGGGATTTTTTTCAACGGCTCCTGAACTCTCCTCCAAGTTATCTTATCAGTACATGTACACAGGAACGTTTATAGGCAGTTGAGATTAAAGGCTTTTTCTGGAACCCTCAAAAAAATGCGTTCAGAAGCTGTGTTCAGAGGCATTTCAAGCGCCAAGCGCTAGCAGCGTTTTGTTTACAGACCTTTTTCATTTTAACAAAAACAAACGCGGCTGAACGCCCATTATTAACAATAATTTTAAAAACAAGATTACATTATGGAGATCTTCCTTTTTTTCTTCCCCTGAATTTCCTGGTTAATACCTTTACCAGCCACAGTCTCTGGTGAGTCACTTTAGGACTTTTTTTGCACATATGCACTTTGGGAGAGATTAAGAACTTTTATTTTTTTTTGGTTGTTTGATATTTTGGATTAATTATTTTTCCAATTAAGAAACACATATGTTTTTGTACAGTTTGAGACAGGCTGCACATAGGTTTTGTTTTAGGAAGGTTTTTTTATTTTTTATAATGACACATTTTGGTTTGATATTATTCAATTAACTGTTTCCTGTAGGAGTTAATTAGTATTACACACACTATTGTTTATGGTAAAGAGAGTTTAGCTTGCATCACATTGAATATTGTACCATCACGAACACTTTATATAGACACTTATATATAGTATTTTCAGTTTCACTTTATTTTTTGCTGTTGATTTTTATATATGAAATAGTGGCAGAGTATGCTAGGGAGGTGGTAAATGTAAGAACCATAAGAAGTCCATATTTTTTTTAGAAAAAATATATATTAGCTTGGAATTGTCAATAAAAACGTTGATTCTTAATAGATTTGTGCAGCAATTGTATTCATCTATATTCCAGACAGGGAACACAAGGAGTTGTGGGTGCAGCAGTGAAGTATACTTAATCTGCATGTATTGGAAATTCACAAAACAGTCCCTTCTATATGGAGGATAGAGATTCACAGTGGCTTTGCCGAGTGCCAGAGACATGTCCCGTTAGCTGGGACACAAAATGGTCAGTGAGCTCACACCCGTTGCAGAGGGACCGGAAAAAAAAAAAAAAAAGCAGAAACCTCCCTGGCTCCGGGTTTATCGCTCTGACACATGGCTGCTGGCAGATCAGTCCTCTGAGCCCTTCCAGCTGAGGGAGCTTTCTCACATGGAATTCCTTGCTGGATACAAAGTTTCCACTTGGAAAGCCAAAGATCGTGCAGTAAAGTAGTGATGTGCTCAATGGCCTGTCTTGCAGCGGCCACCTTCCTGTCTTGGGCACCTCCCACCAGATGCAGAACTCCAGGTCACAAGTACGACCTTTGCAACCCTGGTAGTTGTGCCACTGTATTACACAGGAGCAGTGGGGAATTTTGTATGGGCTCAAATAGCACCGCAAAGGGTATAAGTTTCATGAATTGGAGTACTCGTGAAAATACTCAATATCAGCACCGATACCAGTATCGGTCCAACCCTCCCTTACTCTAGCCAAAATCAAATGCTTTTGCCTATAGTTCTACTTTATCATGCCATAATGAAGATATCACTGGAAACCTATGCACTAAAAATAGTCTTTAAAAAGCCTGAGATCCATGCATTGGTGTCCTTTTATGAAGCAGTGAACAGCGGTGATCCCTAGGATCGCCACTGCTCACAGTCCGGGGAGAACATGTTTGAACATGTTCTCCCGCAGTTGATCTCCGCACACCGAGAATCCTCATTGACTGACACAGAAAACGGACAGTTTATGAAGCTACGATCTTATCAATTCACTGGCGATCTGTGTCAGAATTCACACTCCCTGATTCACCAGCTCAGAGGGGGAGAATCGGGGGGTCTGAGGAGGAAGATTATTAACTTCTTTCTACCTCGATCAGACCCCCCCCCCCCACAGACAGTAACCATGCCCCCCCCGTCATATTTATGAATATATTTTATGTAGGTGGGACTCTAATTAGCCATAACTACGCCGGCTGTCCGTGCACTGAGCAGTAATAATTTATCACTGCTTAATAAATGGACACCTCTGTGTTTCAGTGAATTTCTGTTATTGTAATCTCGTAAAGTCTCATGAGATTCCAGTATCAGGGGTCATTCTCCACTGTTTGAATGCTTTATAAACTGGCATCCAGAGGACCTCGATCTCCTCTGAGAATGAAGCAGTGAAATGGTTTCACTGCTTCATAAACAGACACCTTTGTGCATATAAAAGATGTCTGTTCCATGGACTAGAATACACGTTGGCTTCATACAACTATAATGAAAGAGAAACTTTAAAGACATTAGAAAATGGCACTTACTCGCATCATCTCGCTCTCCAGCTGCTTCTTGCGGTGCAATCTTTGATGGTGAGATTTTAGAATATTTTCAACATGCTGCTCCATGAAGAACTTAAAAGCCTGTGGTGAGTAGCTCTGGATGCGAGACTCCCTTCTCTCTTCATCTCTCTTGTTCTTCCTGACTGGCACAGGGGACGTAGTTATTTGTTTCTTCTCTTTCTCAGTGGTTTCCACAGTTGATTCAGATGCCTTTTCTCCTTCTTCCTGAGAATTAGAAGTTCCAGGAGTCAGATCATCTTTGTTGGATTTTTGTCCAGTTTCATAACTGGGAGAATTTTGCTGGAGCAAGTGCTTTGGGTACGGTGGTGGTGGTCCTTGGTAATTTGGTGCTTCCGCTTGTGTAGGCAACAAAGGATTGTTGTGAGGCATTCCTTCCGAATAAAGCCCTCCTTGCACATTTTGGGTTACCCATGATGGATGTGCTGGTGCCAGTGCAGTCTGAAGTTCTGGCTTTAAAACCCTCATGCTCTTTACAGGTTGCTGTATAGGGGCAGGAGTTATTGCAGTCACAGTTGTAGCAGAAGCTTGTGAATTAGTAGGATGCACTTGGCGAACTGCCATTGGGTTATTGAAAGAGTTGGACCTAACCGGAATGTTATTCTGCCATGATGGCATCTCATGATTCCCAGGAGGTGACTGCGTAGAGGTGGACTGAGACCAAGAAGTTGGATGGTTTGGAATACTCATGTTATATAGCTCCATGTTGTGACTATTTCTATTTGGTACTAGTGCAGACTGTGGCAAATTGCCATTATTATAAGCAGAATTGGACATTGGTACATTATTGCCTTGCATCTGCAATGCACTATTATTTGGACCATTTGACATAGGATAAGGTGGAGGTTGTGGTCTTCCAACACCATTACCCACTTGATGTGTTATATATTCAGGTTGTCCATTACCGTTCTGAATGCCAGCTCTCCCTGAAAAAAACTTGCTGTTGCCAGATGTTTGCATGATAATGGGTTGTCTTCCAACAGGTACAGCATTCATAGGTCTCTGTGGCTGAGGCTGTGGGTTCATCATTTGTGCAGAGTTAATATTAGAAGATGAATATCCCTCTTGCCAACCTCCAGGTGGTATTGGGGAAATGCGGGAAACAAGAAACTCCATATTACCAGAGTAACGCTTTGTTTGGGAATTGGGCTCCCAAGACTGTGGTGATGAAGTAGTTCCTCTAGGAGGAGGTTGTGGTGGTGGTGTAACACTTCTTACTTGTGGTGGAGGAGGTGGGTTCACTCTATGGCCATTGACTGGCATCTGTTGAGCAAAGGCTGGAAGGCCTGATCCAGATAATGGCCTTCCCATCTCTGACTGGGATCCAGGCATTTCTGATCCACCATAGATAACACTATCAGATAAGGGTGAGATGTGTCTCTGTGGAACCAGGGACTCCTTTGAACCCTTCCAGCTCTGTCTGCGATTCACAGAATGCTGGATGTTGCCTGTAGAAACATATTTTTATAAAAAGGTTAGAAAACGCACATGCACACAAAACCCTATGAAACTGCAATGCCATCAACTAATTTTCCAGAAGCAAGGAGATTTTATAAAATTATGTATCAATCATATGCACAAAAGTACAACACTTTGAGCAGGACTTCATCCTTTTTCTTTGCTGCCCTGTCTATTTAACAATGTGTATGGATGCCTCCAACATATTCTAGAAATGTGGCAGCATATGCATTGGCACAATCTTAGAAGCAGTAACGGACCAAGAAATCCTTGCAGTCAACCTGTACTCTGCACGTGCAGGCATTAAAGTGAACATGTTGCATTTTGTGTGTTTTTTTTTTATATTAAAATGTTTTTTGTTTTTTTTTTTATTTAAAGCCCAATAGATTACATTATAGAAGCCAGCAGGTTTTATTTTTTTTAAAACAACAAGTAGGCTTTGGCTAAAAAAAAAACAAAAAAAACAAAAATAAAAAAAAAACCAACATGCCAGATAATGTCAACAAATTTATTAGTGTTATAAATTATTATTATTTTTAAATGAATTATTAAAATGTATTTTATAGCTGAAACAGGTTAAATGAATACAAGACCCCTATACAATCTTCATTTCCTTTTAGATCTGTGTTATAGTCCAGCATAAAACAACTCATGCACTTTACCTTTATGACAGGGGATTCCTATAAAAAAAAAACTGCTGCTCCCACTCCATGTGCAACCTTACTAAGGTTTGGGATTTCTATTAGGAATCAACATTTGTGTGTCTGAAGTTCAGTTTAAAAATATAATTTTAAAGTTTAACCACTTGCCGACCAGTACGTTGCTGGATTGGAAGAGTGATATCTCAGTCATTGATGCAGCAATGATCGCGATATAATTTATTTAGGGCTGGCGATTCCTTTCAAATATAAAAGTAATCCTAGTGGCTAATAAGCTGCTGCATTACTTTTACAGGTGGCAGAAAAGTGTACCACCCCCGCCAATGTCTTTACCAGGCTCTCCCATGCAATCGGAGAGCCCGGTAAGGATACAAAAATCGGCAGCATTCAGTTCCTGGGACACAGTAAGAGGAACAGATGCTGTTCCTCCCACTGTGTGACGTCACAAACTGGAAGCGATGAGGATTTTATCACTTGTTTCGTGTTCATGTAAACAAGCTTTTACCGTCTTGAACAAGCATCTGACCAAGAGAGGGTTCTTCATTTTGAAGGGGACTTCCTGTCCCACTTCCTCCTAGGCGGTGACTCCTCTCCCCCTAGGCGATCTCCTAGGACACGCGACAGGTCTCAGAAGATCGCCTGTCCACTCCAAGAGTGCGGCTCATGCATGAGCAATGCGTGCCCATCCGTGAAGTCACAAGCTGTTACGGCCGGGCGCCCACAGTTCCAATGGAGGCACAGAGGAAGGGAGGGGTGGCGGGAGAGAAGCGGGCCTCTGTGCGGCTGCATCGGTGGACCATGGGACAGATGAGTGGCTGTTTATTAAAAGTCAGCAGCTAAACTTTTTGCAGCTGCTGACTTTTAATTAACTAAAAATAGCCTGAAACTCCGCTCAAACTATATATTAAATGTGTGGTATCACATTTCCTTTTTGAGATTATCAAATGGTATACTACCATGCTAAGACCATAAATTAACCATTTGGCTTTTGGCCTTACCATTTTGTTTTCACCTAACCATTTAGGGGCTGCTGTGTGGAGTGCCGTGGTTCCAGTGGATTTCTACTGGGACATTTTTTGTGTCATATACTCTCCATAAATAGGTCCTGTCATGACCCATAACATCAGAAGGGATACTGTTCATCCTTTCTGATAGCAACAAGAGAGATAAATAAATAATAATAATAAAAAAAAAAACTGTGTACATTTAAAAAAATTAAGCTTTTTTTGGGGGATCAGCTTTATTGGTATAACAAGGGATGGACGTGGGTCATGACGGGTCCTCTTTTTGGACCAAAGCATCTGATTAAACAGAGATCAGTTTGATCAGATGCTCTCACAAGCAGGTTACACGAGACCTAAACTGGAAGTGAAAAAATTCTCATTGCTTCAGGTTTCTGACATCATGCAGTGGGAGGAACAACATCAGTTCCTCTCACTGTGTCCCAGGAAGGGAATGCTGCTGGTTGCATCCTCACCGGGATCCTGTCCCATCACCTGTCATTTTGAAAACAGCGCAGCTGTTGAGGGTTCTGCCCCCACAGCCCATGTATTCCAAAGAATCTATAAATGAGAAAAACATTAGTTATTACCTGAAAAACATTTTTTTCCCAGGAATCCCTCAGGACGATAAGCTCATGCAAGCATCCAGGAGGATGACTTGGGAAAACAAGTTATTACCTCATAACTCCTTTTCCAGGGATTCTCAAGGACGGTCACATGAGCTTATCGTCCTGAAGGATGACTTGGTAAACTACAAGTTTGTGGGTTGTAGTTCTAAATGGACTGTGTGTGTGCCGATTAGCACGCTCATAATCCATTCACACTTCCTACAGCTCTGTAACAGAAAGCTCATACAAAGTTATGGGCATCAGAGCTGCAGGCAATGTGTGCAGGAGCCTGCCATTGCACATGCAATGCACTAATCATGGGTGCAATGCTGTAGACTTCTATAGAAAAAAAAAAAATCACATGCTTTTTTCTTGCAAAAATATGGGCATTTATTTATTAAAAAAAAAAATTATCCTTAAAGAATCTGTGGAGAAAAAATAATGTACTTTAAATCTACATTACAGCAGCTGGTGGCATTGAAATCCCATAGTATTTGTGATATCATAAGATTACCTTCAATATACACAGGAGACAAGGATTCCATATTTAAAAAGCAAAATTTTGTCTATGCATTGAATAATCCTATGACTACAGACTAGGGGTGAGCTCTGGTGTGTTTGCACACTCCACGTGCAGAGCCCACCAGGAAGTTAATCCATACTACAGACCACATTTTGTCATTTACACTCTCCTCTTGATCTATGGTGGCATAATCATGCCTTATTGGGAGATAAAACCACACATGTAGCCAGCAAAATCTGAAGTGTCTGAACTGATCTGTGCACTTTGCTCTAGGTCACTCTAGTGCCAGAATCAGAGCAACAGCCCTACAATCAGCACAATGGCTATCACCTCTGGCACTCCCAGGTACAAAACGCTGCACATGAGTTCTGACCATAAAGAACAATGCCTAAAGTACTGAGCTCTTAGCATCGTTGCAAGTGCCGAGAAGAGTAGGTGTAAGTGCACACAATATTAATGCACAAAAAAGCAGTAATTTAGCCGATACAAAAGAACTACTGTATTGCTGATGCTTTGTCCAGAGCACACAGACACACAAGAAATTAACGTTCGTCATCCACCTTGAGGTTTCATGCCAGCGTTCAGGGGTCTTGCTGCAGCAGCAACTTGAGGCTCTCGATAGGGTTCTTGATAACTCATAAACTCAATTGCAGCTTCAATGCTACGACTGTTTGTTTGCTGTAAGGCTCGGATCACCATATCCTATTTAAAAAATAAATAAAATATAGAAGCCGATTTACAAAGGAATGATTTTAACTTTAAGCCCAGTTTATTTACAGATACCCAAACATGTTGCCAATATAAATATACAGGGTCAAGGAAGTAAAAAAAATAATAATTGTATTTTAGTTACTAACTCCATAATGTTCTGCATATTTCTAAATTATCCTACCAGGCGAAGGTGCAACAAAAGGGACACCATAACTTTTTTTATCACGTGTGAAAAAAACGACAATATTCTAAAAGGAAGTCTGATTAAACAAATATTGTCTGGCCCATTAACCACACAAGTGGGACACTGATGTTTAAAATAGAACTGAAGAAAATACAATTTTAGTTATGGAGTGGAGAGTGATTACAAGAGCCGTCAGATTTTAATTGTTGACTGGGTCCCCTTTAAGGTGACCCTGTTCTGGCTATGGGTCAGGAATGAAAGGGGAATCTCATCTATAAGACACAGCTAAAAAAATTAAATAAAAATATATCATACCACAACATCATCCTTCCCTACTCTAACAAAATAATTATACTTCTATGGTAATTCAAAGTCAGCCAGCCCCTGTATAACCCACAACAGTTTTATCAGCAAGCAGCACCTTTGTCTCTCAATGAATTTCAAGAGAATTTTTTTTATAAGTGCTACATTTTTAATTTTCTTCACTGAGGAGCACAAAGTCAGGAATTTAGAAACAATTGGGATATCCAAGAATTTTGCCAAAAGAAAGGACTACCTTGAAGTACACTCAACAACAGAAGCTGTGAGCTAAAGGAAACCATTAACAGGTCAATAAATTTAACTAAAACAGACCAAAACCAAGAAGGGTCAATAAAATTAAACTAGGTGGGTTATCAGCCTTAAAAATGATCCCTACAGGAAAAATGGACACAAGGTCCACTAGGTTAACCCTTTGGCACCTACAGTACGCATATATGCAGCCTCTAGGCAGGTGGGCCTTAACGTATGTAAGTAACTTACCTTGCTAAGAGCGCATTCCCTGCACAATCCCAGCACGGTAGCCAGCGGGTAACAGTAAGCTCACGATGCATACTTGCGATCGGTAGCTTTCCAATCATGTGACTGCTTTGACAGACAATCACAGCAGTCACATGATCCGATTGCCCACCTCCCGGCATTTAGAAACCTTTAAGGCTGAGAGGCAGTCATCGAGAAAGGGTTCAGACCAGCCAGTCTGAGGATGACAAAAGGCCCAAACCCTAAAGTGGTTCTAAAAGGCAAAAGGTTTTCTTACTTTAATGAGTTTTCTTAATTAAATTGATTGTAAACATCAAATATGAAATAAGCATATTCTTCTTGTCTCAATTAAGAGCACGATGTCTGCTGCTTCATAACTCTGCTATCAAGATGAATCACTTCTGACAATTTTTCCTATGACCAAAAAAGAAAAAAGGAAGGTGACAGGTGAGACTGCTCCAGCTGATTGGCAGCCTCAGCTCTGTTCCTGTGTAGAAGGAGGCGCGTGTCCCTTCCCTCCATTTACCCAGCTCTTCAAACTGAGCTCAGCAGTGTGTAATGTCAGCTATCTGTCCCCTTTTTTTTGTGATAGTTCAGACAAGCTTTATACATTCTGGATTTTGAATGGCTGCAAATAAACAGGTACAACTGATGTAGAGGGCTTTTTCATCGCTGTGTATCACCTGAGACCAGTCTCTTTAAGGGGTTGTAAAGGTACAATTTTTTTTTCCTAAATAGCTTCCTTTACCTTAGTGCAGTCCTCCTTCACTTACCTTATCCTTCCATTTTGCTTTTAAATGTCCTTATTTCATCTGAGAAATGCTCACTTCCTGTTCTTCTGTCTGTAACTCCACACAGTAATGTGAGGCTTTCTCCCTGGTGTGGAGTGTCGCGCTCGCACCCTCCCTTGGACTACAAGAGAGTCAGGACACCCACTAACACGCAGCTCCTTTCTTTACCTGCAACGTATCTGACTCTCCTGTAGTCCAAGGGAGGGGGCGAGCACGACACTCCACACCAGGGAGAAAGCCCTGGCATTAGTTCTTCTTGAAAGAACTAAAGACATTTAAAAGCAAAATGGAAGGACGAGGTAAGTGAAGGAGGACTGCACTAAAGGTAAAGGAAGCTATTTAGGGATTTTTTTTTACCTTTACAACCCCTTTAAGGTAAAAAAAAACACTTTCAAAAACAGCTCCCCCCAGCACAATGCGGGAGAATGAAAAATGTAACTGTCTGCCTTAGGCAAAAAGAACATTTAATAGATAGCTTTGAATGAGGCCTTTGGCATCTTAGATAAATTACACATTAAAGTTCAATAATTACCAGCTCTACCTCATCAAATCCAGCAGTCTGCAGATCATGAAGCATTTTTCTATTGACTTCATTTCCTCCTCTCTGAGTTGAATTTGAGGAATTAGCAAAAGGCTGTAGGGAGTTGCGAATCTCAGCCAGGGCTTTATGATATGTAACAAACTTAGGTGGGTTCCTTCCTTGCCTTGGATCTTCAGTTTTGGCAGGTGGTTGTTCAACCTTAGCAGCATCTGATGGTTTAGGAAGATGACGGAGGCTTTCGCGGATTTCCAGCAGCATCTGTCTGCTATTGCCAGTATATGTGCTTGCTGGGAATGTTTTGGGCCTCATTTGCCTGTATCCCTCTGGCTTCTCCACCCTCTTCATGAAAACACATGTATGTTGGTGACGTCTTTCAGAGATAAAGCTAAAATTACAACTAGACTTTGTAGTGTAGACGTAGAGCTGCTTGCGGAGACGTTATCTTCTGAGTAAAGTCGTGTCCAACGGTTACACAAAATCTTGACCTGTATAGGTAAATATATTAACCATAGCGTTAAACTAGATAAGAAAAATACAAAATTGTATTAACTACAAGGAATCAGCTATACTCAACAAATCAGAAAAGCAACAGTGCCAAAATGGCAATCAAGATTATTAGAGGTCGACCAATATATCGGCCGATATTTGGCCATTTTGGAGAGATTGGCATCTCCAAATTAGGCCGATATAACACTGACCGCACCTCTGCCAGCAGAGTGTGGAGAATCCTCCTCCCTTCTCCACATTGTTGGCAGAGCAATGCCGCGGTGTGTGAAACTGTATGAAGAGAGAGGGGAGCTGTCAAAATTAAAGCTGGATGTCAGAGGTGGGCGGGACCCAGCTATCCAACATCTGCCAATGGGATGGGATCTGAGCAGGCCGCTATGTATATGTGGCCCCACCCCTTTCTTAAAAAGCCAAATCATTGGCTGGATAGCTGCTGGGTCCCCCCCATCCCAGGTCCTGCCCACCTCCGACATCATGCCAAATTTGTCAGCTCCTCTCTCTCCATACAGTTCCACACACTACGGCGCTGCAGAGAGCAGTTTCACAGTTACACTATCGGCTGTGAAACCTGCCATTGCCATCTGCCAATGCCAACCAGTGCCACCTGCCAGTGCCATCCAGTACTACCTACTAATCAGTGCCAACTAGTGCCACCCAGTGCCCCCTGCCTCTATAGATTATCAGGTCTACTATACAGCATCCACTGTGGTTATTCAACACCCAGATGCAAGTTGGGAAAAAAAATCAACCTCTGCTGAGTTTTTTTTTTCAACCACTTAACCCCCGGACCATATTGCTGTCCAATGACCAGAGCACTTTTTGTGATTCGGCACTGCGTCGCTTTAACTGACAATTGCGCGCTCGTGCGATGTTTGTTTGTTTGTTTGTTTGTTTTTATTTCTTAATTACTCGCTTTACAACAAATTTAATGGTTTCGTTGCGAGGCCATCAGAAACAAAATTAACATAGTTCAGACATATAGGTACACAAAACATAGAAATCTAAAACATGATTAAAAGGAGGAAAAGAAAAAAAAAAAAAAAAAAAAAAAAAAAAAAAAAATTTGTCACATTGAGTCCATTAATATACATTTAGGTTAATTAACTTTTCATTCATCTAGGGCATCCATATCTAAAATAGTTCATTTTTAGAGTTAGATTACAAAAAATTCACATACCAAATATCACTGACTACATTTTTCTATATACAGTACTCAATCAAACTACGTAATCTAATCAGATCCAGGGTTGCGTAGGTGACCTTTCATCATTTTTTTGAATTGGTTAAAAGTTTTTGCCCTTCTAATATCAATCGGTAGAGCATTCCATTGCACCGCCGCTTGGTATGAGAATGAGCGACCACCAATTCGGATATTCTTTATTTTTGGGATGTTTACGCGATAATATCCATCTTCGCGTAACTGTCGCGTTGGAACATGTTTGACAACCTTATCCATTATATATTTTGGCGTCATAGCATTAAATGTTTTATACATTAAACATGCTATTTTTAATTTAATGCGTTTATCGACAGTTAACCACCCCAGACTGTTTAGTTGTTCTGATGTTGGATCTCTTTTTCTCAGTCCAGTTGCAATACGAACTGCAAAATTTTGTAATTTTTGGAGTTTTTGTATATATGTTCCCGGGATGCCCACTAGAAGTGCATTACCATAGTCTAAATGAGGAAAGACCAGGGCAGCAACAACTTTAGGGCGATCCATAGGAGCTAAATACACAAGGATCCTACGTAGTACTTTTAATTTGTACATAACAGTCTTGGTGACTTGATTAATGTGTGGCAGAAATAGCAGATCCTCATCTATATAAAATCCCAGATTTTTAACCACTTTACTGCAGCCTGGACCATTACCATCCATGTCTTGCCATGGCAGTGTCCAATTTTGAGGTATCTCGCTTACGGAACTCCTGACCACGAGTACTTCAGTTTTTAATTTGTTTAACGCCAGATAGTTTTCTCCCATCCAACGTTCCACTCCTTTTAGACAGTCAGTAAGTTTTTTTGTGGCTGTATCAAGTGATCCCGCTCCCACCCTCAAATAGAGCTGGGTGTCATCAGCATAATTCTGACACTGCAGACCATGGGACCGAATAAGGGCCAAGAGGGGGCGCACGTAAATGTTAAATATCAACGGGGAAAGGGGGGACCCCTGGGGAACTCCACACTCAACAGGTCGACTTTCGGAGAAGTGGCTCCCCAGGCGTACCCTCTGACTTCTGCCCTCCAAAAAAGATGAAAACCATCTGAGGGCAGTTCCCTTTACATGCGCAACCTCCCGCAGCCGCTGTAAAACGATCCCATGGTCCACAGTGTCAAAAGCCGCCGAGAGGTCCAGCATTACTAGGATGGAATCTTGGTTGTTATCTTTAGCCATCAGCAAGGAATCCGTGACATCAATTAATGTAGTCTCGGTTCCGTGCCGTGGTCTAAAGCCAGATTGTTTCACATCCAGCAATGCCTGCTCCTCGACAAACTGTTGAAGCTGGGTGCGTGCATCACCTTCATAGAGTCTAGCCAGATAATGTAGGCCTGCTATAGGTCGATGGTTATTTTTATCGTTTATATCACCCTCTCTCTTCTTGACTATCGGAGTAATCAATGATGATTTAAACATAGTAGGATATGAGCCTTCTAGATATGAAGTATTGAATAGGTCAGCCAAGACCAATGCTATTTCTTCACTGCATGCCTTTATCAGTTTGCCTGGGCAGCAGTCAGTAACAGGAGAGTTAGTATTAGCTGTTCTCATTGCTTTAATGATTTCAGCTGCACTAATTAATTTAAAATCTTGAAACCAAACCTTAATCGGTGGTTCCAATGATTTTTTATTTATATTGCATTTTTCTTTTGGGTATCTATCCCTTCCTTTCTTTAACTTTGTATGAATATCCGCAATTTTGTTATGAAAGTGAGCGGCTAATTCATTTACAAAAATATGGGGGTTAGTAATTTGGAAGTTCAGTACATCAGGTTCAGCCAACTGCTTAACCACCCTAAATAATTCCTTGGATTGGTTTAATGCATCTAATAAGCTTTCAGAAATAAAGGATTTTTTAGCATTATAGATTGATTTTTTATAATTCCGGTTATGGAACTTCCATTGATTTTTATCGTAATTGGAATTTGTCTTCCTCCATTGTCTTTCTAATGCTCGTCCACGTTTTTTCATTATGTTAAGTGCTTCATTAAACCATTTATTTTGTTTCTTAATTTCGTTTTTAATTTTTTTGTCCTTTAATGGAGCAACTTGCTCCAAATTGGTTTCAAGCCACTTATCAATAATTGTCATCTTTTGGTCAACATTCAATTTAGTTAGATTAGGTTGAGTAATATGTAGTAACTGCTTAAATTTTTCTATAGGAAAATTTACATATGATCTAATTTTAATGGTTTGATTGCTTTGTTTACTATCAGAGATACCATTATCATCTAGATGAATTTCAAACAAGACTGCATTGTGGTCTGACCACAATACTTCAAGTACATCACTAAATACAACAGTGATGTCTTTGAAGAACACCCCATCCAGGGTGTGTCCCTTTATGTGGGTGTTTGGTGTAATCAGTCTTGTCATCTCTAGTGCTTCACATGTATCCAATAACAAACGTGAATTTGGTTTGGTAGGTTCCTCCAACCAAACATTGAAGTCACCCACCAAAAGCAATGGCTGGGATCTAGTAGCTAATTCCATTATATTAGTAATCAAACTTTTAAGTCCAGTTTCAATTTTATTAGGTGGAATATAGACCGTAGCTATATTCATCACAGATTTTGTATTAATCATCATCTGTGTCAATAAGAACTCGCAGCCTTGTTGGTTAAATTCCAGTAATTTCTTTATTTTAAATTTAGAATTATATATAATGGCCGTGCCCCCCCCCTTTCCTCTCCCCCGCAATTGATAATGTATCTCATAGTTATCGGGGATAGCATCAGATAAACAATTAAGATTATGTAACTGTAACCATGTTTCAGTTACCATAGTAATGTGAATATTATTTTGCTCAATAAACTCTCGTAATTCCCTAGCATGAGCAACTATAGAACGTACATTA
This sequence comes from Rana kukunoris, assembly GCA_029574335.1. Lineage (NCBI taxonomy): Eukaryota > Metazoa > Chordata > Amphibia > Anura > Ranidae > Rana > Rana kukunoris. The sequence continues at coordinate 363,269,841 of CM056052.1, forward strand.
ATCAATACAGCTCTAATTTCTATTTCGTATATCTTATTTTTATTTTTGGGTAGTATTTTATTTTGATTTTGTATTTCATTAGTATTAATTTTAACGTCCCTATTGCTACCTTTATCATTTTTCTCAATTGTATTATTAATGATAGCTTCAATGGACCTTTGATCAAGTGATCCATTGCGGCCATCATTTAGTAACAGTAATTCCCTCCGTGTATAATAAAATTGTGTCATTTTAAAACAGTTTAAAAATCAAACACTTATTACAAATACTTAAAAAAAATAGCTAAGATACCCATATGTCCCTCTTTAACAAATATTAGTATTCTTTAAAACAGATTATATTTAAATTATTTCCGTATCTTACCAAAACAATCGTTAGTGCCTCCCCGACCTCCTCAGCCTCCCGCGGACGCCCGCAGACGCCGCACCCTTATGTCGCGCCCTTCGGGCGCGCCCGCCCGCGAGCGCCCGCTGCCGCGAGCGCCGCTCACAGCTTTTATGTGGTCTCTCACCTGGCCCTAATTACGGTGGCCACGCCCCCAACGCTCTGCCCAGCGCTAAGGGTGCCGCCCACAACTCCTCCCCCAAGATGGCCGCCGGGGAGTGTGTGCCGCTCGCTCAGAAGATACAGCGAAACAGGGGCAAGCAGGGAGAAAGTCTCACATACAGCAGCAGTAGATGTCAGGTACAGATGATGGCAAGTACAGATGATGGCAATGTCAGGTACAGATGATGGCAAGTACAGATGATGGCAATGTCAGGTACAGATGATGGCAATGTCCAGGTGAGGCGCCGCTCACAGCTTTTATGTGGTCTCTCACCTGGCCCTAATTACGGTGGCCACGCCCCCAACGCTCTGCCCAGCGCTAAGGGTGCCGCCCACAACTCCTCCCCCAAGATGGCCGCCGGGGAGTGTGTGCCGCTCGCTCAGAAGATACAGCGAAACAGGGGCAAGCAGGGAGAAAGTCTCACATACAGCAGCAGTAGATGTCAGGTACAGATGATGGCAAGTACAGATGATGGCAATGTCAGGTACAGATGATGGCAAGTACAGATGATGGCAATGTCAGGTACAGATGATGGCAATGTCCAGGTGAGGCGCCGCTCACAGCTTTTATGTGGTCTCTCACCTGGCCCTAATTACGGTGGCCACGCCCCCAACGCTCTGCCCAGCGCTAAGGGTGCCGCCCACAACTCCTCCCCCAAGATGGCCGCCGGGGAGTGTGTGCCGCTCGCTCAGAAGATACAGCGAAACAGGGGCAAGCAGGGAGAAAGTCTCACATACAGCAGCAGTAGATGTCAGGTACAGATGATGGCAAGTACAGATGATGGCAAGTACAGATGATGGCAATGTCAGGTACAGATGATGGCAATGTCCAGGTGAGGCGCCGCTCACAGCTTTTATGTGGTCTCTCACCTGGCCCTAATTACGGTGGCCACGCCCCCAACGCTCTGCCCAGCGCTAAGGGTGCCGCCCACAACTCCTCCCCCAAGATGGCCGCCGGGGAGTGTGTGCCGCTCGCTCAGAAGATACAGCGAAACAGGGGCAAGCAGGGAGAAAGTCTCACATACAGCAGCAGTAGATGTCAGGTACAGATGATGGCAAGTACAGATGATGGCAATGTCAGGTACAGATGATGGCAAGTACAGATGATGGCAATGTCAGGTACAGATGATGGCAATGTCCAGGTGAGGCGCCGCTCACAGCTTTTATGTGGTCTCTCACCTGGCCCTAATTACGGTGGCCACGCCCCCAACGCTCTGCCCAGCGCTAAGGGTGCCGCCCACAACTCCTCCCCCAAGATGGCCGCCGGGGAGTGTGTGCCGCTCGCTCAGAAGATAAAGCGAAACAGGGGCAAGCAGGGAGAAAGTCTCACATACAGCAGCAGTAGATGTCAGGTACAGATGATGGCAAGTACAGATGATGGCAATGTCAGGTACAGATGATGGCAAGTACAGATGATGGCAATGTCAGGTACAGATGATGGCAATGTCCAGGTGAGGCGCCGCTCACAGCTTTTATGTGGTCTCTCACCTGGCCCTAATTACGGTGGCCACGCCCCCAACGCTCTGCCCAGCGCTAAGGGTGCCGCCCACAACTCCTCCCCCAAGATGGCCGCCGGGGAGTGTGTGCCGCTCGCTCAGAAGATACAGCGAAACAGGGGCAAGCAGGGAGAAAGTCTCACATACAGCAGCAGTAGATGTCAGGTACAGATGATGGCAAGTACAGATGATGGCAATGTCAGGTACAGATGATGGCAAGTACAGATGATGGCAATGTCAGGTACAGATGTGGCTCCCCAACAAAATTGGCATCCTTTTTTTCCCACAAATAGAGCTTTCTTTTGGTGGTATTTGATCATCTCTGCGGTTTTTATTTTTTTGCGCTATAAACAAAAATAGAGCAACAATTTTGAAAAACATTCAATATTTTTAACTTTTTGCTATAATAAATATCCCCCAAAAATATATAAAAAACTTTTTTTTCCTCAGTTTAGGCCGATACGTATTCTACATATTTTTTGTTAAATAAAAAAATCGCAATAAGCGTTTATTGATTGGTTTGCGCAAAAGTTATAGCGTTTACAAAATAGGGGGTAGTTTTATGGCATTTTTATTAATATTTTTTTTTTACTAGTAATGACGGCGATCAGCATTTTTTTTCAGTACTGCGACATTATGGTGGGCACTTCGGACACTTTTGACATATTTTTGGGGCCATTGGCATTTTTATAGCGATCAATGCTATAAAAATGCATTGTATTACTATAAAAATGCCATTGGCAGTGAAGGGGTTAACACTGGGGGGGGGGGATTAAGTGTGTTCCTGGGTGTGTTCTAACTGTATGGGGGGGGTGGCTTCACTAGGGGAAATCACTGATCTTCTGTTCATACATTGTATAAACAGAAGATCAGCGTTTCCCCCGCCGACAGGACCAGGAGCTATGTGTTTACACACATAGCTCCCGGTCCCCGCTCTGTAACAAGCGATCGCGTGTGCCCAGCGGCGATGGTACCCGCCGAGCACGCGTCCCCTAGCGGCCGCTTTAGAGCGGACGTATAGCTATGGGCTCTCGCCCAGGCGTGCCAACCTCCCGCAGTAATATGATGGCGGGCGGTAGGTAAGTGGTTAAAATCTATGCAGTTTGTTAGATCAGATTATTAGACCAACCATTGTTTGCGTTAGATCTCACACAGAAGAAGCAAAAATAATGGTTATTTGCTTGGGGGGGGGGGGGGGGCGCCTAAGCCGCCATCAACCCCCCCTTATGAAAAAAAATTACCAGTTAGCTATATTGGAAGCAATTTTTTTTTAGATACGGCAAGATCAAGTGGTTTTAACGTTAGATCTCACATAATAAAGAGACTTATTAACTGATCAATGGGGGGGGGGGGGATCATCCCAGCTAATAGATATTTGTTAGCGCAGCCTCAAGTATGGACAGGGGTCGGTAAACAAGACGTGGATGGTTTGTCAAGGCCTCACAATCATCTGATGCCTTTGTCAGAAGCAGTTTGTGTGCAACCACAGCCAGATTTACAGTCCACACCCACGGCCTCTCAAAGACCCTCAATCTTCCCTGCTGACCGCAGACTTTCCATCCTTCATTGAGGAGGAAACTAAAGCTGATATGCAGGAAGAAGAAGACCAGTGTGCCAGTAACCCCAGAAACAAATGAACTGCGAGAGCGAAGGGTTATTCACCCGCCCAAAAGACTACCACATGATACTTTTGGTAAAAGCTCCGAGGAGGTCGTTCTCATTTCAAAAAAAAATCTTGAAGGAACAACCCATCCATCGCAGATTTGGTGGTGGACAATCCCAACTCACCCCCTGGCACATCTAGCTGGGCCATTCCAGTTAAGGTGGCCTGTAGGCAGGGACCTACCTATGTAAAAATTGTATGGTTTCCTGTGCACACAAACCTGTTTTTTCTTTTTCTGTGTGTATATCAAAAGCATGTAACTGGTCATAGACTCTTTACCTCATTTGGCAGACCAAAGGTTCTTTGGTGGGGCGAGTGTGTACCGGGGGCTGCGCTATCACCCGCTGTGGGCCCACACCTCCTGCCAGCGACCGCTGGACTGAATAGACATGAATGACAAGCAGCGCTTGCTCACAGCCATCCGCCAGCTCTGCTCTATTTTGTGTCCCTATTGGCAGGGTGAGGGAACCTAACAAACAGTAGCAGAGGACCATGGGACTTGAAGTTCCATCACATGCTTTGCTAGAAGGGGGGGGGGGTCTAGCTAAAGATTCCAGCTTGTTGGTCTGAGGAGAGATCACCACGTGGCTGTGAGTTGAACGGAGGTGTGAGGAGAGACTACCGACACCCGCTGAAGAACCATCCAAAGACTTTTCCAGGGACGGTTAAAGATGGGGGGGGGGGGGCAGTCTGTCCTTATGTACCACCACCTAATATCTCTATTTTTATGTAGAATATTGCTAAAATTTTGTGAGATCCAACATTAAAAACCACTTGATCTAGCCCTCAGGCTTTCACACAGACTGCAGGTGAGAAGTTTTTCAGGCACCATTTTTAGCCCAAAAGCACCTGAAAGCTACACTGCTGCTCCAGTCTTGATCTCGCCACACACATTACAATCCAATTGCACATTCTCCTTTAGATCTATCAACAACTATATAGTGCAAGGGCCTGCCCAGTTGCCTCCAAAGTTTAATGGATAGATTATGTAGGTCCTCATATTTCAAAAGTTTTAGTAAAGCGATTGTGTGTGCACACAAATTGTATTGTCAGACTGTAATGTGTATGATGACCCTTGGTTGACCATACACTATACAGGGAGTGCAGAATTATTGGGCAAATGAGTATTTTGACCACATGATCCTCTTTATGCATGTTGTCTTACTCCAAGCTGTATAGGCTCGAAAGCCTACTACCAATTAAGCATATTAGGTGATGTGCATCTCTGTAATGAGAAGGGGTGTGGTCTAATGGCATCAACACCTATATCAGGTGTGCATAATTATTGGGCAACTTCCTTTCCTTTGGCAAAATGGGTCAAAAGAAGGACTTGACAGGCTCAGAAAAGTCAAAAATAGTGAGATATCTTGCAGAGGGATGCAGCACTCTTAAAATTGCAAAGCTTCTGAAGCGTGATCATCGAACAATCAAGCGTTTCATTCAAAATAGTCAACAGGGTCGCAAGAAGCGTGTGGAAAAACCAAGGCGCAAAATAACTGCCCATGAACTGAGAAAAGTCAAGCGTGCAGCTGCCAAGATGCCACTTGCCACCAGTTTGGCCATATTTCAGAGCTGCAACATCACTGGAGTGCCCAAAAGCACAAGGTGCGCAATACTCAGAGACATGGCCAAGGTAAGAAAGGCTGAAAGACGACCACCACTGAACAAGACACACAAGCTGAAACGTCAAGACTGGGCCAAGAAATATCTCAAGACTGATTTTTCTAAGGTTTTATGGACTGATGAAATGAGAGTAAGTCTTGATGGGCCAGATGGATAGGCCCGTGGCTGGATTGGTAAAGGGCAGAGAGCTCCAGTCCGACTCAGACGCCAGCAAGGTGGAGGTGGAGTACTGGTTTGGGCTGGTATCAAAGATGAGCTTGTGGGGCCTTTTCGGGTTGAGGATGGAGTCAAGCTCAACTCCCAGTCCTACTGCCAGTTTCTGGAAGACCCCTTCTTCAAGCAGTGGTACAGGAAGAAGTCTGCATCCTTCAAGAAAAACATGATTTTCATGCAGGACAATGCTCCATCACACGCGTCCAAGTACTCCACAGCGTGGCTGGCAAGAAAGGGTATAAAAGAAGAAAAACTAATGACATGGCCTCCTTGTTCACCTGATCTGAACCCCATTGAGAACCTGCGGTCCATCATCAAATGTGAGATTTACAAGGAGGGAAAACAGTACACCTCTCTGAACAGTGTCTGGGAGGCTGTGGTTGCTGCTGCACGCAATGTTGATGGTGAACAGATCAAAACACTGACAGAATCCATGGATGGCAGGCTGCATGAGTGTCCTTGCAAAGAAAGGTGGCTATATTGGTCACTGATTTGTTTTTGTTTTGTTTTTGAATGTCAGAAATGTATATTTGTGAATGTTGAGATGTTATATTGGTTTCACTGGTAACAATAAATAATTGAAATGGGTATATATTTGTTTTTTGTTAAGTTGCCTAATAATTATGCACAGTAATAGTCACCTGCACACACAGATATCCCCCTAAAATAGCTAAAACTAAAAACTACTTCCAAAAATATTCAGCTTTGATATTAATGAGTTTTTTGGGTTCAACTTGCCTAATAATTCTGCACTCCCTGTACAATCTTGTACAATCTCCTTGAGATGTCCCATCAACTATATAGAGCAGTTAAAAAAAAAACAGCTATGTAGTGCAAGGGCTTCTCCGATGTGATACTATTTAACCACTTGATTACCGGACCCTTTCACCCACTTCCTGCCCAGGCCAATTTTTAGATTTTAGCTCTGTCACGCTTGAATGCCAATGACTCAGTCATGCAACACTGTACCCAAATGACATGTTTCACATTTTTTCAGACAGATAAAGATTTCTTTTGGTGGAATTTAATCACCACTATTTATTTTTTGCTATATAGATAAAAAAGAAAAAAGGCATACATTTAACCCCTTTGATTTTGATCACTTCTGATGTTAACCCCTTCCCTGCCAGTGCATATTTTTTTAGCACTGATCACTGTATTAGTGTCACTGTTCAGTTAGGTGTCCGATTTGTTCGCCGCAATATCGCAGTCCCACTATAAGTTGCCGATTGCCACCATTGCTGGGGAAAATATCCCATATAGTTTGTAGATGCTATACCTTTTGTCCAAACCCATAAATATACGCTTATTGGGATTTTTTTTAACCAAAAATATGTAGCAAAAAAAAAATATAGACCTAAATTGATAAAGAAATGTGTTTGTTTTTTAAAATGTTATTGGGTAGGTTTTATAGCAGAAAGTAAAATATATATATATATATATATATAATTGTCTATTGTTTTTAGTTTATTGCGCAAAAAATAAAAACAGCAGGAGGTGATCAAATACCACCAAAAGAAAGCTCCGTTTGTGTAAAAAAAAAAAAGTATAAATTTTGTGTACAGTATTGCGTGACCGCGCAATTGTCAGTTAAAGTAACGCAGTGCCGTATCGCAACAAAAGGCCTGGTCATGAATGGGGGTAGATCTTCCAGAGCTAAAGTGGTTAAGGCCCTACAATGCCAAGACAGTACAAATACCCTTAAAATATCCCTTTTTGGAAAATAGGCAGTCCAGGGTATTTAGTAGGAGGCATGGCAAGTTGTTTGAAATTGCAAGTTTTTTTTTTATAAATATATTTTTTACATACCGTCACTAGAGCAGTACAACATCACCATATGACTGGTGTGGCGGTGATCAGGGACACCGACTGGTGACAATGTTTTAAAAACACTTTTTTTTTTTTACATACTGTCACCAGAGCAGTACAATGTCACCATAGTGACATTATACTGCTCTGGGAAGGTGATCAAGATTGTTTTTTGTATACAGTGACCATTAAAGTATAAGCAATCCTTTTTACATTGTGAAACAGAGTAGCATACATTCCTGTTCCACTGTGGATCATTGGCCAGATCTGCTGTGATTGGCCATGTACCATGCAATCACTGTGACCAATCACAAAATAGTACACAATGGCTATGAATGAAAGCCATTGTTTACAACTGAGATGTGATCGATGTGATTGGTCGCACAGCGGCCCAGTACAATGATCTGTGTTCTACTGTGTCCTGTGGACACAGTGGGGTTGACTTCCTAAAACTGGTGCAGTTCTACATACAAACCAATTAGCTCCCAGATTTAGTTGTCAAAGCTTAACCGAGCAAGCAGACATTGGAAGCCGATTGGCCACAGCTGCATCAGTTTGTGTGCTCGAATTTTAGTAAATCTCCCCCAGTGGGTCACAGATGGTGCAGCTGTGTGGCCCCTAGGGCACGTATGAGCCATATAAATGGGAAAATGCCATATCCACCTTATGAGTTCCTACTGTAATAACACGGCCAGGCGGGAGATGGTTACCTTTAGATTTGTCCTCATATAACAGTTTTGGTAAATCTAAATGAGACTATACAATCTGATTGTATAGTGTATGACCAGTTTTAGTAAATGTCACTAATTAGCTTTATTTGCGGGGCAGTAAAATGTGAGCAGTTACTGCAATGACCTCACACTTCAGGAGTTTGAAAACAAAATCTGACTTGGCAGCAACGTGATAAACTGATCAAGAGGACAGAAAGTGACAGTCATGCTTTTATATGTTAACAGCTGTTCACAGAGCAGTTCCATATACCTGTACAATAAAACCTTGGTTTGAGAGCATAATTTGTTCCAAAAACATGCTTGTAATCCAAAGCACTTGTATATCAAAGCATTTTTTTACAGGGTATAAAAGAGAAGAGAGGCGGCTCTAAGTGTAGCAATGAATTGCTAAATGTTGTACCTTCGAGAAATGTAACCAAATTGCTACACTTAGAGGCTCCTCTCTTATTTTGTATACTCAGTTGTGCCATGACGCTACTCTTATATCAAGACATCGCTTGTATACCAAAGCAAAATGTATTAAAACATTTTGCTTGTCTTGCAAAACGCTCTCAAACCAAGGCTTTACTATACTTGGCCAGGTGCAAGTCAGCTACAACATAAACACACTGGCCCCAGTCTTATATCAACAGGTAGCCAGAGACTAAAGTAATCGGCACTCAGCGGCACTGACAGGCAGCAAGAAACTAAAGGTTATTGGCACCGACAGGCAGACCGGGACTAAAAGGTAATCGGCACTGACAGGCAGACAGGCAATGGCAGCCAGAGACAAAAGGTGATCGCCACTGACAGGCACTAAAAAGGTGATCGCCACTGACAGGCAGACAGGGACTAAAGGTGATCGGCACTAAAGGTGATCGGCACTGACAGGCACTAAAGGTGATCGGCGCTGACAGGCAGCCAGGGACTAAAGGTGATCGGCACTGACAGGCACTAAAGGTGATCGGCGCTGACAGGCAGCCAGGGACTAAAGGTGATCGGCACTGACAGGCACTAAAGGTGATCGGCGCTGACAGACAGCCAGGGACTAAAGGTGATCGGCACTGGCAGCCAGAGACAAAGGGTGATCGCCACTGACAGGCACTAAAAATGTGATCGGCACTGACAGGCAGCCAGGGACTAAAGGTGATCGGCACTGACAGGCAGCCAGGGACTAAAGGTGATCGGCACTGACAGGCAGCAGCACATCAGAGCCGGAGGAGCTTCTCTGTGCAGGAAAAAAAACAAAACAGAACCTCTCCAGGCCCGTGTCGTCATCACGTCCACGTAACGCTGTCTCCAGGCCGCTTCGGCCTCTTTGTCCAGAACGTGCGCGCTGTGTGCCGAGAAAGTGTCACAGCCGTCCTAATGAGCCCGGCGGCCTGTGAAGAAGAGACCCCCGTACAGGGGGTGACAGGACAGGGATTGCGTGTGTGTTGGGGGAATGGGTACCGCGCCCCCTGGCCGCTTTAAAGTAAATCACATAGACACAAGCACCTACTTGCAGCGCTCACCCCGGTCCCCGATTCTCCAAATTCCTTCCCAACTCCCCTCTCTATAACAATGGTTTGCCCCAATCCGTGCTAAGTAAGAGTTCATAGACTGCCCCGACCCCACCACTCCGCGGTGTCTCTCCACAAAGCATTCTCACTGACCGCTAATTCCTGCCAGGATCCCGGATGTTGCTATGTCGTCCCCCTTCCTCGCTCCGGTTCGTCCCACTGTCATCCACCGGGCAACCGAGATACGCCCCTCAAACGTCATTACGTTTGTTCGACTAGCGTCACTTCACGTACAGAGGGAAGTGACATAAGAGACCAGCGATATGCGGAGATAATCCATGTCAGCTTTCTGAAACACAGCGCCCCCTGCCTGCCGGTACCTATTAGAACAGCTTATACCTTAGCTGATATCGGAGCTCCAGCCGCGATTTTTTTTTTTTAAAGTCAGCAGCTACTAACAGTGTAGCTGCTGACTTTAACCACTTTAGCCCCGGGCCTGTTTTTGAGATTCGGTGTTTACGAGACTAAAACATTTTTTTTTGCTATAAAATTACTTAAAACCCCCAAACATTATATATATATTTTTTTCTAACACCCTAGAGAATAAAATGGCGGTCATTGCAATACTTTTTGTTACACCGTATTTGCGCAGCGGTCTTACAAGCGCACTTTTTTTGGAAAAAAATCACTTTTTTAAATAAAAAAATAAGACAACAATAAATTTGGCCCAATGTTTTTACATATTGTGAAAGATAATGTTACGCCGAGTAAAATGATACCCAACATGTCACGCTTAAAAATTGCGCCCGCTCGTGGCATGGCGTCAAACTTTTACCCTTAAAAATCTCGATAGGCGATGTTTAAAAAATTCTACAGGTTGCATTTTTTGAGATACAGAGGAGGTCTAGGGCTAGAATTATTGCTCTCGCTTTAACGATCGCGGCGATACCTCACTTGTGTGGTTTGAACACCGTTTTCATATGCGGGCGCTACTCGCGTATGCGTTCGCTTCTGCGCGCGAGCTCGTCGTGAAGGGGCGATTTAAAATTTTATTTTTTTTGTTTTCGTATTTATTTGTATTTATTTTACCAATTTTTAACACTAAAATAAAAAAAAATCACTTTTATTCCTATTACAAGGAATGTAAACATCCCTTGTAATAGAAAAAAGCATGACAGGTCCTCTTAAATATAAGATCTGGGGTCAAAAAGACCTCAGATCTCATATTTAGGCTAAAATGCAAAAAAATACCAAAAATTTTAAATGTCATTTTTCAAATGACATTTAAAAAAAAATGTCTCTTTAAGACGCTGTTTGGAACTGACGTTTGACGTCACTTCCGCCCAGCAGAGCTACGTGGATGGACGAGGGAAATTTTTTCCCCTCTCGCATCCCCGCTGAACAGACGAGCGCTACCGACGGCTCCGGTAAGCGGCGGAGAGCTCAGCGGGGGGGGGGGGGGCGCTCGCCCGCCACCGATAACGGCGATTCCGCCGCGGAGACCGCCATTATCGTTTACCCGACCGCCCACAGAAGAGATGGATATCTCGGTTGTGGCAGCAGCTGCTGCCGTTACCGAGATATCCATCTTCAAAGTGCCGAGGTATACCTGCGGTGGGCGGTCGGGAAGTGGTTAAATAAAGACACTTACCTGTCCTAGGCGCCCGCGCTGATGGGCCCCCCGATGCCGGTCCCACGATCGCTCCGGGTCCCGCGCCGCATTCACACTATGGGAAACAGGCAGTGAAGCCGTACGGCTTCACTGCCCATTTCCTACTGTGCCTGCGTGAGTCTCACGATGGCTTGTGAATGGGCGCGCTGCTCTCTGAGAACACACACAGTTCCGAGAAAGCAGCGCGCCCCATTCACAAGGAGAAGGACAAGAAGAAAAGGCACCGCGGAGTGGAAGAGGCAGATTACGGACTTCCGCATAGCAACAGGTATTTCGGATGAGTATTTTTTTTTTCAGTTTTTTTTTTTTTTTAAACAACATGGGAAAATGTTGTTTTCCTGGGTGGAGCTCCGCTTTAAAGGGGTTGTAAAGGAAAATGTCATTCTATGCATTAAGGTGAAAAAACATCCTATGATTACAGGCCCCCCAGCCCTCTGGTTTACTTACCTGAGCCCTTGAAAGTCCTGCGTCGAGCACGTGTTTGATAATAATAAAAAAAAAAAAAAGACGGATTAACCACTTAAGACCTGGACCAAAATGCAGGTAAAGGACCTTGCCCCTTGTTGCGATTCGGCACTGCGTCGTTTTAACTGAAAATTGCACGGTCGTGCGACGTGGCTCCCAAACAAAATTGGCGTCCTTTTTTCCCCAAAAATAGAGCTTTCTTTTGGGGGTATTTGATCACCTCTGCGGTTTTTATTTTTTGCAATAATAAATATCCCCCAAAATATATATGAATTTTTTTTTCCTCAGTTTCGGCCGATACATATTCTTCTACCTATTTTTGGTAAAAAAAAAAAAAAAAAAAAAAAAAAAAAATCGCAATAAGCATTTTATCGGTTGGTTTTCGCAAAATTTATAGCGTTTACAAATAGTTTTATTGCATTTTTTTTTTTTACTACTAATAGCGACGATCAGCGATTTTTTTCATGACTGCGACATTATGGCAGACACTTCGGACAATTTTGACACATTTTTGGGACAATTGTCATTTTCACAGCAAAAAATGTTTACACACGGCTCTCCCCGTTCTTCAGCTCCGGGGGCCGATCGCCGCACTCCAGCGGCGATCAGGTCCGCAAAACCCGGAGCTTCGGACCGGGTCACGGGGGCGCGCGCCCGTGACCCACAGCTGGGTACTAGAACCAACGTAATTATACGTGGATGTGCCCAGCCGTGCCATTCTGCCGACGTATATGTGCAGGAGGCAGTCCTTAAGCGGTTAAAGAAAAAAATACAAAACCATTTTATATTTTGTTATAACATTTTGCAAATGGGTAATTGTTCTCCATCATTGATGTACCCTGATGAAGCCGGGACCGGCACCTTACTCAGTGATCAGGGGGCACGGGGAGTGTGCACAGGGGAGAACATCTATTGACGGCCTCCTGGCGATTCAGGTCTGAACTGTAGCCATCATTCGGCCATAGCGTGGACACCTAGTGGTTAAAAGAGTCTCTTCCAGTGCTGAGATCTCAGCGCTGCAGGCACTCTCATCTTCACCCATCTTGATTTCTGGGCTCACGGACTTCGGCTCTGTGATTGGCTGCGCGCACGTGCACTGCCGAGCCCGCTCCTGCTGTGATTGGACACAGCTGGAGCCAATCAGCAGCAACAAGGCCGACTGCTGTTTTGTCAGTAGGGAAGGTAGTGAGTCTGTGTTCCAGCAAAAAAAAAGGAACACAGATCTCTGCCTTCTCATACTGCAAACACATCTTACACAGTAACCAAGTACATTTGATTGATCGCCCCTGTTTACACCTTCCTTGCCAGCTATGCCCTCTGCTCTTTCTGCACATGATTTGGCATAGGATCCTGCTGCTCTGTGTCTCCTGTGAGAGCAGAAATAGGGCACAGCACTGTTGTAGAAGGGATAGCACTGAATTGGTAGAGGAGTCAGGTAAGTAGTTGGTGGGGGAGCAGAACAAGCAGTGGGACATTTTTACTTTAATGCAAGGAATGCATTAGGGTGGCTTTACACTGCTCCAGTGTGGTTTTTCTGCGCTTTGGGCAATACACAGCTCAGCCAGCGGGTTTCATGTGGGTTGACTGCCCTTTCCCATAGACTTCTATGATGTCCGTCAGTTTTGGTGTGGTTTCAAATAGCACATCAGATGCAGCATGCAGGAGTTTTGGTGAGCTTTCTGAAACTACACCAAACACACAGGACCGCTTAGAAATTTATGGGAAAGGGCAACTGACCTGCACAAAAAAAAAAAATGCAGGTTAGCTGTGCTTTAGCAAAAGTGCAGCAGGGCACAGTGAAGCCGCACTTAACCCCCTTAGCGGTATCCCCGAGCGTGACTCGGGGTTGTTTTTTTCTGCTAAGATCGGTATCCCAGAGTCACGCTTGGGGTGGATGTGCAGAGCGTGCAGCGGCGTTCCTTACTTTCTCCAGGCGATCCAGCGATGATCTCCCATTGCTGTGATCGCCACCGAGAGCCCCGCCGCGCCGTCCACCCGACTTCCTGATTCCGTTCCCTGCACCGCAATGGGAAATTCAAATGTATGCACAAACACATAAAAAGGAGGTGATACAATGTAATCTGAGAGGATTACACTGTATCACTTTGGAATCTGACACCGTGCCCTTTCAGTGCCCCTTGCCATTGTCATTTGTGACAAATAAAACCTTTGAAAATTGCATCTAAAAAGCGCTGTCCTACGAGTGCGCTTTTTGATCAGCTGAGCGGCAGCGACACGGAGTTGATCGCAGAACAGAGCGACAGTGAGTCGTGGGGCGATTTGTCATCTGACTGACACCGATCCAGAAAGTGACAACGCCGATGATCCCGCACCTGACCTAAGTGATGTGCGCACTTGGTGCGCTATAAACAGCGATGCAGACCAGGCAGCGCCCCCGAGGTTCCGATTCACTGGATCTCTTGGGATGAAGGTTGATGTGGAGAAGGACAACCCTCTGGCGTACCTGAAACTTTTTCTTTCTGAGGAGGCAATTTTAAAAATTGTGACAGAGACCAATGGATACCACGATCAGCAATCTGCTACGCTGCATGCCAGATTTTCCAGATCCAGAAAATGGGAACCCGTCACTAAAGAGGACATCTGGAAGACTCATCATCCTTCAGGGGGTGGTGGGCAAACCGCTCCAGAAATGGTATTGGACCACCAACAAGATGCTGGCCATGCCATTTTTTGGGACTGTGATGTCCGAATATCGCTTTTCACTCATTATGAAAAACGTACACTTCGCCAACAACGAAGAGTTTGATGAGGCCACGCATCCTGCGCCCAAGCTAAAAAAAATCTGGGAGGTGTGCCAGATGATTGTCGCCAACTTCCAGCGGACCTACGTGCCAGAAAGGGATGTCAGTGTGGACGAAAGTCTGATGGCCTACAAGGGATGCCTGAGCTGGATCCAGTATCTTGCGTCCAAAAGAGCGCGCTTTGGCATAACATTTTATATGCTATGTGAATCTTCCACCGGATATATCTGGAATGCGGTAATTTACACCGGGAAAGGTACCAAGTTCAATCCCAGGTACAGCCGCTATGGGATGGCCACATCGTCTGTCCTTACACTGCTGGACCTATTACTGAACCAGGGATATTGTGTGACAACGGATAATTTTTATACGTCACCGGAACTTTATGAGGTTTTGCGCCTCAACAAAACGGATGGGTATGGTACCGTAAGGCCAAACCGGCATGACATGCCATCTACGTTTGGCAAGAAAAAACTAAAAAAAGGAGAGATGGTTGCCTTTCAAAAGGGTAAAATGATGGCAATGAGATGGAGAGACAAAAAGGACGTGTGTCTCATGAGCACCGTGCACAGCACCTCCACTACCATGGTCCGCACAAAACACGGAAAAGATGTACTGAAGCCACAAGTCGTGATCGACTATAATCACACGATGGGAGGTGTCGATCGAGCCGATCAGGCAATGACATTTTACCCGGCGATGCAGAAACAGAAAAAATACTACAGAAAGGTTTTCAGGCATCTCCTTGAACAATGCCTTTGGAGCGCCTATATTCTTTATAAAGCAAACACGAACATGCCTCTAGTTCATTGTGACTTTATATGGAAGCTGGCTGAGCAGATTTTTATCAACCACCCGACGCCATCAGTGTCTGCTAACAGACCCGGACGACGCTCTGTTGACGTTGGCAGTCGTCATTTTGTAGACTTTGTACCGCCAACCGCACGAACGTTAGCGCCTACCAGGATGTGTGTCGTTTGCTGTTCCAAGAAGGATGGAAATGGAAAAAGTCCGAAAGGAAACAAGGTACTATTGCCTAGATTGCAGCGTCGGACTTTGTCTAGTTCCATGTTTCAAACTTTTTCACACCCAGGATGTGTATTGAATTTCTTTGGTTGACTAAATTCTTTATTTTTCATTGCATTATTGAAAAAAATTATATTATTTATTAGATTATAATTCAAGTGTTTGTGTTTCAAATTTATCACATCTGGAATGTCTACTAGAGTCTTGTTTTGGTCAGGTTTAAGTAAGTAATTACTAACAATTGCAGGCCTATAATACATAACAAATTTCCATGCAAAATAATTGTGCCGCTTTTGGTACGCAATTCCAGACAGAATCATACCGCCAGGGAGGTTAAAGCAGTTGTAAACCCGCATATACATTTTTTCTTCTGCAAGGCAAAAGCCATAATGAGCTAATATGCACCACATATTAGCTCATTAGGAAATACTTACCTCGGAACGAGGTGAGAGGAACTTACCTGGTCCATGCCGAGTGAGATGTCATCTTGCCTGGCGTGTCTTCCGGGTATCGCCGCTCCAGCGCTGTGATTGGCTGTAGCGGCGATGTCGTCACTCCCGCGAATGCGCGGGAGTTTGCAATTCGGCAAGGTCCGGCGGCTGCTGGTCCTTTAGCCAAGAATCCCCCTTGCGCCGCTGCAAACCGTACAGGTTTAGGAGATATTCTCCTTACCTTCAGGTAAGCCTTATTATAGGCTTACCTGTAGGTAAAAATAAAAAAAATGGGTTTACAACCACTTTAGGTAAAAAGTTTCCTGACTTTAGAGCAGAAATAAAGGCAATATTTAAAAACTTAGAGCAGACAGACTTTTTATCGCAGAAGGGCAAACAAGGTCTCTTCTGCAATAAAATAACCCTACATGCTCGCAGTCTTCCGTGGTATGTAAACTGAGCTGCGCATGTACGGTACAGTTCTCTGTGTAAAGAAGTTGTAGGTGGTCATGTGCAGATGGCTAAAGTTATATTAATATATTGAGAACTGCTGCCCCTACGAATACAATCACCTGAATATAAGTGGTGGTTCACACTTGTGTGAGTTAATACCGAATGTGAAGCCTTAAACAAAAACTAGATTTGCATGTCATCCAAAAAGCAATTGTTTTTAATGATGGTGAAATTGTGATTCCTCTCCAAATGTAATGCGATAAAAAAAAAAGGGTCTTGTGCGAGTTTAGAGCGTTGCAAATTTAGTCTCTATAGACTAAATCGCATTTGATGGTTCACGTATGAGAATTCCACCACACTAGTCTCCACAAAAAACAGGAAGTACACAGAAAGTTATCATCTTTTTATTTTTTTTTAACATGATTCCATTGGCTAGAAAATCAATTGCAGCTATGTCCCACTCTTGAAATTCGCATTAAAATCGCGGTAAATTCGCACCTCAGAACGGACTGAAAAAACGGAACAAATTCACAGCGCAGCAGTGTGAACTGGCACAGAGATTGATGGATTAGAGAAGTAAGTGTGGCGCTGTTCTTATAAGACAATCTTATGATCAGGGATCCAAGTGCTCCAAAATCGCACTCTAACCAGTGACTTATATGAGACTAATAGCTGAACAAACTTATGTGCAATAAATAAAGTGTGTGGTGCTATAATTTAACATAAATCCATATGCATCCTGTGCAAAAAGTGCAGTCTTAACCACTTTCCCACCGCGCCATAGGCATTTTACTGCTACGGCGCGGTGGAGTTATCTTGACACGACGTCCCTGGGACGTCGTCCTTCACTTGCGCAATTGCGCTTCCCCTGGGACGCGCTCGCGAAAGTGTCCGTGCTCGCCGGGTCTAGAAGACCCGGCGCATCACGGTAAATTGCCGCTGATAGCGGCCGTTTACCACGTGATCGTGCCGTCGAATGACGGCGCGATCACTTGTAAACAAACCGGCGTCATTTGATGACGCCGGTTCCTCCCTCTCCTGCGTCTCCTCTCTGTACCGTTCGGTACAGTGTGCGAGGAGAGGGGGGGGGAGCGGGGTGTCAGCAGCTGAGCTGTGGCTGGATCTGTGACAAATGCAGTCACAGATCCAGCCATCCCTCAATCCATCCCAGCTCTGCAGTACCCCAGTACCCAACAATCCCCCAGTACCCAACAATACCCCAATACCCAACAATACCCCAATACCCAACAATACCCTGCATGATACTTTGCAATACCCCAATACTCTGCAATACCGCTTATGGGGATTTTTAAGTAGCGAAGTTTGGCGCCATTCCACGAGTGTGCGCAATTTTGAAGTGTGACATGTTGGGTATCTATTTACTCGGCGTAACTTCATCTTTCACATTATGAAAAAAAATTGGGCTAACTTTACTGTTTTGTTTTAAGCACAAAACAGTTTTTTTTTTAAAAACACGCGTTCAATAAATTTCTGCGAAAATACTGTGCGAGATAAAAAGTTGTAACGGCCGCCATTGAATTCTCTAGGGTCTTTGCTAAAAAAGCATATATAATGTTTTGGGGTTCTATGTAATTTTCTAGCAAATAAATGATGATTTTTCCATGTAGGAGAGGAATGTCAGAATTGGTCTGGGTGTTCCAGAATGCCTGATGGCGTTCCCTGCATGTTGGGCCTCTGTATGTGGCCACGCTGTGTAAAAAAGGGATTTTTAAATACAGCTTACCTGTAAAATCCTTTTCTTGGAGTACATCACGGGACACAGAGCGGCATATTCATTACTATATGGGTTATATGGAGTACCTTCAGGTGTGGACACTGGCAATCTCAAACAAACAGGAAGTCCCTCCCTATATAACCCCCTCCCCTAGAGGGAGTCCCTCAGTTTTGTAGCAAGCAGTATGCCTCCCAAAATGTTCCCAAAAAGAGGGGTGGGAGCTCTGTGTCCCGTGATGTACTCCAAGAAAAGGATTTTACAGGTAAGCTGTATTTAAAAATCCCTTTTTCTTTCTCGTACATCACGGGACACAGAGCGGCATATTCATTACTATATGGGATGTCCGAAAGCAATGCTTTAATGAGGGGAGGGAGACATCTTCCAAAGAAGGATTTAATTTAGAGGTATACTCAAATACTCGTAAATCCAACTTAAACGAGAAATGTAAATCTCAAATCAAATCAAGGGAGCCCCCTTAGATCCTGAGGAGCTTGAATCGCGGCCTGTAGTACTGACTGCCCAAAGGCTGTATCCGCATTCCTTCTTACGTCCAATTGATAACATTTTGTAAACATGTGGACTGACGACCACGTTGCTGCCTTGCATATTCGAGTCATAGAGATCTGATGATGTGCTGCCCAGGAGGTGCCCATGGCCCTGGTAGAATGGGCCTTTGCCGACAAAGGAGGAGGCAACCTCTTCAAACCGCAGGCCTGAACGATTAATTGTTTAATCCATCTTGCGATGGTGGATCAAGCAGCTGCCTGACCCATCTTGGGCCCTTCCGGTAAAACGAACAACACATCTGTTTTCCGAACCTTCTCTGTAGCTTTAAGATAGGCCTTTATGGCCCTGACAATATCCAACGTATGCAGCAACCCCTCCTTTCTAGAGGTGGGTTTTGGAAGAAGGATGGAAGTACCACATCCTGGTTCAGGTGGAAACTGGCTATAACCTTTGGTAGAAAGAAAGAAATGAGGACGGAACCCCGCCCTATCCTTATGTAAAATGAGATATGGTTCCTTACAAGATAAGGCTGCCAATTCCGATACTCTCCTGGCCGAAACTATGGTGATCAGAAATACCGACTTTCCAGTCAGTAAAACCAAAAGGTACCTCAGCCAACGGCTCAAGGGGTTGTTTCTGTAGAGTTGACAGAACAAGGTTTAAGTCCCATGGACAAAGTGGTGATTTGACTGGAGGATTAACACATAAGACTCCCTGTACGAAGATCTTAACCAGCGAGTGGGCGGCCAGCGGCCTCTGAAACCACACTGATAAGGCTGAAATCTGTCCCTAGATCGTGCTTAATGCCAGGCCTTTATCCACTCCTAGCTGGAGAAAACTTAATACTCTATCAATGGTATACTTGCGGGAAACCCATCTCTTAGCCTCACACCAGCCTACGTAGGCCCTCCAAACCCTGTAACAAAATTACCCTGGAGGCCGGCTTTCTAGCCTTAATGAGGGTAGGGATTACCTGCCTAGACAGACCTTTACCCGAGAATCAGGGATTCAGCCGCCAGGCCGTCAAATTTAGACGCCGTAATGCAGGGTGGAGGATCGGGCCTTGTGAGAGTAGGTCTGGCCCTAGAGGAAGAGTCCAAGGGCCTTCCGCTGCCAATTTCAGGACTAGTGAGTACCATGCCCTCCGGTACCAAGCTGGGGCTACCAGGATAACCGGCCTGTGCTATGATCCTGCGCCACAGGCGGGGTAGTAACTGCAGTGGGGGAAATGCATATAGAAGTTATGATTGATGCCAAGGGCAAACCAACACATCGGTTCCGCAGGCCATAGGGTCCCTCGTTCGAGACATGAACCTGTCCAGCTTCTTGTTGAATCCCGATGCCATGACCTCCACGTCTGGCACTCCCCACTTCTGGCAGATTGTCTGAAAAAACTTGTGGATGCAGAGACCACTCCCCCGGCGACAGGGTTTGGCGACTTAGGAAGTACGCCTGCAGGTTGTCCACCTCGGGAATGAATGTCGCCGATATGCAGGGTACATAAACCTCTGCCCACCGAAAAACCAAGCTCCTCTCACTCTGAGTGGCTTGACTCTTGGTTCCCCCTTGGTGGTTCACCTATATGCCACCGCTGTGGCCTTGTCTGAATGACTTCTCACCGAGGACCCCTGTAATCTGGATGTCTATGCCAGGAGGGCTAGCTGAGCCGCTCAGAACTCCCAGACCTTGATGGGCAGCTGCCTCTCCGCCTCTGCCCAAGTTCCTTGGCGAGTGAACTTGTTCAAGACCGCTCTCCAGCCTTCCAGACCACTGGGCAGAACCAAGCTGCTAGAATTGCTGCCTGTAGGACACGAGCGTGAAAGCGTGTGGTATTGCCTCGAACATGGCCATCGCATACATAGGCGAATAGTTGGCTCTTTTTTGCTTAGAACCAACTGAATCAATCTCTTGATAGCCTCGACCTTTACCAGGGGCAGGAACATCCATCTTCTGTTCTGTGTCTAATCTCGTGCCGAGATATTACAACTGCTTTGTAGGTTGAAATGCTGATCTTTCCCCGGTTTAGGACTCAGCCGAACCTCTCGAAGCACTGAACCATGAGGGCTACTACGCATTCCACCAAGGAAGCGAGTGATCTTATGATTAAGAGGTCGTCCAGGTATGCTAGGACCGAGATCCTTTGGACTGACTAGAATAGGAGCTAGGACCTTCGTGAAT
Source organism: Rana kukunoris (assembly GCA_029574335.1). NCBI lineage: Eukaryota > Metazoa > Chordata > Amphibia > Anura > Ranidae > Rana > Rana kukunoris. Next base: position 363,290,632 of record CM056052.1, read on the forward strand.
ACCCGGGGGCCGTAGCCAGCCCGAAGGGGGGCGCCACAAATTGGAAGTGACGCTGTATCACTGCGAAGCGTAAAAACAAAAATATTTGATGTGGCTGAAAGACCTGGTACATGAAGGTAACCCTCCTTTATGTCTATAGAAGCCCGATCCTTCTGGAGTGTGGCGGCTGCTGGCCAAACGGATTCTATCCGGAAAGAGCGAACCCTTAGGTAAGCATTTAAACCTTTTAGGTCCAAAATTGGTCTAACATTGCCGATGAGCCTTGGTATGACAAACAGATTGGAATAGAAACCTAGCCCCTGTTCTTGGGCTGGTACCTCTACCATTATGCCCTGGTAAAGCAGGTGATCCAATGCTGCCCGCATTGAGGCCTTCCTTGTGGAGGAAATTTTAGAAATTCTAATCTGTAGCCTGCGGCCACAGATGATCGGACCCCCTCTGTCGGGGACCGATCCCCAGAGGCCTGTCCTTGCGATCCATTGTTAAAAGTTTGATCGCACAGGAGGACCGTACCGCCTGAAATTTGAGGGCCCTGGAACCGGGGGGAGCTGCCCTTTTAAACGCAGGACCCCGGAACTTCCTTTGACTGGTAAAAGGGTACTTTTGCCACTTGAAACAGTCTGAATGTATTTATCCAGATCTTTCCATGGAAGGGCAAACCTGCCAGCAGTCTTTTACATGGGGCTCGGCCGCCCAGTCCTTCAACCAAAAGAGCCTTCTCATATGCACTAAAAATAGTGCCAACGAGACGCCTGCTGGATGGAGTCTTTTTATAGCCTCTACCGCAAAGCACAGAGCTCTGGGAATATCCAATAACTCCTCTGCCTATCGGGCAGGGATGTCTAAGCATCTGTTTTGTCTGGTTCCTTAATGCCTGAAAAAAACTCCAATTGTAGCCACTGCTGGCTGTAGCCAGGGATGCTGGAAAAAGTGTCTCTAAACGTTTATCGACCGGGACCTTAAACATTTGTATGTTTCCCCTTAGGCCAGTTAATGATTTATTCACCCATGAGATGGCTGCGTCCACCGTTGGGAGCGCCCCCTTTCTTTAGAAAATTGTCTTTTCCATAGGGTAAATAACAGAAAACCTTCCAGGTGGTCTCCCATCCAGGCACTAACCAGGCCCTACCCTGCTTAGCCTCCGAGATCAGACGAGATCGGGCGCTTTCCGGGAGATGCGGCCTCAAGGACCTCACGGGTAGTTGAAGTTGAAAGGCAGTGCCTGAACCGGGACCTGAACCCTGGACCCTCAGATCAAAAGTCCGATGCTCTACCAACTGAGCCATCCGGGCCCCCTTTAAAGAGCACTTGGTCAGGGGAAAGAGTGCCTGCAAGCACAATATTTCCTGGCAGACGTGCATAAAGACTACCCTCTCGTCAGCTTTAGGCGGCAGAAAAAATTCTGTCCGGTCGTCCCAATCCTGGAAAAACCAATTCCTCTAACAGAGGATGGGCCAGAAAAGCTGCGTTGCTTAAAGGTGCTTTTAAAAGAACCCAAAGAGGATACCGCAGGAACCTGAGGCTCTGGAAATGGCAAATTGAATGCCAAGCGGACCATGTCTGTCAAAGACTGGACCCACAGACTCTCCGCCTGGGAGGCTGAAAACGATTCTACAGTGGTAGATCCTCTAGGTTCTGTCCCTTTTGGCGATGGGGATCTTGTCCGCTTCTTGCCAGAAAAAGAGCCAGCGATCATAGCTGTTAACCTCTTTTCTCTAGCCCCCCTAGGGTGACGGCTAGCATCTCCTCTGTGATAACACAGGGTTGGGCCGACCTGGGCCAGCCTCAGCACCAGACCCCCTTAATGGCTTATCCAGGGTGACCCCTATAGGAATAACCTGTGGGGAAAGTATTGGCATATTATCAGAACCAGAGGAGGAACCCCTTTGTCTTTGCCTTTTCTCTTTATTTTTTTTTGTGTTTTGATCCTGAACCCTTGGAAGCCATAATACAAAACCGAAGGACTCCGCTTACAACAACAGACTGTTATAGCCAGGAGTACAAAAAAATAAGGTTTAGGGGACAATAGGATCACTAATGCCCAAAACCGGTGGGGCTCAGTATGTTTTCTTTTATATATTATTCACCACATACAGCCCCACCCCCAACATGTTTGCCAGCATTCAACCTGTTGCCAAGGGGATTTTGGCTTAACAAAAAGTATTGGAGCTGACTCCAGCATGTAGTACCCCTTCTCGCCACTGGGAGTCACTGTGCTGCCAGCTCTACGTCCTCTCTCTCCAGCTCAGCTCTGAACTGAGCTAAGAACGCGCCTGCTGTGTATAACAGCAATTAAAGGCACGCCCACTCTACACTGCAGTCACACTGCCCGCCCCCCCTCCCGAACGGCGCGAAAATTTTCTATATGCATGCGCGCGCGACTGTCGGGGGAGGAGAGCCCAGGAGGAGACGCACTCTGGAGCCCAGGAATGCAGGTTGGAGGACGCATCAGGCGGCAGATTTGAATCCCGGCAAGGTAAGGCTAACACAGGCCCCTAAGGAGTCCCTTTAGCCTAGAGACAGATCTTTTTTTTTTTTTAAAAGATCTTCAACCAGCGAGCAGCAGGTAGCTAGCAAACATACATAGATAGGTAGGGGGATCAAGTTATGGGGGGAAACATTTCAGGGCATCCTGTCTATCAGACATAGTGACCATGGTGCCAATGCAGAGCATACTCAGGCTACCCCCCTTAAGATCTCCCCTGGAGAGCCTGCTGTCGAACCAAGTCCCGCAGGCTCCCCTCTTACCTGCTCCATGCCGCAGGACGTTTTGCAAAACGGTCCAATCTTCTCCCATCTCCGTGGGTAGCGTAGTAGACCTTCAGGCCCTGGGGTCCTATGAAGGTACCCACTGTCCTGGACCTATATAGCACCCTGGCAAACAGGAACTTATGGTTTTTACAAACTCCAAGTCCTGGGCCCAGGTTTCAGCCCTCCAAAGAGGAGCATTATAGGCAAAACCCCACGGTTTGGGGCCCGGGTACTGTCCACTTTGGCACTGAGGCTCCTTGGACAGATCCGGTTAGCCCGCCCTTAATCCCAAGGATGTGGAGCAAAGCTATTCCGTGACCAACACCTAAGACACTGGCGAAAAAACTGAGGGACTCCCTCTAGGGGAGGGGGTTATATAGGGAGGGACTTCCTGTTTGTTTGAGATTGCCAGTGTCCACACCTGAAGGTACTCCATATAACCCATATAGTAATGAATATGCCGCTCTGTGTCCCGTGATGTACGAGAAAAAAAGTCTCACACATGGGGTATCGCCATACTAGGGAGGAATAGCAGAATGTGTTTTGGGGTGTAATTTGTGGTATGCATATGCTGTGTGTGAGAAATAACCTGCTAATATGACAGAAACAAGTTTTTTTTTTTTTTTACAGAATTTTCAGTCGTTTTTCTTTTATAGCGCAAAAAATAAAAACCCAGAGGTGATCAAATACCACCAAAAGAAAGCTCTATTTGTGTGAAAAAAAGGACAAAAATTTCAAATGGGTACAACGTTGTATGACTGAGTAATTGTCATTCAAATTGTGAGAGCACCGAAAGCTGAAAATTGGTCTGGTTAGGAAGGGGGTTTAAGTGCCCAGTGGTCAAGTGGTTAAAGTGATGGGTGCTAAAGTGAACCAATTGATGTATACAGTCCTTTTATACATTTTAAGTATTTTTTTTAAAAAGTGACACATGCTCTTTAATCGTGTATCCTTTGTGCTGGTGCTTCTTACAGCGCCTCCTATTGGTAATGCACTCACCGGAGATACTTACCCCCTAGAAGGGGCATTTCACGTTCAGAGCGCGTGACACCGTAGCAGTATCCAGATACATGCCTTTGGAGACCACTCTTTACATTTTGCGCTTTTTAACCGCTTAAGCCCTGGACCATTATGCAGGTAAAAGGACCTTGCCCCTTTCTGCGATTCGGCACTGCGTCGCTTTAACTGACAATTGTTTAGGCTCCCAGAACAAATTGGCATCCTTTTTTTCCCACAAATAGAGCTTAGTTAAGTGGTATTTGATCACCTCTGCGGTTTTTGTTTTTTGCGCTATAAACAAAAATAGTGACAATTTAAAAAAATAAAAAAAAGCAATATTTTATACTTTTTGCTATAATAAATATCCCCCAAAAAATATATAAAAAAAACTTTTTGTTCCCCTCAGTTTAAGCGGATACATATTCTTCTACATTTTTTTTTTAACAAAAATATCGCAATAAGCGCTTATTGATTGGTTTGCGCAAAATTTATAGCATTTATAAAATAGGGGATAGTTTTATGGCATTTTTATTAATATATATATATATTTTTTTTACTAGTAATGGTGGCAATCAGCGTTTTTTTTCGTGACTGCGACATTATGGCGAACACATTTTTGGGAACATTGTCATTTTTACAGCCATCAGTGCTATAAAAATTCACTGATTACTGTGAAAATTACACGGATAGTGAAGGGTTTAACCACTAGGTGGCACTGTAGAGGGTAAGTGTTCCCTAAGGCGTGATTTTTACTGTAGGGGGCGGGGCTTGCTGTGACACGTCACTAATTGTGTTCCTGATGGTAGGGAACACGATCAGTGACAGTGTCACTTGGCAGAACGGGGAGATGTTGTGTTTACACTAACATCTCCCTGTTCTCTCTCTCTCCCTGAGACGATCGCAGGTATGCCCACGGCGATTAAGTCCACGGGGATCACAGAGATTACGGCGGGCGCGTGCCCGCAACAACCGCTTTTTAAAGGGGGCGTAATATATATATATCCCCTTTTGTCTGCCCGTACCATGCTGCAGGAGTATATCTGCATGCGGCAGGCAGCAAGCGGTTAAAACTGGCTGCTTCAGGGTATGAATCTTCAGCCATTTCCATTGTGTGGGCTGAGATAAAGACACTCCCACACATGTGCAGGAGTTCAGTCATTCTGGCATTGTCAAAAAATCTTACACTGAGCTGCATTTGTGAAGCTCATTGCATAGTGCAGACAGGCAACTAACTTTTTGGAGCTTCCCCTGGTTACTTGCAGAGTGCTGCTCTAAGACAGAAGTGGAATCTGTGCATAGCCTGCTGAATTCAGATTCCACCCCCCACATACTGTAGTGTGGATGGAACTCAAAGCTGGCCATACACTATAGATTCATACAAACATTTGTATGAATATCATCTGCAAAAAATAAAAAATAATTTTAAAGAGTAACTTCATTTTTGCTGAAAAAATATAAATAAAAGACACAAAAAACAAACACATTCCCCTCTGGGTGATCTATGTACATCGCAAGGATTTTAACAAACTTTGTTGCAGAATCCTACCTTTTGTTATTTTTATTTTGAAGTAATAGCAGTTTCCATGTGCCAAGTGAATCTGTATTGGAAGTGATTTTAGAATAATCAAATCAGCTGCTGCACTTGCAGGGCTCTAATGAGAAAAGTGACAGTGTCCGCATCCATTTAGGCACAATTTCTCCTTAGGCGTTGCCTTTTAACATTTGATTTTGGAATGTATGGACATTCTCAAAACAAAAATTACAGTCACTGTTAGAAATGCGCTCATTGGTGAATACATTTCCAGTCTGCTTCTTTGAATTTCATCATCAAATGATCAAATTAATATTCCTAAAACATAGACTTCTAACATTTTTGTTAGAAAATTTATGGCCAGCTAAAAATAGGTATAGTAAATAGAGTGCATAAAAATGGCAGCAGTTGCTTTGGACCAAGGAGTCAAAATTTGAAATATTTGTCCGTAACAAAAGGCAGTTTGTTAGCAATGGGCTAGTTCTCCAAGATGTTTGGAACAACCTACTTGCCAGGTTCCTTCAAAAACTGTGTGCAATTGTACCTAGAAGAATTTATGCTGTTCTGAAGGCAAAGGGTGGTCACACACAATATAAATTTGATTTCTTTTCTGTTCATTGATAAAAAAAAAAAAAAAAAAGATATCTATTAACAGTACACTTCTATTTCTGAAAGAATTCTTAAAGCAGAGTTCCAACCTAAAAACTATTAACAAGTTGCCTTTAAATGTAAAAAACAATAATCATATAATAAAAAAAATGTTTTACTCACTTTTATCTGGCTGTTACTAGGCAGATTTTGTAATCTGCCCAATTCCTGGTCCTAGGTGGTTCAACTTCCTGTTCTAAGACCCAATTGTCTGTGGGCATTACTGTGCCTAAAAATCACCCAGCATGCACCTCTTCCTGAAAACCAGGAAGAAAAAGGAACTGGGCTTCACATGCCCACACATATGATGGATACGGCCACAACATGAGCTGGAGGAAACAAGGCAAGTGTTTGCAATGATTTCTGGAATGATTGGGGAGCCATCGATGAGTTTTAGGGACCATTTAATGTGATTAATTTTAGCTTGCAAAAAATAAATAAAAAATGTGTGCCCGAAACCCTGCTTTAATTTACAGCATTTTTTCACACCTGCATAAGACTTTCACACTATGGTATATAGCCATATCCTGGAGTACAGTACATGCCACAGGCTGGAAAGTCATAGACCCTGGGAAATAGGCTGCTATATTTAGGTGACTGAACAATGGAAAAGCTTTGCTGGACGCGCCCCTACTGGACATACCCACCCTTCGCAAGACCCTCGTTCTTAACAAGCCATGCAGAGCGACACAGGAACATAGGGGAGGAAGTCTTGTGTCCCATAGAGTATTCCAAGTTATGGAATTTACAGGCAAGTTAAAATTACTTTTATATGTTAATTTTATAGTACAGGACACAGACTAGATATTAATAGACACTGGGGACATCCCCAAGCAATGAATCAGAAGGGTGGGTGAGAACAAGGCAAACACAGCAGTGACAACAGGCCAAAATTAATAAACGAGGGTCCAATACTCTAATCAGAAGGCTGCTGAAAGAACATTGCATCCAACGGCATGGACAGAGGCAAGAAATACTTGAATCGTCATAAGTTGCCCATTCTATTTGCTCATGAATGGGGAATGTCTTGAGACTTTCCAGGCATCTTAGTACCCAAAAGAGGGGAATGACGAGATAGGGTAGGCTCAAGTGTAACAATGCCGAGGCTTTTGCATACAGCAAAAGTAAGCATGTCTATATTGGCAAGCGTTTTACATGAAACTAGGGTATCGGGTATAAAGTAGAAATCTGCTGCCTTCTCTAGCACCGACTCTAGGCCCTCTTCAGTTTCCCCTGAGTCGTCCATTTGTAGAGTGGGGGATACTTTTAGAATGGGAGAGACTCAAAAGGTGTAGATGGAAAAAGGAGCCTGGCATGTTTGCAACTAACAGAGTTTCAGAGAAATCTGCCTTGGTCAAAAAAGAATGTTTGTAGCTTGCAGAGCTAAAAAATCAGTTGCACATTTGGCAGGAGCGAGTGTGGGCCTGAACTTTTGCCTTGGCTCCCTCGGGCCTGGTTTTTGTCATTGCCATCAGAGTATTCCACTGAGGAGTACTCATGGGAGGAGGCTGCAGAAATAGGGCAAAAACTTGCCTGAAAAGAAATACACAGCAACCCAGGTGTTGACCATCCTTTAGCAAAAGCCTCTTGGCGAAAAGGCAGGTGGAAGTGCCCGAGCACCTTATGAGGGCTCTGGGTGGAGGTGGTGATATTAGTGTGACCTGTGGTATGATGCAATACCTAGTCATCTACCTGAGACTACGTTCTGAAGGGTGGAATTTTACCTCCAACATGGAAAAGTTTAAACATTCAATAAATGAATAAACTAAATTTAACATTCCCGGTTTCCTGACAGTTTCTGCACAAGGCCAATCCTGGGATTCAGGAGTCACTTTAAAAAGGAAGTAAACTTGCCTCTAATAGTTGAACCAATAGGTACTATAAATATCTCCTCAACATGCACAGTTTAGGAGATTTTATTTACTGTATACAATTCCGTCATCGGCGCATTCGCTCTGAAGGATGCGCAGGATTGATGTCACGCAGCTCCAGCCAGTCACAGAGCTGGAGTCCGTGGACCCAGAAGGAAGACGGGTGAAGATGGATGCATACTAGCACATTATGCCTTTACTTTGCGTCTTTTTTTTTCCTTCTTACCTGCAAACACACACAGCAGAGTTGACTTCCTCTTTAAGCTGATCTCTACATTTAATATCCTTTTAAAATAGTGTGTTGGGCCAAGATGGCCAAAACAAACTATTTACCACACCACTTACTGTGGTGTATTAACTTACTGTATGTAGCATCAGCTGTATACAGCGCTGTGTTGCAGCAGTGGGATATGAACCAATTATTCATAGAATACCTAGCTTCACATAAATGGCTGATCAATGCTTAGCCTGACTTGATTTTGTTCTGGCAATAAGGAGGGGAATTTTACATTCCACTATTGGAACACAGCATTGTACAGGGTATGTAGCCGAGGATCCAGCACAGTTAATGCAGCATGCTCAGCAAGTAAACCTGTTATTGCAGTAAAAATTTAACTTGGGCCAGCGTGGCCCAAACAAATGAAAAAGGGACATTAAAACATGGATAACCACTTTAAATAAGAACTGCAAATACAAGGTATTCATTCTCATACATGCTGTAAGGCTGCTTTGATAACAGAATAAACCATATATATAGGTGCAAGCTTCACTTGTCATGGTGGGCATACCCCCCAAACAGGTTTTAGGGTCTGGGAACCATAGGAGTCAAACCATAGCCCTGGACCTGTATAGTGTCCTATGGCTGACTACACACATTACACCAAGTGCCAAGGTGAGTGCTCAAGCAGAATCCAGTGACCAACACAACATTACAAAGTGTGGGGTCAAATAGTGTTCCAAAGTTACTACCATGTTGACAACAATCCGGACACACCATTTCTAATGTTACAGTAGAAAGCAGCAAGAGTTGACAGACTTTAATAGAGTTGATTTAGCAAAAAAAACCTTTTAATCCGGCCCGCCAGAGCCAGCCCTGGGCACAAAACTGACCAAGTTTTTTTTTTTCACCGCCGCCACCGTATGATCCATTACAGCCGTCACCAAATGGCGGTCCGACCCCGGCCCGAGTGACACTTCTGTCCGGACCGCCAATATATTTACAAATTGCAGCGCTGTTTGCTGGGATCGAGGGTTTTCCCCAGCAACCAGTGATGCTGCCACCATCTGCTCCTCACCGCAGGTCTTGGAAGTTTACAAGCGCGTACGGCGGCGAGTAGGGGCGTGACGTCACGTTCCTTGCCCGCCCCCTGCAGCTTGCGGTCCACGCCTTGATCACATTGCGAGTAGGGGCCACGCCCGTCTCCCACATCACTTGCGTGCCCCCGCCCCCTGCTGCTCCTAGTTCCGGGGTCCACTCCTGGCTCTTCTAGAGGCGTGACGTCCTGTGCGTGCCCCGCCCCTGCTACTTGTTCTCGGCTATTTTTTTCTTCCAGCATCCGCCCCTGCATTCTAGGTATGTGGCATATTCTTAGTTCGTTGATCACCATTAATAGGCTTTATTTATTATTTATTGTCAACATTAACACTGCTGGGCATATGTTAAAGGTCACGCTGATGGGCGCATTTTATGTTAAATGGGCACTCGGATGGGCGCATTTTGTTGTGCCCATCAGAGTGCCCCTTGATGTAAAGGGGCGCTGTGATGGCGGCCCCTTGACGTAAAGGGGCGCTGTGATGGGGGCCCCTTGACGTAAAGGGGCGCTGTGATGGGGGCCCCTCAAAGAAATACATTTCATAAAAGTTTTGTAAAATAACTCTTTTTATGCATTTCTACCTTAAATTAATCTAAACATTTAATGTTACAAATTGTATTTATATTAATTCACACCGTCCATCTACTCTTGGTCCGGCCCCCGAAACCAATATATGAACGCATTGTGGCCCTTGAGTCAAAAAGTTTGCCCACCCCTGGTCTAAAATATGATATGTAATGTAAACAAAGATTTTATTCAAAAATGTCATTAGCTTTTTGATGGGATAAGTAGGGGGGAGGAACCATAGAAGGTAAAATAAGCAGATTCAACTCAAGTTTAAAAAAATAAAACAAAATAAGTCCATTCAAAACTGGTTGAGAAAGTAAAAGCATACAAACATTCCAAAAATTCATGATTTACCTCACAAAACTACAAAAACAATACCCCATACAGACAACATGAAAACATTTTTTTGAAATTTTTGCACATTTATATATATATAAAAAAATAAAAAATACCCAAGTATTCACAGCCTTTGTCATGAGACTCACAATTGAGCTCAGGTGCACCATGCTTCCACTGATCAGCCTTGAGATGTTCCTATAACTTGATTGGAGTCCACCTGTGGTAAAAATCAATTGATTGGACAGGATTTGGAAAGGCACAAACCTGTCTATAGAAGGTACCACAGTTAACAGTGCATGTCAGAGCACAAACCAAGCCATGAAGTCCAAGGAATTGTCTGTAGATCTCCGACACAGATCTAAGGAAGGGTACAGAAACACTTGTAGCACTGAAGGTCCCAATGAGCACAGTGGCCTCCATTATCCGTAAAAGGAAGAATCCTGGTGGTTCCAAACTTCCAAAGAACGGGCTGGGAAGAAGGCCCTTAGTCAGGGCCGAATGTCTCACTGACAGAGCTCCAGCGTTTCTCTGTGGAGAGAAGAGAACCTTACAGAAGGACAACCATCTCTGCAGCACTCCACCAATCAGGCCTGTATGGCAGAGTAGCCACTTCTCAATAAAAGGGACATGACAGCCCACCTGGTGTTTGCCAGAAGGCACCAGAATTGTTTTCAGACCAAAACAAAATTCTCTGGTCTGATGAAAGATTCAACTCTTTGGCTTGAATGGCAAGCATCATGTCTGGAAGAAACCAGGTACTGCTCATCGCCTGGCCAATACCATCCCTACAGTGAAGCATGGTGGTGGCAGCATCATGCTGTGGGGATGTTTTCAGAGGGAAGAACTGGGATACTAGTCAGGATTGAGGGAAAGATGAATGCAGCAATCTACAGAGACATCCTTGATAAAAAACCTGCTCCAGAGCACTCTGGACCTCAGGCTGGAGCAAAGGTTCATCTTCCAACAGAACAACCCTAAACACACAACCAAGGCAACAAAAGAAGTGGCTGTGGGAAAACTCTGAATGTCCTTGAGTGGCCCAGCCAGAGCCCAGACTTGAACCCGATTGAATATCTCTGAAGAGATCTGAAAATGGCTGTGCACTGACGCTCCCCATCCAACCTGATAGAGCATAAGAGGTCCTGCAAAGAAAAATGGGAGAAACCGACCAAAAATAGATGTGCCAAGCTTGTAGCATCATACGCAAAAAGACTTGAGGCTGTAATTGGTGCGAAAGGTGCTTCAACCAAATAATGAACAATGGCTGTGAATACTTGGGTACGTGTGATTATTTTTTTATTTTTAATAAATTTGCAAAGATATCAAAACAAACTTCTTTCATGTTGTCATTATGGGGTATTGTTTGTAGAATTTTGACAAATATAAGGAATTTAAGTAATTTTGGAATAAGGCTGCAACATAACAAAAATACTGGAAAAGTGAAGCGCTGTGAAAACTTTGCGGATGCACTATACAGGCAAAAAGTAGGGCTCCATATCTTAAACTTGAGGAAGCATTTGGGTGTTGGTGCAGCTAGGTTTCAAAGGTGGTTGTTCAACAAAAAAACAGTCTACCAGTGGCAAATATACATTTTGAGTTTGATGACCTTTTACACCTGTCTTTCTATTTCGTAAGGTTTTCTGTAGCAACCAGGCAAAAACATACCAAGAATACCATGAAAACCAACATTGTTTAACTACATTTGTTTGAAGGAACACCACTTGCATCCGCATATCCTTATTATCCCAAGGATAAATGGCAATCTTCTTTTGAGTTTGGCATCACTAAAAACAAATTATTTGCAGATTAGACAATTATTATAAAATGTTTAATCTTCTAGCAAAATACAAAGCAAAAGAAAAAAGGCCTTGCCACATCCCAATTCACTCTTGTTCAAAAATCTATGTGAAAAGGTTTTTGGAAACATAGATGGACTCTGAATCAGTGCCACATACAAGGTATTCGCCTAAAACATCCAGGCTGTTCACAGATAGTGTGTAAGAGGGCATTACATTGATAATTTCTAGACGTCCTTTTGTGGGGTCACTGCTGAGCCAAGGTGTCATTAATGACTGGCTAACAGACTGTCCTAAAGTGCTACGGGACAAATGTGAAGTTCCTCTTCCTCCTGTAAAAGTAGCAAAAAATAAATAAAATGTATGAGCAGGGTTAAATGGACAAAATGCAGAGATCAATGTATAAATGTTTTCACAAATAATTTATACAACTTTCAACCAGAATTCACACGTTTTCTATTTAATCTATTCGTACAATGGATAAATTATTGGTGAAAGTAATTTAAAGGATAAGTTCACCTTTCATAAAATGTTACGTGTTGCCTCCATATTCGGGGTGTAACATGTTATGAATGCACTGGCCCCGCATCCCCCACTCCCATGCTGTGACATCTAGCAGGGGATCTTCTCCCTCCCTCTAAGCTGTCAAAATAAAAAAACACACGTAGCCGTGCGGTTCGCCCACCCGGCCGTGTCACTCATCACAGAGCTCTGCAAATGAAAAACGACAAGGTCTGGCAGCCTTTGCAGCTGGTAGTTCATTAATTCTTCCCGTCAGCATGTATCAGCTTCCCCGTAAGAGGTACAAGCAAGCTGATACACTGACAGATCTGCAGGAGACCTGCATGGCACCACCAGAAAAATTACTTAGAACCCCCAAACACACTGTATACACACATATAATATAATACACCCAGTCCCGCCGAGCTTGCGCGCAGAAACGATCGTATACGTGATTAGCGCTCGCATATGAAAGCAGCGTTCAAACCACACATGCAAGGTATCGCCGCGATTGGTAGAACAAGAGCAATAATTCTAGCCCTTTTTCAACATTCCATGAGCGGAAGCAATTTTGAAGCGTGACATGTTGGGTATCAATTTACTCGGCGTAACATTATCTTTCACAATATATAAAAAAAAAAAAAAAAAAAAGATATCTTTCCCCCAAAAAGTGTGCTTGTAAGACCGCTGCACAAATACGGTGTAACAGAAAATATTGTAATGACCGCCATTTTATTCTCTAGGTTGTTTTTTCTAAATATAGGGAAGGAGATGGCAGTGAAAACAGACAGGGGAAGCTCCATTAGCATTGCTGGTTGTCCTGATATACCAACTGCCACCACAAGATGGTGCCAAATCACAGAAGGAAGCATAGGCCTGCAGAAGGCCGCGGCCTCTATCAGCCGACGCGATTGTGCGGCAGGGGCGCACGGAGACACAGGATACCCCAGCTGTGCCGCCCCAGGTCGCTAATTCTAGTCGCAATTGCGCCCTGGGATTGTCGAACTATATATATATATTATACACACACACACACACTTTTTCACAAAGGTTCTAGAGAATAAAATGGCAGCTGTTACAATTTTTATGCCACAAGTTTTTTGCCCAGCATTTTTTTCAAACGCAATTTATTTGGAATAAATACACTATGTTTTAAATATATTAAAAACACACTATATTTATATATCGTTTTTTTTTTGGAAAATATGAAAGATAACGTTTAGCCAAGTAAATAGATACCCAACATGTCATGCTAAAATTTGCGCCATACGACCTTACTTATAAATCTCCAATAGGCAATGCTTTAAAAATGTCTACAGGCTATCCATTTAGCGTTACATAGGTGGTCTAGTGGCAGAATTATTTGTGGCAACACCTCACTTGTGTGGTGTGAACACCATTTACATATGCGGGCATGACCTACGTATGCATTCACCACTCCATCCATCTCTATAAAATTATATGAAAAAAAAAAAAAAATCAATGGAAACTCGTTTACATGACGTCGCTTCGGAAACTCCAAGGTCATAGAGATAAGCAGAGGCCATCTTCCCTTCGCTCATCTCTGTACCCATTTGCAGCCCAGAACCAGAGTGGCGACACTGACCCTTCCAGGCGCTTCTTAAAGTGATCCAGCGGCAAATGCACCACTCAAACCACTTTTATCTGAAAGACCAGCGCCCGAGGGGAATTTTTTTTGTAGGGGGGTTATGGCATCTAGCTGCAGATATAACCCTGGTATTTATTTATGTATTTTTCCAGTTAGACGGTGGGCTAGTAAATAGGTATTAATATACATATGCATGCAAAAACAGCCATAATAAAAGGTTTTACTTAACCACTTGCCGACCGCCGCACACTTATACAATCGACAGAATGGAACTCCTGGGCAGAAGGACGTACCTGTACGTCCCCTTTAAGGAAGCGCATTGTGGACGCGCATGCACGCCCGACCACAGGTCCCACGGACTCAAATGCAGTGGGGATACCCACGATTGTCTCACGGTGAGGAAGAACGGGGAGATGCTGATGTAAACAAGCATCTCCCCGCTCTGCCTAGTGACAAAGACAGTGATCCGATTACAGGAAGCTGTGATCACTGTCTTGTCACACACAGCCCATCCCCCTACAGTAAGAAGCACTCCCTAGGGTACACGTAACCCGTTCACTGCCAGTGTAATTTTCACAGTAATCAGTGCATTTTTATAGCACAGATTGCTGTAAAAATGACAATGGTCCCAAAAATGTGTGAAAAGTGTCCGCCATAATGTCGCAGTCACGATTTGTTTGGGAGCCACGTCGCACAATTGTTAAAGCGACGCAGTGCCGAATCGCAAAAAGTGGCCCGGTCTTTGACCAGCAAAATGGTCCAGGGCTTAAGTGGTTAAAGCATGCAAAGGAAAAGCGATACGAACTGTGGATTGGAGTGCTGCACACGCCTGAATGGATTTTGGACAAAGGAAAAGTACCCTTGGGGACTAATGCCGCGTACACACGATCACTTTTTGTGATGAAAAAAAAACGTAATTTTATCCGACGAAACAAAACGACGTTTTTCAAACTTCATTTTCAAAAACGGCATTGCATACACACCATCGTTTTTCCACAATGCTCTTGCAAAGCGCGGTTACGCAAGACACTTTCGACGGCACTCTGTTCCATTGAAGCTCCCATCTCATAACTTGCTTCTAAGCATGCGCAGGTTTAAAAACGTCGCTTTAAACAACGTTTTGCCCACACACGGTCACTTTTTATGACACAAAAAACGACATTTTGAAAAACGACACAAAAAATTCCAGCATGTTGGAATTTTTTTTTGGTCGTTTTTTTGAAGACATAAAACAACGTTTTGCCCACACACGGTGATTTTAAATGACGTTTTTTAAAATGTCGTTTTTTTTCATCACAAAAAGTGATGGTGTGTACGCGGCATTAGAGTTGCAGCAACAAATGTAAAGGATTACAATAGAAAATTTTTGAAAATTATACAATTTATTCAAAAGGAAATAAATTACAAAGATAAAAAAAAAAACACCTGAAGAAAATCAGAATATGGACTCCATAATGTCATGTAAAAACGTGAGTACAATCAATATAAATTCATATAACAATTTAGTAATTAACTTATGCGCAAGACCCCAAGGTGTGGCAGGCCGTGGGCGAGTTGGCATGCATGCATGCTCAGTATAGGATCCTCACTCCTATATAACAGTGCAGCCCCAGGGAGCCCTTACTATGGAGCTCCTATGGTGGACCTGACGGAGGGATAACCTCATATGTCTCACAAGTGAGTAATGGCCTGACCATTTATATGGCCTCCTGAACAGACATAGTTTGCTCTTTTGCAACTTAAAGAAACATTTACAATTTTCCTTTATATTTTTCTGTAGATCCCCGGGACAATAGGTTTTGTATACCCCACACCTATCCAGGGGAATCCTCTAGAAAAACATTTCACGGGTCTAATTAAGTGGTCTACTTCTTCCACTTAGACAGCCCAGGTAACTTTTCTTTATTTTGTCCTTTTATTCCTTTTCACTTTTGCACAATTCAATCACTACACCCACCATACATACATTCCATCCTACATTCGGTCATTCCTCACTTCATGCTCGCAGTTTCTTGCAGTACACTGCTTATCGCATACTCATTTAAGTCACATCCCACAATTTGCACATTTTATTTTCACATTTATTTACTTTGGCCTTTAAAATACCAATTTTCATAAATTTTCTCTTCCCCTTACCATTTTCACTCATTCTTATTTGCTTACATCTCAATTCATAGCGTTTCTTACAGCCACCCTTTCACACGATTAATTCACTCACTCTTTATTCCATCTTACACAGTCTCATGGTGGCACATTTTCTTTTTAGGGTGGTATGTCTCTGCTTGGGCGGCGGTTTCCCACTGCGCCCGGTCCAGCTTCCCTCCGTCCCACTTTTCCCACCTCCCCCCCTGCACAGTGTGGGGTCTTTTAGTTTGCGACCATGGGAATTTCCTGCTCCTGGCGGCGGGGTCCTTTGTTGGCTATTGGTTCCGATTCTCGACACTCACCTCGGTAACTACATATGTTCTTGATTTAATGTCTAACAATGACAAAAAAATTAATATATACACACACACACACACACACACACACACACACACACACACACACACACAATAATAAAGGGATTTTTAAATACAGCTTACCTGTAAAATCCTTTTCTTGGAGTACATCACGGGACACAGAGCGGCATATTCATTACTATATGGGTTATATGGAGTACCTTCAAGTGTGGACACTGGCAATCTCAAACAGGAAGTCCCCTCCCTATATAACCCCCTCCCCTAGAGGGAGTCCCTCAGTTTTGTAGCAAGCAGTATGCCTCCCAAAATGGTCACCCAAAAGAGGGGTGGGAGCTCTGTGTCCCGTGATGTACTCCAAGAAAAAGGATTTTACAGGTAAGCTGTATTTAAAAATCCCTTTTTCTTTCTCGTACATCACGGGACACAGAGCGGCATATTCATTACTATATGGGATGTCCGAAAGCAATGCTTTAATGAGGGGAGGGAGACATCTTCCAAAGAAGGATTTAATTTTAGAGGTATACTCAGATACTAGTAAATCCAACTTAAACGAGAAATGTAAATCTCAAATCAAATCAAGGGAGCCCCCTCAGATCCTGAGGAGCTTGAATCGCGGCCTGTAGTACTGACTGCCCAAAGGCTGTATCCGCATTCCTTCTTACGTCCACTTGATAAAATTTTGTAAACGTGTGGACTGCGTTGCTGTCTTGCATATTCGAGCCATAGAGATCTGATGATGTGCTGCCCAGGAGGTGCCCCTGGCCCTGGTAGAATGGGCCTTTACCGACAAAGGAGGAGGCACCTCTTCAAACCGCAGGCCCGAACAATTAATTGTTTAATCCATCTTGCGATGGTGGATCAAGCGGCTGCCTGACCCATCTTGGGCCCTTCCGGTAAAACGAACACCACATCTGTTTTCCGAACCTTCTCTGTAGCTTTAAGATAGGCCCTTACGGCCCTGACAATATCCAACGTATGCAGCAACCCCTCTTTTCTAGAGGTGGGTTTTGGAAGAAGGATGGAAGTACCACATCCTGGTTCAGGTGGGAACTGGATATAACCTTTGGTAGAAAGGAAGGATGAGGACAGAACCCCGCCCTATCCTTATGCAAAAATGAGATATGGTTCCTTACAAGATAAGGCTGCCAATTCCGATACTCTCCTGGCCGAAACTATGGTGATCAGAAATACCGACTTTCTAGTCAGTAAAATCAAGGTACCTCAGCCAACGGCTCAAGAGGTTGTTTCTGTAGGGATGACAGAACAAGATTTAAGTCCCATGGACAAAGTGGTGACTTGACAGGAGGATTAATACGCAAGACCCCCTGTAAGAAGGTCTTTACCAGCGAGTGGGTGGCCAGCGGCCTCTGAAACCACACTGACAGAGCTGAGATCTGTCCCTTGATTGTGCTTAGTGCCAGGCCTTTATCCACTCCTAGCTGGAGAAAACTTAACACCCTAGCAATAGTATATTTGCGGGAATTCCATCTTTTGGATTCACACCAGCCTACGTAGTTCCTCCACACCCTGTAATAAATCACCCTGGAGACCGGCTTTCTAGCCCTAATCAGGGTAGGGATTACCTGCCTAGACAGACCTCTACCCCTGAGAATCAGGGATTCAGCCTCCAGGCCGTCAAATTTAGACGCCGTAATGTAGGGTGGAGGATCGGGCCTTGTGAGAGTAGGTCTGGTTGTAGAGGAAGAGTCCAAGGGTCTCCCACTGCCATCTTCAGGACTAGTGAGTACCATGTCCTCCGGGGCCAAGCCGGAGCTACTAAAATGACTGGCTTGTGCTCCACTCTGATCTTGCGCAACAGGCGAGGGAGTAACTGTAGCGGAGGGAATGCATATAGAAGTTTGAATTGATGCCAAGGGCAAACCAACGCATCGGTTCCGCAGGCCATAGGATCCCTCGTTCGAGACACGAACCTGTCTAGTTTCTTGTTGAACCTGGATGCCATTATATCTACGTCTGGCATTCCCCACCTCTGGCAGATTGTCTGAAAGACCTGGGGATGCAGAGACCACTCCCCTGGCGACAGACTCTGGCGACTTAAGAAGTCTGCCTGCAGGTTGTCCACTCCGGGAATGAATATCGCCGAAATGCAGGGTACATGAACCTCTGCCCACTGAAAAATCAAGCTCACCTCCTGAGCGGCCCGACTCCTGGTTCCCCCTTGGTAGTTTATGTATGCCACCGCCGTGGCATTGTCTGACTGGATTCTCACCGGGAACCCCTTTAATCTGGAGGTCCATGCCAGAAGGGCTAGGCGAGCAGCTCTGATCTCCAAGATATTGATGGGGAGGTGCCTCTCTGCTTTCACCCAAGTTCCCTGGCGAGAGGACCCCTCGAAGACCGCCCCCCCCAGCCTGCCAGGCTGGCGTCTGTGGTAACTACCTTCCAGACAACAGGGCTGAAGGATTTTCCCTTTAGAAGATTCTGGGGGTTCAACCACCAGGCCAGGCTTTGTCGGACCCTTGATGATAGCGTCAAAGGGGACTCTAAGGCATGTGCCCTCTTGCCCCAGGCTGCTAGAATGGCTGCCTGTAGGACGCGAGTGTGGATCTGAGCGTATGGTACTGCCTCGAACTAGGTTGCCTAGTAATCGCATACACAGGCGAATAGTTGGTTTTTTCTTGTTTAGAACCAACTGAACCAGCCCCTTGATAGCCTCGATCTTTACCAGGGACAGGAACACTCTTTGCTGTTCTGTGTCTAACCTCATGCCGAGGTATTCCAACTGCTTTGTAGGCTGGAACGCTGACTTTCCCCGGTTTAGGACCCAGCTGAATTCTTCGAGGTACCGAACCGTGAGGTTTACTGCCTTTTGCAGACCCGGTCGTGAGTGATCTATGATTAAAAGGTCGTCCAAGTATGCTAGGACTGTGACCCCTTGGATCCTTAAATTGGCCAGAACTGGGGCTAGGATCTTCGTGAATACCCGGGGGGCCGTGGCCAGCCCGAAGGGGAGCGCCCTGAATTGGAAGTGTCGCTGCCCCACCGCGAAGCGTAACAATCTTTGATGCGACTGAAAGATTGGTACATGAAGGTAAGCATCCTTTATGTCTATGGAGGCCAGAAAATCGTCTTTCTGAAGCGCGGCGGCTGCTGACCGGATGGATTCCATCCGGAAGGAACGAACCTTTAGGTAACCGTTTAACCTCTTTAGGTCCAAGATTGGCCTGACATCGCCGTTGGGCTTTGGTATGACAAAGAGATTGGAATAGAAACCTAGCCCTTGCTCTTGGGCTGGCACCTCTATTATTACGTCCTGGTAGAGCAGGTGATCCAAAGCTGCCAGCAATGATGCCTTCCTTGCTGGATCCCTTGGTAGCCTTAATTCTTGAAAATGAGGCAGAGGATACCTTAGAAACTCCAGTCTGTAGCCTGTGGTTACAGATGCCCGGACCCATTTGTCGGGGATCTTGGCTTCCCAAACTTCTGAGAAGAAACGAAGCCTTCCCCCCACCCGCGAGAGTGGGGGCGCCCCTTCATAAGGCAGACTTAGGGGCTGTCTTTGTCGGCTTGCGATACCATGGCCTCTTACCCCCAGGGGCCTGTCCCTGCGATCTACTGTTTAACGTTGGATCGTGCAGGCGGCCGTCGATACTGCCTGGAATTTGAGGGCCCCGAGACAGGAAAGAGCTGCCTTTTAAATGTAGGACCCCGGAATGTCTTTTTGACCGGTAAAAGGGTACTCTTGCCATTTG